>JACBWV010000839.1:2345779-2351343 GCA_013435795.1 Chlamydomonas sp. ICE-L
ATGGACCTCATGACCAAAAACAGAAAAAGGAAAGGGTGCTAGGCCTATTAATATGTGAATCCGGGACCTATGGACCTCATGACCAAAAACAGAAAAAGGAAAGGGTGCTAGGCCTATTAATATGTGAATCCGGGACCTATGGACCTCATGACCAAAAACAGAAAAAGGAAAGGGTGCTAGGCCTATATATGTGAAATCCGGACCATGGACCTCATGACCAAAAACAGAAAAAGGAAAGGGTGCTAGGCCTATTAATTGTGAATCCGGGACCTATGGACCTCATGACCAAAACAAAAAGGAAAGGTGTGCTAGGCCTATTAATATGTGAATCCGGGACCTATGGACCTCATGACCAAAACAAAAAAGGAAAGGTGCTAGGCCTATTAATATGTGAATCCGGGACCTATGGACCTCATGACCAAAAACAGAAAAGGAAAGGGTGCTAGGCCTATTAATATGTAATCCGGGACCTATGGACCTCATGACCAAAAACAGAAAAGAAAGGGTGCTAGGCCTATTAATATGTGAATCCGGGACCTATGGACCTCATGACCAAAACAAAAAAGGAAGGGTGCTAGGCCTATTAATATTTGAATCCGGGACCTATGGACCTCATGACCAAAAACAGAAAAAGGAAAGGGTGCTAGGCCTATTAATTTGAATCCGGGACTATGGACCTCATCATGACCAAAAACAGAAAAAGGAAAGGGTGCTAGGCCTTTATTATGTGAATCCGGGACCTATGGACCTCATGACCAAAAACAGAAAAGGAAGGGTGCTAGGCCTATTATATGTGAATCCGGGACCTATGGACCTCATGACCAAAAACAAAAAAGGAAAGGGTGCTAGGCCTATTAATATGTGAATCCGGGACCTATGGACCTCATGACCAAAAACAGAAAAGGGAAGGGTGCTAGGCCTATTAATATGTGAATCCGGGACCTATGGACCTCATGACCAAAACAGAAAAGGAAAGGGTGCTAGGCCTATTAATATGTGAATCCGGGACCTATGGACCTCATGACCAAAAAACAGAAAAAGGAAAGGGTGCTAGGCCTATTAATATGTGAATCCGGGACCTATGGACCTCATGACCAAAAACAGAAAAAGGAAAGGGTGCTAGGCCTATTAATATGTGAATCCGGGACCTATGGACCTCATGACCAAAAACAGAAAAAGGAAAGGGTGCTAGGCCTATTAATATGTGAATCCGGGACCTATGGACCTCATGACCAAAACAGAAAAAGGAAGGTGCTAGGCCTATTAATATTGTGAATCCGGGACCTATGGACCTCATGACCAAAAACAGAAAAGGAAAGGGTGCTAGGCCTATAATATGTGAATCCGGGACCTATGGACCTCATGACCAAAACAGAAAAAGGAAAGGTGCTAGGCCTATTAATATGTGAATCCGGGCCTATGGACCTCATGACCAAAAACAGAAAAGGAAAGGGTGCTAGGCCTATTAATATGTGAATCCGGACCTATGGACCTCATGACCAAAACAGAAAAAGGAAAGGTGGCTAGGCCTATTAATATGTGAATCCGGGACCTATGGACCTCATGACCAAAAACAGAAAAAGAAAGGGTGCTAGCCTATTAATTGTGAATCCGGGACCTATGACCTCATACAAAACAGACACAGAAAGTCCTACTGACACTGGAGGTAATGAGACCTTGCAACAAAAAGAACAGAAACCACAAGTCAAAAAACCCATTAATAGGGTGTGTCCGGGACAACAACCAAACTCAACAGGGTGGCGTAGGTATTAAACTTAGACAGGACCAGATCCAACCATACATGGCGAGTGCACTAACATGAGCCAAGAACAAAAAAAGGAATATAAAACGGTGCCATAAGCAGGTCCAGGCTCCTGCCCACAAGTAAAAGATAGTCGGCTAGGTTCTCCAAAAAGAATAGTGCCATTTCCATTCATAAGTTCTGATTGGACTCGCCAAACTCAGACCAAAAACAGAAAAAGGAAAGGGTGCTAGGCCTATTAATATGTGAATCCGGAACCTATGGACCTCATGACCAAAAAAAGAAAAGGAAAGGGTGCTAGGCCTATTAATATGTGAATCCGGGACCTATGGACCTCATAACCAAAAAAGAAAAAGAAAGGGTGCTAGGCCTATTAATAGTGAATCCGGGACCTATGGACCTCATGACCAAAAACAGAAAAAGGAAAGGTGCTAGCCTATAATATGTGAATCCGGACCTATGGACCTCATGACCAAACAGAAAAAGGAAAGGGTGCTAGGCCTATTATATGTGAATCCGGGACCTATGACCTCATGACCAAAACAGAAAAAGGAAAGGGTGCTAGGCCTATTAATATGTGAATCCGGGACCTATGGACCTCATGCCCAAAAACAGAAAAGAAAAGGTGGCTAGGCCTATATAGTGAATCCGGACCTATGACCTCATGACCAAAAACAGAAAAAGGAAAGGGTGCTAGGCCTATTAATGTGGAATCCGGGACCTATGGACCTCATGACCAAAAACAGAAAAAGGAAAGGGTGCTAGGCCTATTAATATGTGAATCCGGCCCTATGGACCTCATGACCAAAAACAGAAAAAGGAAAGGGTGCTAGGCCTATTAATTGTGAATCCGGGACCTTGACCTCATGACCAAAAACAGAAAAAGGAAGGGTGCTAGCCTATTATATGTAATCCGGGACCTATGGACCTCATGACCAAAAACAGAAAAAGGAAAGGGTGCTAGGCCTATTAATATGTGATCCGGGACCTATGGACCTCTGACCAAAAACAGAAAAGGAAAGGGTGCTAGGCCTATTAATATGTAATCCGGGACCTATGGACCTCATGACAAAAACGAAAAAGGAAAGGGTGCTAGGCCTATTAATATGTGAATCCGGGACCTGGACCTCATGACCAAAAACAGAAAAAGGAAAGGGTGCTAGGCCTATTAATATGTGAACCGGGACCTATGGACCTCATGACCAAAACGAAAAAGGAAAGGGTGCTAGGCCTATTAATATGTGAATCCGGGACCTATGGACCTCATGACCAAAAACAAAAAGGAAAGTGCTGCCTATTAATATGTAATCCGGGACCTATGGACCTCATGACCAAAAACAGAAAAAGGAAGGGTGCTACCTATTAATATGTGAACCGGGACCTATGGACCTCATGACCAAAAACAGAAAAAGGAAAGGGTGCTAGGCCTATTAATATGTGAATCCGGACCTATGGACCTCATGACCAAAAACAAAAAAAAGGAAAGGTTGCTAGGCCTATTAATATGTGAATCCGGGACCTATGGACCTCATGACCAAAAACAGAAAAGGAAGGGTGCTAGCCTATTAATATGTAATCCGGGACCTATGACCTCATAACCAAAAACAGAAAAAGGAAAGGGTGCTAGGCCTATTAATATGTGAATCCGGGACCTATGGACCTCATGACCAAAAACGAAAAAGGAAAGTTGCTAGGCCTTTAATTGTGAATCCGGGACTCATGGACCTCATGACCAAAACAGAAAAGGAAAGGGTGCTAGGCCTATTAATATGTGAATCCGGGACCCTATGGCCCTCATGACCAAAAACAGAAAAAGGAAAGGGTGCTAGGCCATTAATATGTGATCCGGGACCTATGGACCTCATACCAAAACAAAAAGGAAAGGGTGCTAGGCCTATTAATATGTGAATCCGGACCTATGGACTCATACCAAAAAACAAAAAGGAAAGGTGCTAGGCCTATTAATATGTGAATCCGGGACCTATGGACCCATGACCAAAACAGAAAAAGGAAAGGGTGCTAGCCTATTAATGTGAATCCGGGACCTATGGACCTCATGACCAAAAACAGAAAAGAAAGGGTGCTAGCCTATTAATGTGAATCCGGGACCTATGACCTCATGACCAAAAACAGAAAAGGAAGGGTGCTAGGCCTATTAATATGTGAATCCGGGACCTATGGACCCATGACCAAAAACAGAAAAGAAAAGGGTGCTAGGCCTATTAATATGTGAATCCGGGACCTATGGACCTCATGACCAAAAACAGAAAAAGGAAAGGGTGCTAGGCCTATTAATATGTGAATCCGGGACCTATGGACCTCATGACCAAAAACAGATGAAGGAAAGGGTGCTAGGCCTGTTAATATGTGAATCCGGGACCTATGGACCTCATGACCAAAAACAGATAAAGGAAGGGTGTAGGCCTATTAATAGGTGAATCCGGACCTTGGACCTCATGACCAAAACGAAAAAGGAAAGGGTGCTAGGCCATAATATGTGAATCCGGGACCTATGGACCTCATGACAAAAAACAAAAAAGGAAAGGGTGCTAGGCCTATTAATATGTGAATCCGGGACCTATGGCCCTCATGACCAAAAACAGAAAAGGAAAGGGTGCTAGCCTATTAATATGTGAATCGGGGACCTATGACCTCATGACCAAAAACAGAAAAAGGAAGGGTGCTAGGCCTATTAATATGTGAATCCGGGACCTATGGACCTCATGACCAAAAACAGAAAAGGAAAGGGTTGCTAGGCCATTAATATGTGAATCCGGGACCTATGACCTCATGACCAAAACAGAAAAAGGAAAGGGTGCTAGGCCTATTAATATTGAATCCGGGACCTATGGACCTCATGACCAAAAACAGAAAGGAAAGGGTGCTAGGCCTATTAATATGTGAATCCGGGACTATGGACCTCATGACCAAAAACAGAAAAGGAAAGGGTGCTAGGCCTATTAATATGTGAATCCGGGACCTATGGACCTCATACCAAACAGAAAAAGGAAAGGGTGCTAGGCCTATTATATGTGAATCCGGACCTATGGACCTCATGACCAAAAACAGAAAAAGGAAAGGGTGCTAGGCCTATTAATATGTAAATCCGGGACCTATGGACCCATGACCAAAAAAAAAAGGAAAGGTGCTAGGCCTATTAATAGTATATCCGGGACCTATGGACCTCATGACCAAAAACAGAAAAAGAAAGGTTGCTAGGCCTATTAATATGTGAATCGGGACCTATGGACCTCATGACCAAAAACAGAAAAAGGAAAGGGTGCTAGGCCATTAATATGTGAATCCGGACCTATGGACCTCATGACCAAAAACAGAAAAAGGAAAGGGTGCTAGGCCTATTAATAGTGAATCCGGGACCTATGGACCTCATGACCAAAAAAGAAAGGAAGGGGTGCTAGCTCTTATTGTGAATCCGGGACCTATGGACCTCATGACCAAAACAGAAAAAGGAAAGGGTGCAGGCCTATTAAATGTGAATCCGGGACCTATGGACCTCATGACCAAAAACAGAAAAAGGAAAGGGTGCTAGGCCTATTATATTTTGAATCCGGGACCTATGGACCTCATGACCAAAAACAAAAAAGGAAAGGTGCTAGCCTATTATATGTGAATCCGGGACCTATGGACCTCATGACCAAAAACAGAAAAAGGAAAGGGTGCTAGCTATTAATATGTGAATCCGGGACCTATGGACCTCATGACCAAAAACAGAAAAAGGAAAGGGTGCTAGGCCTATTAATATGTGAATCCGGGACCTATGGACCTCATGACCAAAAACAGA
>JACBWV010000839.1:2355852-2487917 GCA_013435795.1 Chlamydomonas sp. ICE-L
TACAATACAAAACTCCTCTTCGGCACTTCCCTTTCGCATCTACCTACCATGTATACAATCTGGCATAAGATAGGGTGAAACTCCTTTCACGACTTACAAAAATAAACGTCAGCATCTACCTACTATCCGCTATAGCACAGGACTAGTGAGTCATATGTTATCCCGGCCAGTTACTTGCCTCCAGTCCTGTACTGTTGTTCGTTGTCCTGTACACTCGTTCGTTGTCATGTACTGTTGCTCGTTGTCCTGTACTGTTGTTTTTGTCGTCATGCACTCTTGCTCGTTGTTTTTTATAGTGTGCTCGTTGTCCTATATAGTATGCTCGTTGCCCTCTTCTAAGACCTTTTAAAATACTGGTAAAATACCTTGAACCCCCGCCCAGTCCACCTTATATGATGTTGATGGTTATATTATGTTATTGCTCTAGTTGACTCCACATCTGTTGCCAAGTTGATTATTCCGATAGTGCCATCTACGTGTGCCCGTGCATACCACGATGAATTGTTGTTGCACAGTCTTCTGAAATCACATAATTGTAAATTGTGAAGTGCATACCATGATGATATGTTGTAGCACAGTCTTCTGAAATCATGAAATTGTAAATAGTGAAGTGCATTTAACGATGATATGTGGTTGCATTCGCTGTCTTCTACTCTTCTGAAATCACGTTGGCTGTAACATACACTAAAGATGCAATATAACCTGTACCGTGCATGCGTACTGCCTGCATCTGCAATCAAGAATGTGCCGGTGCTACGGTGCCGAAGCATTCTATGTAGGTATGTAACATAGCTGACAGCAGTACAGAACGATCATTGTTTTACAGTGACGGTCAAATGCACGAGTGGGGCATTATTACATATCATTAGGGAACGGCAATATCATATGATATCATGTCATCTCGCCTTTGGTCAGCATCATATGATATGCCAGTCCCTACAGATCATGGCACGAAATGAATCGTGCATATATAGTGTGCAATATAGTGTAGCCCTTTCTCCACTCGGATCCTCATCTACCCTGATGTCCCAGGGTTTGTCGATAGTAGGTAGCCATGGGTGGGAAGGGCGAGGGAGTGTGTGTGTGTGTGGGTGGGGGTGGGGGTGGGGGTGGGGGGCTGTAGGTAAAGAACTGGCAAACTCTGTACAGCGATAGTAGGTAGACATGGGTGGGAAGGGCGAGGGAATGTGTGTGTGTGTGTGTGTGTGTGTGGCTGTAGTAGGGTGTGTGTGTGTCGTGGGACAGTGTACATACAGTATACCGGTATTAAGGGTCGTCTGTACTTGAAGATCTGATCTGCAGTTGGTACACTATTATGTTTAAATTCATAACATACAGGATATTCAGGTACACTAAAAATAAAATAAATACTAGGATATTGTATTCCCCTGTGGTATGTGCCCACATGTACAGCGTTACACAGCTGTCTTGGCTCCATCCGGTGCATCTGGAGCTGTCTGCTCAAAAGCATGCGCCAGTTGCAAGAGAGAGGATTCTCCAAAGGCAGAGCCAATCATTTGAAGTCCGATGGGCAAGAACTTTCCATCATCGGAGGCTATGTATTCGCATGGGAGGACAATTGCTGGGAGGCCTGTAGGGTAAAGGGTTGGACTCTGGTCAGGGTAGGTTTGGGCTTGTTGCTTCTAGGTAGCTCCCTGAGCCAGCCATTGGGCGAAGCCCCAAGATTTCAACAGTTATAGGAAGATGATTCTGTTAGCTTCCAGATGCACTGCGTTACTATTATATTACTATCCCCCCCACCCCACCCCCCCACCCACACACACCTGACAGGTTGACATTGACATTCATCATTCACGCGGAATAAATACGTACAACACCACACCCACCTGACAGGTTGACATTGACATTCATCATACACACGGAATAAATACGCACAACACCACACCCACCTGACAGGTTCACATTGACAGTCATCAGGTCTCCTTTGTACATGGACAGTGGGTCCTCGCTCTTCTCTCCCAACTTATACGCTGTGGTAGGGGCTGTTGGAAGGATGAGCGCATCGTACTTGCTCAATGCCTCAGTCATCTCACTACGCACCAGGCTCCGTACCTGCACAGGAGTAAGAGAGGATGCATTTGTTTGCCGGGTAGTCTTGAGAAGCCTTCCGGCCCCCTCGGTCCCCGGTCCCCTCGGCCCTCGCCCCCCTCAGCGCCCCGTCTCCTCGGCACCCGGTCCCCTCAGCACCCGGTTCCCTCGGCACCCGGACACCTCGTCACCCTGAGCCCCCGGATGATTAATGATGGTGGGTAAACTTGAGACTCAACACTTGGCCTCCTGGCCCCCCCCCCCCCCCCCCCCCCCCCCCCCCTCCCGCCCCCCTCAGCCGCCTGCCCCCCCCAGCCCCCTTACTCCTGATCCCCCCCCCCCCCCCCCCTTCCTTCCCCCCGCCCCACCTCCCCTCACCCTTCTCAAATAAAATGTCAAGCCGCATGTACCTGCTGATCCTTCTTATAGTACGCACAGTAGCACCCCCTGCCCCCCCCGATCCCCTTGCTCTTGCCCCCCCCAGCCCCCTTGCTCCTCCCCCCACCCCCCCACCCCCCCCCCGCCTGCCCCACCCCCTTCCTCCCCCCCACTAACCCTCCTCACATGAAATGTCAAGCCACACACATACCTGCTGAGCCTTCTCATAGTAAGCGTAGTAGCGGCCCCTGCCCCCCGGCCCCCTCGAGCCCCCTTGCACATCACCCCTCTTCCCCCCCTTCCTCCCCCTCGCCCCCTCCCCTCCCCTCACCCTCCTCACATGAAATGTCAAGCCAAACACATACCTGCTGAGCCTTTTTGTAGTAAGCATCGTAGTAACTAGAGCTCAGTGCATAGGTTCCCATCAAAATTCTGCACTTCATTACTTTCCCCCTCTCCCCCCCTTCCTCCTCCCCACCTCCCCTCACCCTTCTCAAATGAAATGTCAAGCCACACACGTACCTGCTGAGCCTTTTTGTAGTAAGCATCGTAGTAACCAGACCTCAGGGCATAGGTTCCCATCAAAATTCTGTGCTTGACCTCCTCGCCCAAGCCTTGGCTCCTTCCCCCCCGGCCCCCTCACTCCTGCCCCTCCTCCCCTTCCCTCCTTGTCACATGAAATGTCAAGCCACACACGTATCTGCTGAGCCTTCTCATAGTAAGCATAGTAGCGGCCCCTGCTCCCTCCAGCCCACTTGCACCTCACCCCTCTTCCCCCCCTTCCTCCCCCTCGCCCCCTCACCTCCCCTGACCCTTCTCAAATGAAATGTCAAGCCACAAACGTACCTGCTGAGCCTTCTTGTAGTAAGCATCGTAGTAACCAGAGCTCAGGGCATAGGTTCCCATCAAAATTCTGCGCTTCACCTCCTCGCCCAAGCCTTGGCCCCTGGAGGTCTGGTACATGGCATTCAGCTCAGTAGAATCCGAGCGAGCTCCATAGCGCACTCCGTCGTACCTACACGTCAAATACGGATTCGAGGGAAGGGGGGCTCCTTCAGTTTTTAAGCGAGTTACTGTTTTCACTCAAGCAATGGCTCCTTGAGGTCTGGTACATGGCATTTAGCTCAGTAGAACACGAGCGAGCACTATAGCGCACCCCGTCATACCTTCATGTCAAATAAGGAGTGGAGATAAGAGAGAATCCGTTATTTGTAAGTGAGGAACCGTTTACACTCAAGCAATGGCTCCTTGAGGTCTGGTACATGGCACTCAGTAGAATCCGAGGGAGCACCATAGCGCACTCTGTCATACCTGCATGTCAAATAAGGAGTGGAGGTAATAGAGACTACTTTATTTTTAAGTGAGGTACTGTTTTCACTCAAGCAATGGCTGCTTGAGGTCTGGTACATGGCATTCAGCTCAGTAGATTCCAAGCGAGCACCATAGCGCACTCCGCCATACCTGCACGTCAAATACGGAGTGGAGATAGAGTATGAATGTTACAGTCCAGGGGTAGGCCAAATAGGCTAATGGGACTTGCCCAACTGTGATAGGCACTACTACACACTCATCATGTTTGTGTGTAAGCAAGTATATTACAGTCCAGGGGTAGGCCAAATAGGCTAAAGAGACCTGCCAAACCGTATAGGAAAGGCTTTTAACAGAAAAAGCACTGATGAATTGAATCCCAAACAATCGATCAACTGACAGGGGCTGAGTTTGTGCTACAGTGATAATTCAATTATACAATATAGAGAGACTGCTTTATTTTAAAGTGAGGTACCGTTTTCACTCAAGCAATGGCTCCTGGAGGTCTGGCACATGGCCTTCAGCTTAGTAGAATCCGAGCGTGCACCATAGCGCACTCCGTCATATCTGCATGCATTGGGTGTGTGTGTGTGTGTGGGGGGGGGGGGGGGGGGGGGACAAGCCCAGGTGGGGCCTCTGCAGTATACTCATTTTCGGCAAGCCCTACAGTCGGCTGTCCCACGACCCTTTTTTTTAGGGTTTAGGGTTTAGGATTTCACGGCCCCCGTTTTTTTTGACACTTAATTTTCAAGGGGCGATGCAATGCTTGAGCCGCAGCGCCTGCGTGTTAAATACAGGGGGGGGGGGGGGGGGGGGGTAACAAGGGGGGTAGCAAGGGGGGGTAGCAAGGGGTGATAAGGCAGGTAGCAAGGGGGGGGGAGGGAAAACAGGGGGGGGGGGGGGGGGGTAACAAGGGGTGATAAGGCGGGTAGCAGTGGGGGGGAAGGGTAACAGAGGGGGGGGGGGGTAACAAGGGGTGATAAGGCGGGTAGCAAGGGGGGGGGGAGGGAAAACAGGGGGGGGGGGGGGGGGTAACAGGGGGTGATAAGGCGGGTAGCAAGGGGGGGGGGAGGGGTAACAGGGGGGGGGGGGGGGTAACAAGGGGTGGATAAGCGGGTAGCAAGAGGGGGGGGGGAGGGTAACAGGGGGGGGTGGGGGGTAACAAGGGGTGACAAGGGGGGGTAGCAATTTTCAAGGGCGATGCAATGCTTGAGCCGCAGGGGCCTGCGTGTCAAATACAGATTCGAGGCAAGGGGGAATCGTATATTTTTACAGGCAGACATGGCATGAGCAGCGGCATTAGGGGCTCCACCCTACTGACCTGCCTTCAAGGTAGATACCACGCTCTTCACGGCCACCTACAACAAGGGGTGTGTGTGTGTGTGGTGGAGGGGTGTGTGGTGTGTATAGGTGTGTGTGTGTGGTGTGTATGGGTGGTGTGTGTGTGTGGTGTGTGTGTCTCATGTGTGTGTGTGTGTGGTGTGTGTGTGTGTGTGTGTGTGTGGTGTGTGTGTGTGGGTGTGGGTGTGTGTGTGTGTGTGTGTGGGGGGGGGGGGGGGGGCAACAAATAAAAGGCAAGGCGACGGGGAGTATAGGTGGGCGCATCTCAAATGAAAAGGGGTGTGATGTGGTGTGGTGAGGTGAGGAAAAGGGGTGTGGTGTGGTGTGGTGAGGTGAGGAAAAGGGGTGTGGTGTGGTGTGCAAGCGACGCGGAAAATTGGCGGAGAGTTTTGGCAACAGAATTGACCCCTTTTCATTTGAGGGAAGGGCGACTCGTTTATTATCAGGTGAGAGAATGTTCAATTAAGTCTTGGGTATTCAGTCTTGGGTGAATGACCAATACAAAATAATAAATATAAAAATAAAAAAAATAAAAAAAATAATAACAATAATAACAACAACAACAACAATAATAATATATATATATATATATGATAACTGACAGTAAGAATGAATGGCTTGCCTGCCTACAACGTGATTGCTTTGTCTGATAGAGCAATCACATAGCAGGCATTAAGCACAGGCAATGAAGAGGAGAAGCTGCCTTTAGACTTAGCTTGTGTGAGTGCATACTCACTCCCTCTTTCATTCATTGAACTAGCTTTGCGGTTAACCACCGACCTCGAGAGGTTGGAGGAGAAATCTGACAGAGCAATCACACAGAAGGCATTCAGCACAGGCAATGAAGAGGAGAAGCTGCCAATAGACTTAGCTGATGCGTGTGAGTGTACACTCACTCCCTCTTTCATTCATTGAACTAGCTTTGCAGTTAACCACCGACCTCGAGAGATTGGAGGAGAACTCTGACAGAGCAATCACATAGTAGCCATTAAGCACAGGCAATGAAGAGGAGAAGCTGCCTATAGACTTAGCTTATGCGTGTGAGTGTACACTCACTGTCACCATGATTGGGTGAGGACTGCTTTTGAAAAACTTTTGGGTTTATCCTTTTTTGTGGTTTTGTTGAACTCAGGATGTTTTCCCCAAAGGAACCGTCACTCATTCATTCATTGAACTAGCTTTGCATTTACTCACCGACCTCGAGAGGTTGGAGGAGGCATCTGACAGAGCAATCACATAGTAGCCATAAAGTACAGGCAATGAAGAGAAGAAGCTGCCTATATATATATATATAGCTTGTGTGAGTGCATACTCACTCCCTCATGCATTCATTGAACTAGCTTTGCATTTACTCACCGACCTCGAGAGGTTGGAGGAGGCATCTGACAGAGCAATCACATAGTAGCCATGAAGTACAGGCAATGAAGAGGAGAAGCTGCCTATATATATATATATAGCTTGTGTGAGTGCATACTCACTCCCTCATGCATTCATTGAACTAGCTTTGCGGTTAACCACCGACCTCGAGAGGTTGGAGGAGAACTCTGACAGAGCAATCACACAGTAGCCATTAAGCACAGGCAATGAAGAGGACAAGCTGCCTTTATATGTATTGCTTGTGTAAGTGCATACTCAGTCGCTCAATCATGCACTAGTTTTGTAGTTAATCACCTACCTTGACAGGTTAGAGGAAGCCTCTAATAGAACAATCACATAGTAGGTAGTATGTTTTGCCAAAAGGCCAAAAGGTTACCTGGGAAATCTTTTTCCCACCACCACTCACCTAGGGGTGTCCAAAAGTAATAATACACCTATTGCTATCTCTCAGCCCCCCAACGTCTTGATAAATTAATCATATTTCCCTATGATACTTCTATATGGCTCTTTTGTAGGGTTCGTAGTGCTCTAGTTTATAGCACTTGTATGCCAGCCTTTTGCTAGGGGGGCCCCTCCAACTTGTATGACATTTCCATGTGGCACAAAAGTTGGTACCCCGAGATTATTTTTTATATTTATGTAACACTCATTTTACCCACCCCTTCAGTTCAAAACTGCATTGCTATGGGAGGCCTTTTTGGTCCAAAGTCCATAAGTGTGAAGAGTTTGGCCCTGCAGATTTTACATCACTCACCCCCTCGCACACACACACACACACACTTTGTGACTAGTCACAAAAAAAGGCACCACCAACCAGTAAGTGGTAAGGCACAACTGAGCAAGACACGAGTGAACAAGCTAGCCCCACCTAACATGAAAAGACAGTGGCCAAGAAAAAAAACGCATCCTGTATTTTTCCCATTTAAAGTTGTAAACCCTATAAACTAGCAGTAGCCCTAGTTAACAGCCCACTCACATTCCCCCCCCCCCCCCACCCACCCCCACCCCCACCACCAACACACACAAACACTGTCCACCATTGTCCACCTCTGTTCAGGCCCACCACTTTTCACATGCTAGCACCCAACCACCCAAGCTAGATATAGGGTTCCCCTATCCAGACCTGGAAGCTTAGACCCTAGGGTCTAAGTGACAAGGATATGGGAGCATCCCAAAGCCATATAATAGTTGCTTAGTTACTTTTGGCCGCGTGACTGGTTACTTCTTACTTCGCCCCGCCCCGTCCCGCCCCGGTTACGTCTGGACGCCCCGCCCCGCCCCGCCCCGCCCCGCCCCGCCGCGTGACTGGTTACTTCTGGACGCCCCGCCCCGCCCCGCCCCGGTTACGTCTGGACGCCCCGCCCCGCCCCGCCCCGCCCCGCCCCGGTTACGTCTGGACGCCCCCCGCCCTGCCCCGCCCCGCCCCGCCCCGGTTACGTCTGACGCCCCGCCCCGCCCCGCCCCGCCCCGGTTACGTCTGGACGCCCCGCCCCGCCCCGCCCCGCCCCGGTTACGTCTGGACGCCCCGCCCCCGCCCCGCCCCGGTTACGTCTGGACGCCCCGCCCTGCCCCGCCCCGCCCCGCCGCGCCGCGTGACTGGTTACTTCTGGACGCCCCGCCCCGCGTGACTGGTTTTGGCCGCGTGACTGATTACTTCTGGACGCCCCTACACCCACACTAGCACCCTACCACCACCAGACACCCACCACACTCAGTCACTCATTCATTTATGCACAAGTTTTACGGTTACTCACCTACCTCGAAAAGTTGGAGGAGGCCTCTGATAGAGCAATCACGCAGTAGGCAGGCAATAAATCCATCAGTCAGTCCTAGGGAGCGGCAAATAGGTCTATGTGGGCCCAGCTGATAGATCTATATAGGTCTATATAGGGCAATGTAGACCTATATCTGCCCTATCAGTACACCAAGGAGGCCTCAGAAAAATCTGGTATTCTTTTTACATGTCCTGTGCTGCATTTCAGGGTGCCCTGCACCTTCAAAAAAATAAAGGATTTTTTTAAACATTAAAAATCACTTGTGTCGCTTGTTACTGGCGCGGTCGCGCACTGAACCCAACTACGTAGCCTCCAAACCAACCCAGGCCCAGCACCCCCCAACTCCCATCAACACAATCATCAGGTCATCACCATCAGCAATCCAGAATGTCTTTTAACTGTCTAATTTGTTTACTTTTACTCGGTCACAGTGTGATCCTTGGTATCCGTGGGTATCGCAGGGGGGGGGGGGGGGGGGCTGGAATTTAAAGACGGTGGACAGCCTAGAGTTGGCTGAAAAGCATGTCACAATCCAAGCTTGAATACATCATCAATTCATCATCATGGGCATCATCATGAGCACATTGTGCTGTCGCCCTGAATCCCTCAAGCCCTATCATTTAGGAGCAGCATGCGTGTTGATCCTCTTGAAGGGCGTCTGCGTGGTGTACAAGAAGTTCGCAAAGTCCTTCTCGAATGCATCACGCTGCCTTACTCAGCTGTTATCAGCCTTACTCAGCTGTTATCAGCCCACCTTTTGTGACCCCAAGTGGTCTTTTCTGTCTAGTCTTCTTAGAAGGGCTGTCCGAGTCCAGGACGTCCAAGTCCAGTTCCACAACGCACCCTTCGTCGGCTAATGTTGTTAGGGCTGACTCCAATGTCATAAGCACGACAAAACAAATGGCAAGCTCCATCTTCGGCAATTCGCACATCGAAGTGATTTTTCCATACGGAAGTCACTGGTAACTTTTGGAGAATCGTCAAGACGGCTGAAGGCAGCTTTAGCTCCCTCTTATACTTCTGTGAGCCGTCAGTATTCAGTAGGCTGTTTGCCGGCTTCATTCAGTGACACGAAAGTGAATAATACGAAAGAATCGCAAGAGGAAGGAAGCTCAGACGGTGTGTGTACGCACAAATCATACTGATATAGACCTATCTGGTCGAGGAGGGGCGTCGGACAAGGGAAATCGATAGATCTATCGGCTTCTCGGAGATAGACCTATAAAGGTCTATATAGACGATATATCTATATAGACCGATTGGTCTTTTGCCTCTCCCTAGTCAGTCGGCAATTCATTAATTCATTAACTCACTCATCCACTCATTAATTTAGATATACGGTGAAGTCCTTGTTGCAGTTAATCACCTACCTTGAGAGGTTGGAGGAGGCCTCTGATAGAGCAATCACGTAGTAGGCAGGCAATCCAACTCTGAATGTAGGCAGAGACACCTGTGTGGTGGTTTTGGCGGTGGTGGTGGTGTGTGTGGTGTGTGTGTGGTGGTGGTGGTGGTGGTGGTGGTGGGGGGGGGTCATGTGGTGTGGCAGGAGGTGTTGAGGTAGCAGGCAGGCAATCCAACTCCGAATGTAGGCTGAGACACCTGTGTGGTGGTGGTGGTGGTGGTGGTGGTGGCGGTGTGTGTGTGTGGGGGGGGGCGGGGTGTGGGGGGTGAGGGTGGGGGGAGGGGTATGATGTGGTGTGCCTGCTTAAAATCGTATGTACATTATAAATCAAGCGGGAACAATAATTATATGATAGATATCACCTCCTCTACTCCAGCTCCCAGGGATTCGAAATGCGGCCATGCCATATTGTATATAATAATTGTAATAATTGTAATTATACACAATATAGTAGAATGGGATAGAGTATAATATATAATAATGATATAATATAATATATAATAATAATATAATATATAATAATGATATAATATATAATAATGATATAATATATAATAATGATATAATATAATATATAAGAATTGTAATATAATAATATGGCCATACTGCCATATTATGCTTGGCCGGCTTCCTAATGGCTGGTTATAATCGTACGTACAGTATAAATCAACATTACAACAATAATTAAATTATAGATATCATCTCCTCTACTTCAGCCCCCGGGGATTCGAAATGCTTGGCCGCCTTCCTACCGGCTGCTTATAATCCTAAATTTATTATGATTCAAAATGAAAACAATAACAATTAGTATAGATATCACCTCCTCCACTTCCGCTCCCAGCGATTCAAAATGACTGGCTGCCTTCCTAATGGCTGGTTATAATCGTACATACATTAAAAATCAAAATAAGAACAATACATATTTTGTAGATATCACCTCCTCTACTTCAGCTCCCAGGGATTCAAAAAGCTTGGCCGCCTTCCTAATGGCTGCATATAATCCTAAATTTATTATTATTCAAAATGAAACATTAAAAATTAGTATATATATCACCTCCTCTACTTCAGCTCCCAGGGATTCGATATGCTTGTCCGCCTTCCTTATGGCTGGTTATGATCGTACTTACATTATAAATCAAAATAAAAACAATAAATATTTTTTAGATATCACCTCCTCTACTTCAGCTCCCAGGGATTCAAACAACTTGGCCGCCTTCCTAATGGCTGCATATAATCCTAAATTTATTATTATTCAAAATGAAACATTAAAATTAGTATATATATCACCTCCTCTACTTCAGCTCCCAGGGATTCGATATGCTTGTCCGCCTTCCTTATGGCTGGTTATAATCGTACTTACATTATGAATCAAAATAAAAACAATAATTATTTTTTAGATATCACATCCTCTAATTCAACTCCCAGGTCAAAAAGCTTGGCTGGCTTCCTAATGGTTGCTTATAGTCCTACATTTATTATAATTCAAAAGAAAAACATTACACTTATTACAGATATCACCTCCTCTACTTCAGCTCCCAGGGATTCAAAATGCTTGGCTGCCTTCCTAATGGCTACCTCCACCTCAGGCTGTACCCCCTCGCCGAGTGTCTCGGAGATAAGGCCAAGCCGCTTGCCTTTAAGAGGCTGGTCTGCCAGAGCAGCAGCATCAAACAACTCAGAAGTGAAATCTTGTGTCACATTATTACTGCTGGTGGAGTCCAGAGGGTCAGAGCCTGCAGGGAAGTGCAATAAGTTAGAATGCATGAAGTACAATAGGAAGTACACTAGGAAGTAGGGTCTCAATACACTAGGAAGTACAATAGGAAGTAAGGTTTCATTACTGCTGGTGGAGTCCTGAGGGTCAGAGCCTGCAGGAAAGTACAACAAGTTAAAGTGTATGAAGTACAGTAGGAAGTACAATAGGGATTAGGTCTCATTACTGCTGGTAGATTCCTGAGGGTCAGAGACTGCAAGGAAGTACAGTAAGTTAGAGTGTATGAAGTGCAATAGGAAGTAGGGTCTCATTACTGCTGGTGAAGTTCAGATAATCTAAGCCTGCAAGGGATGTACAATAAGTTAGAGTGTATGAAGTACAATAGGAAGTAGGGTCTCATTACTGCTGGTCAAGTTCAGATAATCTAAGCCTGCAAGGGATGTACAATAAGTTAGAGTGTGTGATGCACAACAGGGAGCACAATACAAAGTAGGGTCTCATTACTGCTGGTGGAGTCCTGAGTGTCAGAGCCTGCAAGGAAGTACAATGAGTTGGAGTGTATGAAGTAAAATAGGATTTACAATGGGAAGTAGGATCTCATTACTGCAGAAGAAGTTCTGAGAGCCAGAGCCTGGAAGGAAGTACAATCCTTTACTAGTACAACAGGAAGCACAACAGAAAGTGGGATCTCGTTACTGCTAGTGGAGTTCAGAGGGTCAGAGCCTGCAGGGAAGCATAGTAATGTAGACTAGCTATACGGTTAGCCATCTGTATCTGGTGGTGATGTAGTGGTTATGTAGTGGTGATCTAGGCTATCCCTGGAATGTAACAACAACAACAACAACAATAACAACAACAACAACAACAACAACAACATGGTTTGGCAGGGAGCGGGGAGTGCAGATTGTGCATTGTTGATGGCCACAGATATTCTCAAACTTTTCTTGATAAGCTTATCATCCTGGGCGAGGAGAGGACAGGGCAGGGCTTCTTTTCCGCTATGTGTAGGGATGGCTACTTTTGACCCAAAATACGAAAAGAGGGGGAACATAAAGTTGGGAAAAAGTTGTTTACCCCCCCCCCCCTCCTAAAACCCAATTGCCTCACCCTACCTCCCCTAAAATGGGGGTCATTCGAAAAATCTTTTCGTTCCCATTCCAGTTATGCCCTTACATCTTTCGTAAAGTTGCTCAGACGTGATTTATCGCAAAGTTAAGATTTGGGCCGCTTTGGGTGAAAAAAACTTTGGACCCTTCTAACTTTTGTACAACTTTATTTTTGACTCAAAAACAAAAAACATTTTTTTTTTTAGTTTTAGGATAAGCTCTATCCAAAGCGAAGATGCGGTGCGGCAGCTTTTTTCTTGCCCCCCCCTCGGCTATAACAATGCTTTTGTTTTGCTGCCCTAAATGGCCCTTCAAAGCTATAAAAGACTATAAAAGCTATAAAAAGCTCTCAAACGCTGTCCCTGGAGGAGGCCCGAAACCATACAGCTGGGAAAAAACCACTATCAGATTTGAAAGAAGAAAAACTGGGACAGGGCCCTCGCATAGATAGGCTTCAAGCCAACAACATACACCATGATACTTCATAACTCACATACTATCACTACGTAATACCATTACCTGCTATTGCTCCCAGAACAATAGCCACATCCTCAACGCAATGAGCCATGGGCCCAACGCAATCCAGGGAGGAGGCATACGCCACCAGGCCATAGCGGGATACTCGCCCGTAGGTAGGCTTCAAGCCAACAACGCCACAGAAGTGGGCAGGCTGTCGGATGCTACCTCCTGCAACCACACCAGAACTTAGTCAGTTAGGCGAGGTAGGCCATATTGAGGCACTCATCAATAGGTAGCCAAGCCAACGCCACAGAAGTGGGTAGGCTGTCGGATGCTGCCTCCTGCAACCACACAATAACTTATTCAGTTAGGCGAGGCAGGCAATATCGAGGCAATTGTCCGTAGGTAGGCTTCAAGCCAACAACGCCACAGAAGTGGGCAGGCTGTCAAATGCTACCTCCTGCAACCACACAAGAACTTAGTCAGTAAGGCGGGTTAGGCCATAGCGTGACACTCGCCCATAGGTTGGCTTCAAGCCAACAACGCCACAGAAGTGGGCAGGCTGTCAAATGCTACCTCCTGCAACCACACAAGAACTTAGTCAGTAAGGCGAGGTAGACCATATCGGCGCCTGGGGTAACACATACACATAAATAAACACCTGGTCGGATCTTGTACAAGCATATCCTCACTAACATAAATATAATCAAATGATCACTGCAGCACGAACTCAGGGCCCACATCGGTAAAACGATTGCTTGGGGTTCATTTCATCAATGCTTTTTCTTTTTAAGCCCTTCCTACACGGTTGGGCAAGTCCCTTTAGCCTATTTGGCCTACCCCTGGACTGTAACATACACACACATATACATCCAGTGTGATGTTGCACACGCATAGCCTTACATACATGTAAATCTACTTATCCCGTTTCGACGAATGGCTCAATGGTAGAGCTCGTTGAAATTAGAAGGTGCGGGGTTCAAATCCCTACAGGTGCGCTTTTGTGTTTGCAGTCACTGTCAACCGCTTGTGTGTTTGCGGTCACTGTCAACCGCCATGGTAGCACTGTCCAGGTAAAGTAGCAGCCCGTTCTCTACCACCGTAAGATAGGGCTCCCTTAATACCACGCCCCCCCAGATGTTATCATTACTTTGTAAACCTCCCCGTACCTGTGCCTGTTGCGTGTATTGGTGTGTGAGTATGTGACAGTCCAGGGGTAGCCTTGTAGGCTAGGTGGATGCAGTGAACGTTAATTGTTCGTGCCATGATGGATGTTCCTGTGGTCTAGGACTGCTGGTGTGCGTGGCAGCTTGTGTGGGTGCGGAGGGTCCCAAGGCAGTTCAGATGCTTCGGGTGTAATGGTGCATTGGTATGTGACAGTCCAGGGGTAGCCTTGTAGGCTAGGTGGATGCAGAACACGTTAATTGCTCATGTCATGATGGATGTGGTATAGGACCGCTGGTGTACTTGGCAGTTGTTGTGGGTGCGGAGGGTCTAAAGGCAGGTCAAGTGCGTTATAACTTTGTAACCTACCCGTATCTGTGCCTAGCGCCACAGCACACTCGTTGGCAGCAACAGATGCAGCTGAGCCCCCTGAGGAACCCCCAGGCACACAGTCTGGGTTCCAGGGATTGCAGGTAGGCTGCACCAGGATGGGGAGGGAGGGCAAGGGTCATGTGTGTGTGTGTGTGTGTGTGAGGGGGTGTGGGGGCAGATTAACAGTGTGTGTGTGTGGGGGGGGGGGGGGGGGGGGGGGGGGGGAAGGGGACCTGAGTAACCCCCAGGCACACAATCTGGGATCCAGGGACTGAGGGTAGGCTGTGCCGGGGTGAGGGAGGGAGGGAGGGAGGGAGAGGGTAAACGATGTTGGTGTGTGTGGGGTAAGTGCGTGGGGTATATCTATTTGTGTGTGTGGGTGGGTGGGTGGGTGTGGGTGGGTGTGGGTGGGTGTGTGGGTGGGTGGGTGGGTGGGGGGCATGAAACAGCAAGTCAAATTGGATTCGGGTTCCAATCTGTTTTTACATGTACCAACTTCAGGAGTCCAGGTCCTGAAGATTAAATTTAAATTTAAAATTAAAATTTACATGCATGCAGTATCCTACTACCACTTCAATTTCATTTATTAAAATTTAAAAATTTAAAATTAAAATCGACATGCTTGCAGTATCCTATTCCCACTTGAATTTCATTAAATTAAAATTTAAAATTTTCAAATTAAAATTAAAATTAAAACTGACATGCATGCAGTATCCTATTCCCATTTGGGTGACATTCGCAGAATTCTCAGTTGAAAATGCCATTCCAAATTCAAATTCAAATTCATAGGCACGCCTATTCAATTCCCACTTCCTCCCTTGGAATACCTTGCAGGCAGGGTTCTTGGTTGAAAGTCCTGTTCAAAATTCGAATTCAAATTATAATTCAAGCGCATGCCCTTGAAGCTACTCCCTTCCCACTCTCCACTAGGATAACCTTGAAGGCAGAGTCCTTGGTTAAAAATCCTGTACAAATTCGAATTCGAATTATAATTCAAGCGCTTGCCCTTGACCCTATTCCCTTCCCACTCTCCACTAGGATAACCTTGAAGGCAGAGTCCTTGGTTAAAAATCCTGTTCAAATTCGAATAATAATTCAAGCGCTTGCCCTTGACCCTATTCCCTTCCCACTTTCCACTTGGATTACCTTGCAAGCAGAATTCTTGGTCGAAAATCCGTTCAAAATTCGAATTCAAATTATATTTCAAGTGCATGCCCTGGAACCTATTCCCTTCCCACTTTCCTCTTGGATTACCTTGCAGGCAGAGTTTTTGGTCGAAAATCCTGTTCAAAATTCAAATTACAATTACAATTCGAGCACATGCCCTTGAACCTACTCCTTGCGCACTTTCCACTCGGAATACCTTGAAGGCTGAGTCCTTGGTCGAAAATACCATTCAAAATTCGAATTTAAATTACAATTCAAGCGCATGCCCTTGACCCTATTCCTGTCACTCTTTCCACTTGCATTACCTTTTAGGCAGAGTTCTTGTTTGAAAATCCGATTCAAATCTCAAATACATATTTCAATCCAAACGCTTGCCCTTGACCCTAGGAATACATTGCAGGCAGAGATGTTTTTTCAAATCTAAAAGAGCAAATCTCATTCCTTTTTTGTTTTTGCCTCCTTCCATGAGGGCATCCTCATTCCGATTATAGAGTGTCAGCTCAACGCTAAGCGCCACAACTATAATGGTGGGATGGGGGGCGGAGCCTCACGGAATTTTAGGGGGGAGGGGCCTTGGAAAACATGCATTTTGCACATGGATGTCATACGTTACATACGTTTGTAACAACTGTATCAAGCCTCTTAGCCACAAGTCTTGAACTACAAGATGTTAGGCTGAGGTAGGTATGCCAGTGACATAATCGCATAGCAATGCAAATAGACCACACACATGCAAGTGCTTCTCTAGAAGCCTGCTACATGCATAGCACTGCTATGATAGCAGATTAGCAGCATAGGTGCATTCTAGCCCCTGGCACCACCATGCCAAGTCTCCATGTGGCTTCCGCGGGAACGTGGTCTGAGCGCCCCGCGTTTTTCGAGTTGCTATATGGGAGTGGTAAAATCAGATGGCTCGTAAAATTCTATACGATTTCAACTGGTGCCAGGTCGCGTGAGACGAACAGGCGACTTCGGAATCGAAGATGCGGAATGGAACATTCTGTCGGGTTGTGTCTGGTCGGGTCGTCGTGTCGATTCGGGTCCTGGGTAGCGATTTGGATCTGAGAGCTGTGATCCCAAATCGGGTTTCCTATTCTGATAATTTTGGCCAAAACAGGGTCCAGTATTCCGATCGGAATGTATTCCGGAAAAACAAATCTCTGATTGCAGGCAGAGTTCTTGTTTTACAATCACGTTCAAAATTCGAATTCAAATTATTATTCAAATGCATGCCCTTAACTCAATTCCATTCCCACTTGCCCCTTGGATAACCTTGAGGGCAGAGTTCTTGTTTAACATTCATATTCAAAATTCGATTTCAAATTATAATTCATGCGTCTGCCCTAGGCCCAATTCCCTTCCCACTTGCCCCTTGGATAACCTTGAGGGCAGAGTTATTGTTTGAAAATCCTGTTCAAACTCGAATTCAAATATTAATTCAAGCGCATGCCCTTGACCATAGTCCCTTCCCACTTTCCAATCGGAATACCTTGCAGGCAGAGTCCTTGGTCGAAATTCCCGTTCAAAATTCGAATTCAAATTACAATTCAAGCGCATGCACTTGACCCTATTCCCTTCCCACTTGCCTTTTGGATTGCCTTGTAGGCAGAGTTATTGTTTCAAAACCCCATTCAAAATTCGAATTATAATTATAATTCAAGCACATGCCCTTGACCCTATTCCCTTCCCACTTGCCTTTTGGATTGCCTTGTAGGCAGAGTTATTGTTTTAAAACCCCATTCAAAATTTGAATTCTAATTATAATTCAAGCACATGCCCTTGACCCTATTCCCTTCCCACTTGCCCCTTGGAATACCTTGTAGGCAGAGTTATTGTTTGAAAACCCCATTCAAAATTCGAATTCGAATTATAATTCAAGCACATGCCCTTGACCCTATTCCCTTCCCACTTCCCCCCTTGGACAACCTAGTAGGTAGTGCTCTCTGTAGAGGATGACCCCATCCAAAATTCAAATTCAAATTGATACGCACGCTATCTACTGCTCCCCCTTGGATTACCTTGCAGGCAGTGTTCTCACTAGAGGACCCCATCGCAAACTCATCCATATTCGTCTTGCCAACGACAAATGCACCGGCAGCTTTCAACTTGGCCACAGAGGATGATCCCATTCCGAAGACAAATTCAAATTAAATTTGAAATGCACACCGATTACTGCTTCCACTTGGATTACCTTGTACGCAAAGTTCTCAGTAGAGGACCCCATTCCAAACTCATACATATTTGTCTTGCCAACGAGAAATCGTCTGGCAGCTTTCAGCTTAGCGACTGAGGCTGACCCCAATTCACATTCAAATTCAAATTCAAATTCAATTTGATATACACACAGTATACTGCTCCTCCTTGGATTACCTTGTAGGCAGAGTTCTCAGTAGTGGACCCCATTCCAACCTGATCCATATTAGTCTTGCCAACGAGAAATGCACCGGCAGCTTTCAACTTGGCCACTGAGGCTGACCCCAATTCAAATTCAAATTCAAATTGATATGCACACCGTATACTACTCCCACTTGGATTACCTTGTAGGCAGAGTTCTCAGTAGTGGACCCCATTCCAAACTCATCCATGTTGGTCTTGCCAATGACGATAGCACCAGCAGCTTTCAACTTGGCCACGGAGGTGGCATCATACGTAGGGATGTAGCTCTTCAGGATACCGGAACCAGCTGTGGTTCGCACTCCTTGAGTACACAAGTTGTCCTGGGTATGGGGCGAGGGGAGGGGGAGGGGGAGGGGGGGGGGTCAGAGTGATAGGTTGGTGCGCACAACCTGGGTGCCCAGGTTGCCCTGGGTACGGGGCGGGGGGAGGGGGAGAGGGAGGAAGAAGGGAGGGGGGGGGGGGGGGGGGGGGGGGGGGGGTCAGAGTGATCGGTTAGTGCATATGACGCAACCGTATGAAACAAGTGATATGCTCAATCCAGCTGTGGTTCACACTCCCCGAGTACACAAGTTGTCCTGGGAACGGGGGGAGGGGGAGTCAGAGTGATAGGTTGGTGCATGGTGCGCACACCCTGGGTACACAGGGTGTCCTGGGTATGGGGCGAGGGGAGGGGAGGGGAGGGAGGGGAGGGGGGTGGGTGTGGGTGTGGGTGGGGTGGGTGGGGGGTCAGAGTGATAGGTTGGTGCATGGTGTGCACACCCTGGGTACACAGGGTGTCCTGGGTATGGGGCGAGGGGAGGGGAGGGGAGGGAGGGGAGGGGAGGGGAGGGGGGTGGGGGTGGGGGTGTGTGGGGGGTGGGGGGGTCAGAGTGATAGGTTGGTGCGTGGTGCGCACTCCCGAGTGCACAGGTTATCCTGGGGAGGGGGGGAGGGGAGGGGGGTGGGGTTATGATCTACCCTCCCCCCCCCCACCCCCACCCTGACAGAAAAATGACTCGTTCCGATGGTTTGGGGGCTTACCAACCCTTGAGACCCCGAATTCAATGTGCGGTACACGAGCAACTTCTCAACCCACCACCACCACCATCACACACACACAAACAGACACAAAAAAGAATCGCCCCATGGTTTGGGGGCTTGCCACCCCTTAAGAACACGAATTCAATGTGCGGTACATTTGCAACTTCTTGACCCCCCCCCCCCCCCCCCCCCCCCCCCCCCCCCCCCCCTCTCCCCCCTCCCGACAAAATACTGACTCGGTCCGATGGTTTGGGAGCTTACAACCCTTTTAGACCCCGAATTCAATAACTCCAAATGCGATATGCCGTACAAAAGCAACTTCTTACCGCCTCCACCTCGCTCTCTTTTGGGGGGGGTCCAGATCTACCCCCCCCCCCCCCCCCCCCCCCCCCCCCCCCCCCCCCCCCCCCCCCCTCTCCACACACACACAAAGACACAATTAAACCCTACCTTAATCGCAACAGGGATTCCTGCTAGTGCCCCCAAGCTTGCATACCCATCTGCCGCAATTTTGGCATCGATCTCCTTGGCCTGCAGGTGAAAGTGGTTTAGGGGGCGGGGCGGCGTTGATGTGGCGGCGGCGGCGGCGGCGGTGATGTGGCGGTGATGTGGCGGCGGCGTTGAATGGGGCAGCGGTGATGTCAGAAGATACCATGCAGTCAGTGTTTTTATTTTCAGCTAAAAGCAGGTGAATGTGGTTAAGGAAGGCGACGAGACTGGGTGGATTTTTTGCACTTCGCACTTGGAGCAGGCAATCCCCGAATCCTTGGTAGGTGATGTTGTATATTTGTGACCAATCATATGCTATGGTGATGCTGTATTTGTGTTGACTGTATGAGGTGATGTGATGGCCTGCAGGTGAATGTGGTGCAGGGGGGCGGCAAGACTGGGTGAGTTTTGCACTTTGCACTTGGAGCAGGCAGTCCCCGAATCCTTGGTAGGTGAAGGTATATATGTGTGACCAATCATATGCTATGGTGATGCTGTATTTGTGTTGGCTGTATGAGGTGATGTGATGGCCTGCAGGTGAATGTGGTGCAGGGGGGCGGCAAGACTGGGTGAGTTTCGCACTTTGCACTTGGAGCAGGCAGTCCCCGAATCCTTGGTAGGTGAAGGTATATATGTGTGACCAATCATATGCTATGGTGATGCTGTATTTGTTTTGGCTGTATGAGGTGATGTGATAGCCTGCAGGTGAATGGGGTGCAGGGGGGCGGCAAGACTGGGTGAGTTTCGCACTTTGCACTTGGAGCAGGCAGTCCCCGGATCCTTGGTAGGTGAAGTTGTATCTGTGTGACCAATCATATGCTATGGTGATGCTGTATTTGTGTTGGCTGTATGAGGTGATATGATGGCCTGCAGGTGAATGGGGTGCAGGGGGGCGGGGCGGCGTTAAAGTGCGGTGACGTTGTATCTGTGTGACCGATCATATGCTATGGTGATGTAATTGTAATTGTAATTGTTACATCTGTGTAATACATTCACTCACAGGACATGAAGTTAAGGACACCATAGCGAAAGCCGGAGCTAGCTATAGCCACCGTAGGACCACCTTATTAAAAAGAATCGCTGCCGATGGGGATGCTGTATTTGTGTTGAATGTATGAGGTGATGTGATGAAAGATACGATGCAGTCAGTGTTTTTATTTTCAGCTAAAAGCAGGTAAATGTGGTTTAGGGCACCCAGCTGTTTAATACCAATGTCACGACAAATGAGATGTTTTTGCAAAAACAAGTCCTATGCAGCGTCGCGGAAGATTGGCGGAGAATGTTGGCAATAGAACGACAGGTGGCAACGGAATGGAGCTGACCGAAGCCAGTTAGTTATGAGACAGTTGGCTGACGTGCCAGGCTACGTCTCGGTCGGCCGTCGTCAGTCGGTCTGTTGCACAGGCGGACAACGGGGTGAATCTGGGAGCTCTCGCCCCACAGAAGGGGGGGCTCCACCAAAAAATGTCTGCTAAATTTAACTGATTGTGCAAATACGTACCGTACTATACAACATTCATAACAAAATAATTTGACCAGCCTGAGTTTATATATTTTTCATATGCCGATATGTATTGTATTAAAAGACACAGATCCACATGACAGCCCAGGACTTCTTCATGCCCCATGTTGCCATGTGATCCCCCCAAAACACCCAACCCCAACCCCTTACCCTCACCCCCCCACACACACCCTTCACTCCCCCTGCCACCACTACCACACACACACTCCCAACAACCCAAACCCCAACACAATAACAACAACCATTCGAACGCAAATGTGGTATCCTCCTCATTACAATTTCCATTCCGCATGGTATTCAGCAAATATACAAGCCTCGGGCTGGCCACACGTAGCCAGCTTGTACATCCCACGTGCAGCCCACTCCTCCCCCCCTCACACACACACACACCTATCCCAACCACCATCCATTTCATCCATTTCCGCACCCACCCACCCCTCCCCCTCCACCCCCACCACACACACACCACTCTAACATGCATCAATCCCAGACAATCCATAATGAATGATAAGCAATAAAATGCCCAGGACTTGCTTGAGCGAGTGCAGCTTCCGCATCTACGGTGATGAAGCTGTTGATCAACGCACTGTTCCGGCTGATGCTATCCAGGTACTGCTGCACAACTTGGGTGGCACTGCGTTCCTTGCTACGGAGCTTTAATTGCAGATCGCGGATGACGGACGTCTTCTTGGCCGAGCATGGGGAGCATAATCGCCTGGTGGACTGAAATGGGTTAATTCGCAAGTCGCGACCCAGGCTGGTCACGAACCTCTGCTGCATGATGGATGCTGTGCCTACGCCAAGCATAATATCTGCGGCGTTGGCTTGCAGGATAAAGACGGCAATGGATGGGGCAGGGGATAGTAATGAGGATGGGAATCGCGGATCGGGGAAATGACTTGGAGGCGATCAGGTGAGGTGGCGGATTTGGGGGGGGCGCAGGGTCATGCCAGCGTGGCAGGCTGTGTGGAACACCAGGACGTAGACACTCCACTGCTCCAGGCAGAAATCCAGAGACGTAGTTGGTAGTTTGGTACTTGGTGGTTACACTGAGAAGCATGCAGCAGATCCTAGCAACTCAGCCGTTTTATGGTTTTCGTAACAAAAGTATTTTCATCCAAAAAGAATGCAGGAGCAAAGTTGCTGGCTGAGGCCATGTAACCAAGTTCAAGTCAATCAGTCGGCACTTTCGTGGCCGCTGAAGATTAGCGTAGAGATTTCAGATGTCATGCCTCTATCAGTATGCCTTAGATACAATCCTTACTCTTTAATCGGCCAGAACTTTAATCTTTGTTACATGTTACTGCTGATGAGTACCGTATATAATAATTACTGCACGGTTGTGGCAGAGAATAACTGAATAACTGAATAAGTAGGACAGTGTCACATGGCTTGAGGCAACAATTACTGTGCGTGTATGTATGTAAGAGTTGCATACGAAAGGTCTACATCCTTAAACGAGTAAAACGATGTGCTATGCAGCGTACATTTATACATATTTGATTAGGGTACACGCAAGAATGCACGTGTCTAGTAGAGATGCGTCAGTTCATCTGGTTGATGATTAAGGAACGGTCCATGTCGTTACACATGTAGCACGTCAGCGCTAAGGTTGAGGTGGCGGACTGGAGCGACTCAACAAATGGTAGGAAGTCTAGGAACTAGGATTAATAGGAGATATGATATTTAGTAGGATACGGCGATGCTCTCTTCCTCTCTTCCTCGAATTCAGCGTTTTCTAATTTTCTGTTTCTAAGGCTTCTTAGTCTAAGTTACTTATTACATTCTATGAAAACATAAGCTAAAGTAAGCTGACTTAAACAAATTTAGGTGCTAAATAAATTACTATCAAACCCAGCAAACCCGATATATTAGAAGGATATGGCGCGACCCGGGCGCGACGGAGAATAAAATGGAGGGAGACGCGAACTGGATCCCAACCGTTTAACAAAAAACGCTGTACCGCTAAATAACCGCCTGGTCCTTCGTCTTCCTGGCGATGCTTTAAACTCCAAACAAATGTGCCCGCGGCTTGACGGGGGCAGGGGGGACTTATGAACATCACTAAACATTTATGTGTGAAGTTGTATAACAAGATAAGCGCAATTCGGCGCATTGGCCCTGGCCACCGCTTTTTCTCGTTTGCCAACGCGTTGGCCTGGAATATATATCTCGCGGGCGCGCCCGGTTATATATATCGCGCGTATCTTGTCACATAAACCTGCTCGTACTCGCTGGTTGTGGTCGCTGGCGCGGTCGGGTGTGGTGACCTGGTATAAATAGCAAGTCCTGTGGGCCCGCCTGATGCCTTTTCCCGCCTGTCCATTGGAAATCCAGGTCCCGCCATCAACTCGGATTTCGGGGAAAGCGATCTAGCCGGTACCAAGTGGTAGAAAGCGATCCCCTATCCCCCTCGACGCAGATCGCGATTGCTTGCCCACAAGGTCTCCCAATCATGGTCTAAGTCGTGCGTCTCGACCAAAACAGACACTCGAGGTCAGACATCCCGCTCTCCATGGCCTTGTAATGCCCTATGCACAAATGCATATGCGAATTGAGATGAGGCTGCTCATGGTGGTGGTCCTGCTCAGCTTGCTGGGAAGGAGGGAAGCCAACCTGTTGGTGAGTGCGGTAATGAGGATGATGATAATGATGATTACATTTTGGGGGCAGAGGGTTTTGCGCTAACCAGTTATTGCCCTGGGTGCAACTGTTTTGTCTTACACAAATCACTGGATTGGAATACGTTGTTTCATGGGTTTTAGAAAAATCTGGGTGCTCAGCTTGTATTGTGCGGCAAAATGTTTTGCAAAATCTAGTTGGTGTTGCGGCCAGTGCTTTTCTTTTGGGATACATGTAGCATCTTCCAGGCAGATCCACAGCCTGGCTTCTCAGTCAATACTAGCGCATGCTATTGCATCTGATTTCGCCTCCCCACAAAAAAAGTGGAGAAAGAATTCAATGCATTGATTTATGTTAGGACACAGAAAAACTGGGGGGGGGGGGGGGGGGGGAGAATGATGGAGTGTGTGTGGTGTGTTGGGAGACGGGGGGAGGAGGGGGGGGGGGGGGGGGAACTTCGTTATCGCTCAGTCAATACTAGCGCAAGCTATTGCATCTGACAGCTCACTGTTTATTTGTTGAGCTACGATTAGCAGCTTCTAGGCAGCTCCTTCCACCCATCCTTGGGCCAAACCTGCAGCTGGCTGATGCGTCTGAAATCTGACATGGCAGGTATTCCAACACTGCAGTATACACGCTACTACACAACACGCTACCACTCACCCAAGCACCACCTACCTACTCACCCACCCACTCACTCACCTACCCACGTATTCACCCACCCACCCAACCTCTCACCCAAGCACCACCTACCTACTCACCCACCCACTCACTCACCTACCCACGTATTCACCCACCCACCCACACTCTCACCCAAGCACCACCTACCTACTCACCCACCCACTCACGCACCTACCCACGTATTCACCCACCCACCCACCCTCTCACCCAAGAACATCCTACGTACTCACCCACCGACTCACGCACCTACCCCATATTCACCCATCCTCCCACCCTCTCACCCAAGAACATCCTACGTACTCACCCACCGACTCACGGACCTACCCACGTATTCACCCACCCACCCATCCTCTCACCCAAGCACCACCTACCTACTCACCCACCCACTCACTCACCTACCCCACGTATTCACCCCACGCACCCACCCTCTCACCCAAGCACCACCTACCTACTCACCCACCCACTCACTCACCTACCCACGTATTCACCCACCCACCCACCCTCTCACCCAAGAACATCCTACCTACTCACCCACCGACACACGCACCTACCCCATATTCACCCACCCTGCCACCCTCTCAACCCAAGCATCACCTAGCATACTCACCACCCATCACTCGAGGTACGCATTGGGTTGTATGTGGGGGTTGGTTTTGTTTGAGTTCCACTTGGTAGTTGGTCGTGATCCGCGCCCACCCATCCTATCCAAGCCGAAGCACCACCGACCTCGGTCTAAACACTGACCAACTCGCACCCTACACTACCCAGTTAGCACCCACCCACCCAACACTGCTCACCCCCAAGCACCACCATCTACTCACCCACTACCTCAGCACCTACCCACGTATTCACCCACGCCCCACCCCTCACCCAAGCACCACTACCCTATCACCCACCACATCTCTACTCACCTTTGTCAGAAGCGTGATGGGGTGCTCTCCCCAGCGCGCAGATCGCCTACAGTCAGTTGCTTTCCCCGCCCGGGTTTCCAGACCAGTCAAAGACACATCCTAGTGGGCACGTGTGGTCAAGGGGTGCCCAGACTGACTAGGTCGACTACTCAACCTAGCGGAGACTTACCAGTGCCAGCCGCATATGGACCTCGAGCGGTCGTGAGGGTCAGCGCGGACAGACTCCCAACGGACCAATGGGGCACCCGGCTTTGGCGTCAGCCAAGGTGTCAGGGCAGAGACGCAGGCGCCTGGAGGCTTGCTCCGAGGTGGCTGCTACTACGGTTCGACAACACTCCCTAGCACGACGGCGACTAGCTAGCGGATGAGGAATCGATGAGTCACCGTACCGAACGTGTTCGGTATGTGAGCAAGCGAACCAACAGCCTCACAGAGGCCGCTGCGACCACAGGCTTGCTCATTGGCTAGACTCACTGTGGAGCGCCACAACGCACAAGCGAGAGTCAGCAGGCACAAATCTTAACCACAGCATCACACGCTAGTGAAGTGAGAGAGCGCCGGTAGAGACTCGAGTGACCAGACAGAGCCACGGAGGGAGTGGGCAACCTCACGCATGATAGCAACTGCCCACGGCACCAACGACCTGCTACACCAAGCCACCAAGCGTATCCTTAACGTCACCCACCTACTCACGCACATACACACACGTAGGTCACGTTCCACACACGCACCACCCTAGTCACCTACAAAGCGCACCGAACTAAGCATACTCAGCCACGCGCACGCACCGCAGCCTACCCACGTAGTGTGCCGAGAGCTCTGTGCACGTCCAACTCACACACCCACCGCGAAACCCTAAGCACGCATATGAGGAACCGTCACTACTCAGCCCAGCCCAACGCACTGCACCTGACCGCAAGTATTAAGCACACACCCAAACCCACCCCTCTCACCCAAGCGCCAAAGGCCTACTACTCACACACCCACCATATCAAGCGCACCTACCGCCCAGTATTCACCCACCCTTCCAACCCTCGCACCCAAGACTTCACACCTACCTCAATTCACAATAGCACCCCACGAACGTCAGTCCAGACCCGACAACATCGTAGTCACCAACCCACACCACACATCGCAACGCCAAAGCAACCAACCTACCTACGCAGACCACCACTCACTAGACCACTGACCCACGTAAGGGTCAACCCACCACCCACCTCCGCCTCAGAGTCCACCGACAACAACAGAGCTACCGGACGAAAACCAAACCCACGACACGCAAAGCCCGACGTTACCCATCGGTATGACCCACACACCAACCACACCATGTTGCACCCAAGAACAGCAACCTGGTGGTAGGATACATCACAGCCAGACCCACGTCACTCACACTACGACCCGTATGGCACACACCCAGCCACACTCTGCACCCAAGCGCCCAACCTACACGTAAGCAGCCCACCGGCAATCAGCACATGTTACCACGATATACACCACACTCTACCACCCTAGCCTCACAACCAACAGCTATCAACCTACCTACCTCACCAAACCACCTAACTCATCACCCTACCACCAACAAGTCACACCAACCACACAGTCCTATAACCGGAAATGAGAAACCATTGTCAGTAGAGCCTACTCACCCAAACATAAGTACTGTCAAATAAAAAACAAACGTATTCATCACTCCCCAACCACACTCTCGCTCCACCCAGAAGACACACGACACCTTATTCTATCCCACATCCATATACCCACCTCGACGGTCACCTAACCCAACGTATTCAAACACCCACCCAGCACCCACCCTCTCACCCAAGCTCACACTATCGTATCACAACCACCCACTGCCCACTAAATCATAAATATACCCCGTCGGGTGAGTGCAACCCACAGCCACCCACCCTTCTCACCCAAAGGACAGCCACATTCCAATAACCTACTCACCCAACCAACTCACCAGGACCCCTACCACGATTCACACACCAACCACCCCAGCCCGTATCAAGCCCCAAACACCACCCCTACCTACTCACCCACCACTCACTGCACAGTACGCAAGTGATTCACCCAACCCACCGGCATCCCTAATCACCCCATTAAGCACCACTACCGTAACTCACCCACCCACTATCATACCCACGTTAAGTCAACCACCCACGCATGACTGATCACCACGAGCACAACGTACCCTAACGCCACCAGCCCAAGTCACGCACCCTACCCACGTGATCTTCTCACACCACCACCGCGCACGCCAAAGGCTGACCCTAGACGTACATCACCCACCAATACTCCATTCACCCTACCCACGGAGTCACCATACCCACCCCACCCTTCACCAAAGCGGCCACCTACCTACTCACCCACCCACTCAGTCTATCCTACCCACGTATGTCTACCCACCCACCACCCGCTGCACCATCGCTCCACTTGAACTGGATAGCACCCACCCACTCAGCTGAAGTGGCTACCCAATTATTCAACCCCACCCCACCCACACACGTCGCACCCATGATAGCACCACCCACACCCACACGCCGGGTGCACACACTCGACCCACTCTCACTCACCTACCCAGGTATTCAACCACCCACCCACCCACCACTCACCCAACCACCACCCACACAAGTTAGTCTACCACACAGCACACAATTACCCCGTATTCACCACTCAACCAGAGCACGCTGACACGACAACCCACAGGAGTCACCACCCTTCTCACATATTATCACACCAAACACCAATCACACCAAGCACAATCCAACGTGGTGGCTAGTATACACAGCTACTGTATCACCACGACAGAGTCTACACGTTACTACGCACACAATCCGTGAGGGCAGCAACGTAATCAGCGAACAACGCATATTCCTTGTGTTTTCAGGATGATGAGATTTTTACTGAAGAGGTGATGGTCCATCCAATGGGGCCAAGCCATAAGATGGTGAGATGATGATGGGTTTGATTGGGGCAAAGCCATAAGATGGTCCATCCACTGGGGCCAAGCCATAACGATGGTGGACATTAACTATAACCCAGGGGTACTCGTGAGCTCAACCACTGCATTGGAATGCAGGACCAACCAATTGCTATTGGCCAATGCAACCAATGCTTTGGCACATTTTAATAACAACGGGCTTATGTTAAATGCCACCATATTAAACTCAAAGTAAGGCCCATAGGGCCTTTTGAAGCCCTACGGGCGTCTATTTAATTACGACTAGACAGTTTGGCCCAGCAAGGATTTTGTTTCACTAATCAGGTTGGCCCGCCAAGGATTTTGTTTCATGAGACAGTCTTTTTTTCAAATCTGAAAGTGGGTTTTTCTAGCTTTGTGGTATTAGGCCTCCTCCAAGGACAGTGTTTAAGTGCTTTTATAGATTTTAGGGGCCATTTAGGGGGGGGGGGGGGAGGGGGGGGAGGGGGGGAGAGGGGGGGGGAGGACCTTCAGATTGGGGGGGAAGGGGAGCTTTCATTGTGTAAATTTGTGTTAATTAATATGTAAAGTTTGTATTTGTATAGTCGGATAAATTCGCCACAAATACCGACCTTCGCAAGCAACATACAATTACACCAACAATTACCTTGTAATTACCAGCTATGATACCATATAATTACCTTACAAGCAACATACAATTACACCAACAATTACCATGTAATTACCAGCTATGATACATTAATTACCTGACAAAGCAAACATACAATTACACCACAATTACATGTAATTACAGCTAGGATACCATATACTACCTTCCAAGCAACAATACATACACCAACAATTCCTTGTCATTGCCAGCTATGATCCGAGAATACCGTACAAGCAACATACACTTACACCCACAAGTACCTGTAATACCAGCTATTGAAACCATATATTACCTTACAAGCAACATACAAGTCACCAACAATACTGTCAGTACCAGCTATGATACATAAACTGACCTTCCTAGACATTACAAGTACACTAACAATTACCCAGGTAATACCAGCTAGGATACCATAGACTTACCCTTAAAAACAAGAACAGACAGGTTAACCAAAATACCAGGTAATTACCAGCTATGATGTACCATATACGGACTTACAACAACATACAATTACACCAACAATTACCATGTAATTACCAGCTATGATACCATATACTTACCTTACAAGCAACATACAATTACACCAACAATTACCTTGTAATTACCAGCTATGATACCATATAATTACCTTACAAGCAACATACAATTACACCAACAATTACCATGTAATTACCAGCTATGATACCATATACTTACCTTACAAGCAACATACAATTACACCAACAATTACCTTGTAATTACCAGCTATGATTACCAATATTAATTACCTTACAAGCAAACATACAATTTAAACCAAACAATTACCATGTCATTCCAGCTATGATACCATATAATGGACCATAATTACAGAGATAGATACATTGTCAGTACATGTGATTGCTAGACATGATACCATATAATTACCATGTAGTTAACAGATTTGATGCCATATAATTACCATGTAGTTAACAGATTTGATGCCATATAATTACCATGTAATTACCAGACATGGTAACATATAAGTACCATATAATTACCATGTAATTGTCAGATTTGATACCATATCATTACCATGCAGTTACCAGATACGATGCCATGTAATTACCATATAATTACCATGTAATTACCAGATTTGATACCATGCAATTACCAGATATGATACCATATAATGACTAATGACCATATAATCACCATGTAATTACCAGATTTGATACCATATGATTACCATGTACTTTCTAGACATGATGCCATACAATTACCATGTTATTGCAATATCATTACCAGATTTGATACCATATAATTCCTATGTAATTACCAGATATGATACCATACAATTACCATGTAATTAAAATAGAATTACCAACTCCTGCACCAATGTAAGCACTAACACTAAAACTAGAAGAAAAAGGTAGAAGGAGTGTGAGTATGACAAGTCCTAGGCAGCCTCGCAAGCGGCGCGTAAATTGGCGGATAGTGTTGGCATCGAAATCGAGCTGACAGAAGCCAGTTAGTTACGAGACTGTTGGCTGACATGTCAGGCTTCGTCTCGGGCGGGCGGGCGGATAGACAGACACCAGGGTGAATCTAGGGGCTCCCGACCCTCTGGAGGGGGGGTGCTCCCAAACATGGAAACTCTGCTGAGTGTGGCATAGAGCTAGAGCAGTACAATTATATGTGTACCAAAACACTACTAGGAACTGCATCAATAGCACATTACAGCCAAAAGCATAGGCATAAGGAACTACACTTGGCATTAACTCCCCTCCCCCCCTCCCCGAGCTCAATCCCACCCCAACCTCAATCCCACCCCAACCCCAACCCAACTTTTTTTACTGAACACCAACACAAATTCATCGCTCGAACACCTCCACCAACAATAAGACACCAACACAAATCTTGACAGAACCCCAGACGAATATACCACCACCCCACACCACACACCACACACTCATGGCCCCTCCCCTCCCCTTTGCAGGTCCATTTCCACTACAAGCAGTCCGCACACCCATCCCACACCACACTCCACTCCAACACCACACCGCACACCCACACCACACCCACACCATACACCAATGACCCCTCCCCTTCCCTTTTTATGTCCCGCACCACACCTACTCCGCACACCCATCCCACACCACACTCCACTCCAACACCACACCGCACACCCACACCACACCCACACCATACACCAATGACCCCTCCCCTTCCCTTTTTATGTCCCGCACCACACCTACTCCGCACACCCATCCCACACCACACTCCACTCCAACACCACACCGCACACCCACACCACACCCACACCATACACCAATGACCCCTTCCCTCCCCTTTTCAGGTCCATTTCCACTTCAAGCAGTCCGCCCCCATCTTAAGGCATCATGCCACGTTCCCAAGGACTATATCACGCTTAGCAGCAGCCATCCCCTTTGAAGAAGTACAGCTGTTTTTCACACATGGTCGATGGGTGAGAAGGGGAATATGCAGGGATGTTCTTGGGAATTGCATTACCACTTCATTTATTACCTCTGTATGTCACACATGGTCAGTGGGTGCGAGGAGGAATATGTAGGGGGGGTTCTTACGCATTGCATTACCACTTCTTTGATTATTTCTGTATGTCACACATGGTCGATGGGTGCGAGGAGGAATATGTAGGGGGGGTTCTTACGCATTGCATTACCACTTCATTGATTACTTCTGTATGTCACACATGGTCGATGGTTGAGAGGGGGAATATGTAGGGGGATTCTTAGGCATTGCGTGACTACTTCATTGATTACTTCTGTATGTCACACATGGTCGATGGGTGAGAATGGGGATGTGCAGGGGGGGTATTATGTCCACTGACGAAGATGATGATGATGATGATGATGATGATGATGATGATGATGGCGATTTCCTGTTGCAATTCAACCCAACCTTCTAAACAGCTGAGACAAAGGCACAACAAACAAGCACTGGTAAACTGAACCCCAACAAATTGTAAACGACGGGCCAAGCTACTGTACCAACACCATCCAACCCCCTGCTATTGCAGTCCTGTACCAACCCCTGCCATTTCAGTAGTGTACCAACACCATCCAACCCCCTGCTATTGCAGTCCTGTACCAACCCCTGCCATTGCAGTAGTGTACCAACACCATCCAACCCCCTGCTATTGCAGTCCTGTACAACCCCTGGCCATTTCGGTAGTGTACCAACACCATCCAACCCCCTGCTATTGCAGTCCTGTACCAACCCCTGCCATTGCAGTAGTGTACCAACACCATCCAACCCCCTGCTATTGCAGTCCTGTACCAACCCCTGCCATTTCAGTAGTGTACCAACACCATCCAACCCCCTGCTATTGCAGTCCTGTACCAACCCCTGCCATTTCAGTAGTGTACCAACACCATCCAACCCCCTGCTATTGCAGTCCTGTACCAACCCCTGCCATTGCAGTACTGTACCAACACCATCCAACCCCCTGCTATTGCAGTCCTGTACCAACCCCTGCCATTGCAGTAGTGTACCAAAAACACCCAACCCCCTCCTACTGCAGTCCTGTACCAACCCCTGCCATTGCAGTAGTGTACCAACACCATCCAACCCCCTGCTATTGCAGTCCTGTACCAACCCCTGCCATTGCAGTACTGTACCAACACCAGCTAATCCTATTTGCCATCTGCCATTGCAGTTTGACAACATGTGGGGTGAGTCCCTGTGGCCTGTCAAGCCAGGAGGTATGGTGAGTGACGTTTTTTATATCTTGCCTGACGTACCAAATGGTTATGTCCATATCACAGTCCTTTCAATATGTTTAGGGTTTGGGTTTGTTTTTACATATTGCCTGACGTACCAAATGTTTATGTTTATATCACAGTCCTTTCAATGGTATTTGTAATCACCATCATCACCATCATCATCACCACCATTACCACCATCAGCATCACCATCAGTATCTTCACCGTCAGCATCTTCACGATCAGCATCACCACCATAATCACCATTATCATCAGCATCATCGTCATAATCATCATCATCATCACCACCATCACCACCACCACCACTACCATCATCATCATCATCATCATCATCATCATCATCATCATCATCATCATCATCATCATCATCATCATCAATCAATTCATCATCATCATCATCATCATCATCATCATCATCATCATCATCATCATCATCATCATCATCATCATCATCATCATCATCATCATCATCATCATCATCATCATCATCATTATCATCATCATCATCATCATTATCATTGCCACCACCAGCATCACTACCACTAACACCACCAGCGCCAATATCATCATCATTATCACCATTATCATCACCACCACCACCACTACCATCATTATCATCGTCACCACCACCACCACCATCATCATCGCCACCACCATCATCATTATCATCATCATCATCATCGCCACCACCACCACCATCATCATCACCACCACTATCACAACCACCACCACCACCACCACTATCGCCACCGCAACCATCATTATCATCATCACCACGACCATCTTCATCATTATCATCATCCACCATCATCATTGCCACCACCATCATCACCACCACTACCACCACCAGCACCACCACCACCATCAGCAGCAGCAGCAGCATCTGATTCCCAAGCGCACCAACTATTGTCTCCCTCCCTCTCTGGTCTCCTCCAGGAGCTCAGTGTCCGCTTCCCAGCATCCGTAAGTGGCTTGGCCTCCCACTGGGTTGACCTGACACATGCGCTGTCAGGTCAGTTCTGCGCCTCCATCAACCTGCTCAGTGATCTGGAATCTGTGGCAGTACGCCGGCACTACAGCAACGCCAGCTCACTGCAAGGGTGCGCAACCTGTGTGCATTTGATGATGATGATGATGATGATGATGATGATGATGATGATGATGATGATGATGATGACAATGATTGCATTTTTCCTGGTGCCCTACTGGACTCCAAATGTGTCCGCAGTTTGACGGAGTCAAGGGGGACCAATGAGCATCACGGGAAACAAGAGAAAAAAGAAAATACAAATTGTGCGTAACCATGTGCATACCGTATGTGTTCTGCATGAGTTTCAACCATGTGAAGTTTGCTGCCACCCAACATCCTTTGTTCAAGTAGGTAGCCATGGGTGGGGAGGGGCGAGGGAGTGTGTGTGTGTGTGTGGTGGGGTGGGGGTGGGGGGGTGGGGAGCTGTAGGTAAAGAACTGGTAGACTCTGTACAGCGGTAGTAGGTAGGTCATGGGTGGGAAGGGCGAGGGAGTGTGTGTGTGTGTGGTGGGGGTGGGGGTGGGGGGCTGTAGGTAAATAACTGGTAGACTCTGTACAGCGGTAGTAGGTAGACATGGGTGGGGAGGGCGAGGGAGTGTGTGTGTGTGTGGCTGTAGTAGGGTGTGTGTGTGGGTGGGGGTGGGTGGGGGGGGTGGGGGGGGGCTGTAGGTAAAGAACTGGCAGACTCTGTACAGCGATAGTAGGTAGACATGGGTGGGAAGGGCGAGGGAGTGAGTGTGGGAGGCATGGGCTATACAGAACCTGCATACTCTGTACCAGGGTGCGAGGCCTGACATTTATGTGATGTGTGCATACGTCATCTGCACGAGTTCGAGTTTGAACCAGTGGCAGTACGCAGGCACTACAGCAACGCCAGCTCACTGCAGGGGTGCGCAACCTGGAATTTGTGTGCTGTGTGCATACATCCTCTGCACGAGTTTTGATTTGGAACCAGTGGCAGTACACAGGCACTACAGCAACGCCAGCTCACTGCAGGGGTGCGCAACGTTGCACTTGTGTGCTGTGTGCATATGTCCTCTGCATGAGGTTGATTTGGAACCAGTGGCAGTACACAGGCACTACAGCAACGCCAGCTCACTGCAGCGTGCGAGACCTGACATTTATGTGATGTGTGCATGCGTCATCTGCATGAGTTTTGATTTGAAATCAGTGGCAGTACACAGGCACTGCAGGAACACCAGCTCAATGCAGGGTGCGCGACGTGGCATTTATGTACTGTGTGCATATGTCCTCTGCATGAATTTTGATTTGGAACCTGCAGCAGTACGCAGGCACTACAGCAATGTCTGCTCACTGCAGGGGTGCGCGACATAAAATTAGTGTGCTGTGTGCATATGTCATCTGCATGAGTTTTGATTTGGAACCTGCAGCAGTACGCAGGCACTACAGCAACGCCAGCTCACCGCAGGGGTGCGCAAATCTGCCGCAGTACACACAAACGCAGTACACACAAATGCAGGAGCCACCATATATAATAGCTGTACACACAAACGCAGTACACACAAATGCTGGAGCCACCATATATAAGAGCAGTACACACAAACGCAGTACACACAAATGCTAGGAGCCACCATATATAATGCTGTACACACAAACGCTACACACAAACGCGTACACACAACGCATTACACACATGCTGGAGCACCATTATCGAGCTGTATACACAAAGCTTCAGTACCACGCACAATGCTGGAGCCACCATAGAAAGAAGCAGTTAACCCACAAACGCAGTACCACAAATGCTGGAGCACCATAGTAAGAGCATACCACAACGCAGTTACACACCAACGCATACAACACAAGCCGTACACGCAAATGCTGGAGCCACCTTATAATAAGAGCTGTACACACAACGGTACAACACAATGCTGGAGCCCCATAATAGAGCAGTACACACAAACAGCAGTAAAAAACACACAAATGCTAGAGCCACCATATATAGAGCATTACCCACAAACGCCTAACACAAACGCAGTACACACCGATGCTGGAAGCCACCATATATATAGCAGTACACACCAACGCAATACACACCCAACCAGTACAAAACACAAATAGGCTGAGCCATCATATATAAGAGCATACACACCACCGCGTACACACAACGCAGTACACACAAATGCTGGAGCCACCATATATAAGAGCAGTACACACAAACGCAGGTAACACACTACGCGTACACACAATGCTGGAGCCACTCATCTATAAAGAGCATAACACACAAACAAGTACACACAACGCATACATACACACAATGCTGGAGCCACCATATATACAGCTTACACACAAACAAACAGTACACCCAATGCAGGACCCAAATAGAATGTTGCATACACAACGGCGTACATACACATGACCCTAGTACTCACAACTGCAGTATACACAACCGCAGTTCACCAGCCGCAGTACACACGAACACAGTACACACAAATGCAGGAGCCACCATGTAGAGGAGTTGCACACACAACCGCAGTTCACATGACCCCAGTACACACAACTGCAGTACACACATCCGCAGTACACCAGGCGTAGTAAACAGAAATGCAGTACACACAAACGCAGGAGCCACCATATAAAAGAGCTGTACGCAAGCATGCTGAAGTACACATGGCCCCATTACACACAACCGCAGTACACCAGCAGCAGTACCTTTCTATGGCTTGTAAACTTATTGGTAGGTTTTACACACAAACGAAGTACACACAAACGCAGTACACACAAACGCAGTACACACAAACGCAGTACACACAAACGCAGTACACACAAACGCAGTACACACAAACGCAGTACACACAAACGCGGTACACACAAACGCAGTACACACAAACGTAGGAGCCACCGTATAGAAGAGCTGTACGCAAGCATGCCGAAGGAAGCTGTTTGTGCGGAGAACCTTACTCCATGGGCGAAGCTACTGCCCTGCCAGGACAATGCTGGTCTAGCATCGCTTTTGAAGAACCGTCAGACTCTGTACAGTGCAAGTAGGTAGCCCTGGGTGGGATGGGCGAGGGATCATGTGTGCGTGTTAGTTTGTGTGTGTGTATGTGTGGTGTGTGGTGTGTGAGAGAGGGGTGTGTGTGTGTGGGGGGGGGGGGGGGGGGGGGGGGTACAAACTGAAGGCGCTGTACAGTGCAAGTAGGTTGCCCTAGGTAGGAAGGGCGAGGGTGTGTGTTCTATAGTGTGTGTGTGTGTGGTGGTGGTGGTGGTGGGCTGTAGGTCAAGAAACGGCAGACTCTGTACGCTGCAAGTAGGGAGCCATGAGTGGGATGGACGAGGGACTGTGTGCGTGGTGTTGGTTGGTTGGTTGGTTGGTTGGTTGGTTGGTTGGTTGGTTGGTTGGTTGGTTGGGACTGTGTGCGTGGTGTTGGTTGGTTGGTTGGTTTGGGGGGGGGGGGGGGGGGGGTGTATTATTGTGTATTTAAATTATTATCGCTGTAGCACAAAATCAGGGCCCCCGTCGGTAAAACGATTGTCTGGGGTTCAGTTCATTATTGCTTTTTAGTTACAGCCCCTCCTTTCATGGTTGGGCAAGTCCCTTCAGCCTATTTGGTCTACCCCTGGACTGTCTGTGCGTGAGCCAGTACCCTATGTCTGCAGAGAACGCAACCAGGCCTTACTGATATGCCCCTGCCCCTGACCTGGCCACCCTCCCCCCCCACCCCCCACCCCCCACACACACCCACACATTCACACAACCACACACACTCCCCCACTCCACCCCACCCCACCCTTGCCCCACGCACACATACCCACTCACATAGTTGCCGTACCCTATGTCTGCCGAGGACACAACCAGGCCTTACTGATACATAGGGAACGGCAACCAATATAAGTGTTTGAAAAACTAACATTAACTAATATTATTATAGTGTCACAAAAATATTAGTTTTTCAAACAAATTCGAAATTCTGGTGAGAAGGCTCGTCCGACTTATATTATATATTAATATTATACAATATTATTACATTATTTATTCGCTAACATTATATAACATAGCCGACCCCTACTGATACACGCACCTTGGGCGCATACCTGCTTTGTTCATTCTGCTTGTTGCCCTGCCTTACCTTGCTTGCAACCTGACATCTAAATGTTTCTTTACAGTCCATGGGAATCTGCATAGGCTGAAGGAACTTGCCCAACCATGAAAGGAGGGGCTATAACTAAAAAGCACAAATGAACTGAGCCTCAAACAATTGTTTTACCGTCAGGGGCCCTGAGTTCGTGCTACAGCGATAATAATTACATTGATAATAATTGAATTCTACGATATTACCCCCCCCCCCCCCCCCCCCCACCACCACCACCACCACCACCACCAGCAATAGAAACCAGGAAAGGCAGTAAAGAAAAGGTATTGTACTGACGTTTGCATTGTGTGTTTATGCAACAGGATAACACTCCATGGGCACTCGCATTCAAGTGATGCGCAACGGCACAGGCGGCTTAGACATCATCCACTTGGCCCAAACCCTAACCCTAGTCATCCCCCACCCACACACACACTACCACCACCACCACCACCGATAGGAAACAAGAAAGGCACTTCAGATAAGCTGCTGCATTTGACTGACGTTTGCATTGTGTGTACATGCAACAGGATATCATTCCATGGGCACTCGCATTCAAGTGATGCGCAACAGCACAGGCGGCTTGGACATCATCCACCTGACCCAGACCCTAACCCTGGTCATCCCCCACCCAGCCAAGTCCAAGGGCCCTGGGGAGCTGCCCCCTCATGAGCCGTCCCTGCCCACTCTGATGCATGCCAGCCTGGCTGACAGCTGTCCGATAGCCCAGATCAGCCGATTCTATATGCCTCTTGTAGAGCCCGGCAGACCTGTTGATGCAGCAGATGGAGTTGTAGTGCTTCCCACACGGCTGTGGGTAACTGCCAGTGCACATGGAGGCACTACGGAAGCACATACCAACGAATTACTGAATGAGCTTCGCTATGAAGTTCTGGACCTAGAGGCCGTGCTGGCGCGGGGCGGACCCGAAGCAATGCTGATGGTGCACTTCACAGGCAGTACGACAGCATCAAGGGGGGCCTTGCCCAAGCCCCGCACGACAGTTCAGCGCTACTTGACAGGCCAGGGCAACCTGAGAGGGCGTATGGTGCTGGACATGAGAATCAACCTGACTGACCTGACAGACCTGACAGACTTGGGTGCGGCTTCTTGTCCGGGCTTCAAGTATGACAGTGAAGGCAGTGCTGATCCACAGGGTGTGAGTGGGAGCCCACCCTCTTGCAGCAGTGGTAGTGGTAGTAGCAGCAGTGGTAGTGGTAGCAGCAGTGGTAGTGGTAGCAGCAGCGGTGGTAGTGGTAGCAGCAGCGGAAGTGGCTGTTGTAGTGGCGGCAGCATTGATGGTGGCTGTGGTAGTGGTTGCAGCAGCAGTGGCGGTGGCGGCAGCAGTGGTAGTGGCTGTGGTAGTGGCGGAAGCATTAATGGTGACAGTGGAGTCCTCCGCAGCAGACCTGACAGTGTAGGCACCGTCTGCATCTTCCAAGTCGTTCCGTGGTTTGTGCGCTTGTGGCTGCATACCTTGACCTTGACTGTCAACAGCGAGGTAAGCGTCAGTGAAAACTGTCATGTTGCAAGTGATGGTGTGCGCTTGTGGCTGCATACTTTGACGTTGACGGTCAACAGCGAGGTAAGCTCAGTGAAAAATGTCACATTGAAAGTGATGGTGTGCTCTTGTGGCTGCATACTTTGACGTTGACTGTGAGCAATGAGGTGAGCACCAGTGGAAGCTGTCATGTTACAAGTGGTGGTGTGCGCTTGTGGCTGCATACCTTGACCTTGACTGTCAACAGTGAGGTGAGCACCAGTGGAAGCTGTCATGTTACAAGTGATGGTGTGCGCTTGTGGCTGCAGACCTTGAGGTTGACTGTCAACAGTGAGGTGAGCACCAGTGGAACTGTCCATGTATAATCCAAAAATTGTAGTTGTGGCTCGTGTGCTTGCTATACTTTGATGTGTTGACTGTGAGCATGATCGAGCACCTCGAGTGGAAAACTGTCATGCTTCCCAAGTTCGGTTCGTCTTGGTCGCGCTTGTGGCTGCGTACCCTTGACCCTGTCGACTGTTCAACACGTGCGTGAGCACCCGTGGACTGTCATGTTAATCAAGTGATGGGTTGGTGCGCTTTTTGCTTGCAGGACCTTTGGTTGACCGGTCCACAGTGGGTGAGCCACCCGTTGAAACTGTCATGTTACAATTGATGGTTCTCTCTTGTGGCTGCATACGTTGATATTGTGACGTGAGCTAATGATCGCGCGAGCACCATTTTGAAATGCTGGTCATGTTAGCTAAGGTGGTGGTTGCGCTTGTGGCTGCCTTACCTTACCTTTGACGTCTAAGTGACAGGGGAATCAGCCATTGGGGAGCCGCTCTCATGCTTCATAGTGATGGTCTTTCGCTCTAGTGTGCTGCATACCCTTGAGGTGTGAGCTGTTCCAACAGTTTGAGGGATCGTAGCCAGTGGCACACTTGTCCTGTTTACAAGTGAGGGTGTGCGCTTGTGGCTGGCATAATCCCGTGAATGTCTGACTGTCAACAGTCGTGAGGTGAGGCACCAGTGCGATACTGTCCATGTGTACCAAGCGATCGGTGTGCGCTTGTGGCTGCATACCTTGAGGTTGAATCTGTCACAGTGAGCCTGAGCCCCAGGCCCGCGGCGCACTGTCAATGTTATATTGGAAGCCGGTCATGTAAGCCCTAATCCGCGCTGAAGTAGACTAATAGCCTAATAGCTGGTTTAGTCCTTATAGCTGGGTTACGTCCTCTATACGCTGGGAGGCCAACTTAGCCTCAAGGTAGCCTTCCATTTGTATAAGCTCCGATTGATAAGGGTAGTTCAGGTCCGCGACGTTCCAGGTTTTAACCTTGCTATATAACGTAACTCATGCTCGGTCAATTCAGAAATCTTGTGAAAAGCTATGCAAAGTCGGTACCAAATAGCAACTTTGAGGACAAGTTACTGACATTAATAGCTTGAAACCAGCTTTGCGAGCACGGCAGGTAGCGCTAGGTAGCGCTCCCCAGCTACTCCCCCCCTCTGCCGCTCCCTAGTCATGTTGACAGTGATGGTGTGCGCTTGTGGCTGCACACCTTAACCTTGACTGTCAACAATGAGTTGATTGCCTGTGACAAGTCCTAGGCAGCGTCGCGAGCGACCCGGAAAATTGGCGGAGAGTGTTGGCAACGGAATTGAGCGGACTGAAGCCAGTTAGTTACGAGACGAGATAGTTAGTTGATACAGTTGGATTATGTGTCAGGCTTCGTGTGGTCGCACCAGAGGGTTGCCGGTCGCACAAACAGACAACAGGGTGACCCTGGGGGCTTCTGCCCCCCAAAAGGGGGGGCTCCGCCACGCAACTTGGTACCCACTCCCTCCTCATACCATAGGAGGGAGTAGGAATAATAATCGGTATATGATAATAATCGGAATAGGATAATAATCGGTATATGAATAATAATCGGTATATGATAATAATCGTAATAGGATAATAATAGATATAGGAATAATAATCGGTATAGGAATATGAATAATAATCGGTATATGATAATAATCCGTATAGGACAATAATTGGTAAAGGATAATAATCGGTATAGGAATAGGAATAATAATCGGTATAGGAATAGGAATAATAATCGATATATGATAATAATCGGTTTATGATAATAATCGGTACATGATAATAATCGGTATAGGAATAGGAATAATAATCGGTACAGGAATAGGAATATTTATCGGCGGAGTCATTCATAGGAATGACTCCGCTGATCACATGATTCACTTCGACAAAATCTTTATCACACTTTCCCTTTATGATGATATCTTGAAGATCAAAAAGGAAAAGCGAAACTAGGATCTGCGTAAACCTCTTCGACCCTCTTCGATCCCCTTCGACCCTCTTCGTTGCGCAATCAGGGATAGCGCATGGAGACCCACCCTTTAAGGCGAAAATCCATTTTGAAAGGGACGGATAGATTTAGACCAGCTATCCCTGAACTTGATTGGCATTTTACCTGTAATGAAAACTGTTTAAGTCATGGCTGGTAGGCTTGTTGGTTGGTTGGTTGGTTGGTTGGTTGGTTGGTTGGGCACTGTAAGTTACCTATTTGCATGTATTTTCTTAATGCATTGTTGCTGTGCTTCTCTGCAGGTTACTCCACTTGAGGATCTCCTGGTGTCCAAGTCCATCAAGCCAGCGGTCGATCGACACTCCTCTCTGTCTCTAGAGCTTTGCTTCCATGTTCCTGCTCCATCAAGTAAGTGTCTTGATATGTGGATTTTGATTTGTATTATTATTATTGTTGCTGCTGCTGCTGCTGCCGTTACTACTGTTGTTGTTGTTTTGTTGCTGCTGCTGCTGCTGCTGCTGCTGCTGCTGTTACAACTGTTGTTGTTGTTGTTGTTGTTGTTGTTGTTGTTGTTCTACCAAGCAGGTGTCTTGATATGTGGATTTTGTTTTGTATTGTTATTGTTGTTGTTACTGCTGCTGCTGCTGCTGCTGCTTCTACTATTTTTATTGTTGTTGTTGTTGTTGTTGTTGTTGTTGTTGTTGTTGTTGTTGTTGTTGTTGTTGTTGTTGTTCCACCAAGGAGGTTTCTTGATATGTGGATTGTGTTGTTGTTGCTGCTGTTGCTGCTGCTGCTGCTGTTACTACTGTTGTTGTTGTTGTTGTTGTTGTTCCTGCTTTAACAAGGTGTCATGATAATGTACAAGTGCTCATGATTGTTCAAGGTTGGCCACTACAAATTAGGGGGTCCTTGGCTAACGTAATGTTCCCTTACAGTACCCTTCCCACCCAGAATGTTCCCTTTTTAAAAGCCGGATAAAAGGGTGCCGAAGACCCCCAAATTAGAAGAGGGCGCCGAGGACCCCCAAAGTAGAAGAGGGCGCCAAAGACCCCCAAAGTAGAAGAGGGCGCCGAAGACCCCCAAATGATAAATGGGCGCCGATGACCCCCAAATTAGATGTGTGACCAAGTCTAGATCTGGATGAGGTGGGCATGGGCAAACAGTGCTGCCGCTACTGGCATTCAACACGGTCACACTCCCGTCCATGCTTCCATCTAGGACACGGGTTGCTCCACTGCTGGCACATCCAGCCAGGGAGGGTCAGATTGTGGATGGGTGAGTGGGTGCGAGGGAGGGTGGAGTGAAGAAATAAATTACTGCAGGACAGCGAGGGATGTCGAAGACCCCCAAATTAGCTGTGTGACCAAGTCTAGATCTTTGCTTCCATGTGCCTGCTCCACCAAGTTGGTGTCCTGATATGTGGATTATGTGTTTGTATTATTATTGTTATTGCTGTTGCTGCTGCTGCTGCTTTTGTTGTTGTTGATGCTGCTGTTACTGTTGTTGTTGTTGTTGTTGTTGTTGTTGTTGTTGTTGTTGTTCTTCTTCTTCTTTTACTTGCTCCACCAAGGTGCCCTGATGATGTACGAGTGGTATTGGTTGTTTGAGGTTGGCTAAGTTCCACTAGCCTAGTTGTCTATCACTGGACTGAAACAAACAGGCAGTAAGACAGACAGACAGACAGACACATGCACACAGGCTCTCAGACAGAGAGACACACAGACAGACACACGCATGCAGTCAGATAGACACAGACAGACATAGACAGACACAGGCACACAGACAGACACAGAAAGAGACAGACACACATAGGCACTAAGGCACAGGCACAGGCACACAGGCACACAGGCTCTCAGACAAATAGACATACAGACACACACCTGCACTCAGACAGGCACACAGATACGCAGACACACAGACAGACACATAAAGGCAACGAGACACACACACACAAGCACACAGACAAACATACAGGTCTTGACCTCGCTGTAGACACCAAGCAGTTGCAACCTCCCTCACATCCAACACAGAACTGGGTATGGTAATGATAGGGCTGACCCACTTCAGCACTTCGCACTCACTCCATCCAGGAAAATGTAAATCGCCATCATCATCATCATCATCATCATCATCATCATCATCATCATCATCATCATCATCATCATCGCCATCATCATCACGCCATCACCATCGCCATCATCAATGCATCAGCATCCAGCAGCATCAGCAGCAGAGCACGCGCACAGCATCATCACCATCACATCAATCATCGCCATCATCATCAGTCATCGCATCATATCATCTCTATATCATCATCAATAATCATCATCATCATCATCATCATCATCAATCATCATCTCTCATCTCATCATCACCATCAATCACATCATCAACATCATCACCTCGATCAGCTCATTCACCATGCACCATCATCACCTCATCATCATCATCAGCCTCATCTCATCATCATCCATCACATCATCACTATCATCATCATCACAATCATCATCATCATCACATCATCCTCCTCATCATCATCATCATCATCTCATCACGCCATCATCGCCCATCATCTCCATCCAATCATCATCGCCATCATCTCGCCATCCACCATCCACATCATCATCATCTCATCATCATCATCTCATCATCATCATCATCATCTCATCAGCACATCACGCCATGATCGCCATGATCGCCAGCATCTTCAACCATCATCATCATCATCATCTCATCATCACATCATCATCAACACATCATCATCATCAATCATCATCACATCTCATCAACGCCATCATCGCCATAGAATTACCACATCATCATCATCATCTCATCATCATCTCAATCATCATCATCATCATCATCATCATCCATCAACGCCATCATCGCCATCACGCCATCCATCATCATGCCATCATCGCATCAAACCATCATCATCATATCATCATCAAACAATCATCATCTCATCATCATCATCATCACATCATCATCATCATCATCATCATCATCATCAGCCATCATTCATCATCATCTATCATCATCATCATCATCGTCATCATCATCAAACATCATCATCATCATCATCATCATCCTCATCCTCATCCTCAACCATCATCATCATCATCATCATCACTCATCATCTCATCATCATTCATCATCATCATCATCACTCATCCTACAACGCCATCATCGCCATCGTCATCATCGCCATCATCATCGCCATCATCCGCCATCCACCATCATCATCATCATCATCATCATCAATCATATCATCATCATCATCATCACCATCAATCGTCATCTCATCAATCAATCTTCATCATAGTCATCATCATCGTCCCATCATCATCATCATCATCATCACGCCATCATCGCCAATCAAGGATCCATTCTCAATCATCATCGAATCATCAATCTCAGCCATCATCAATCATCATCATCATACATCATCATCATCATCATCGTCAACGCCATCATCACCACATCAATCATCGCCATCATCGCCATCATCAAGCAACATCATCATTATCATCATCATCTCATCTCCTCATCATCCCGCTTCATCATCATCAGTCATCATCAATCATCATTATCATCACGCCATCTCATCAATCATCATCATCATCATCATCATCATCATATCATCATCCATCATCGTCATCATCATCATCATCACGCCATCATCGCATCATCATCATATCATCACAAAGCAGCAATCAAATCATCATCATCATCATCAGCATCATCATCATCAAGCGCATCATCATCAGCTCATCTCCATCATCATCATCAACGTCATCATCGCATCATTCGCCTCATCTTCTCCATCGTCATCATCATCATCATCATCATCACCTCATCATCATCGTCTCATCATCATCATCATCACATCATCCGCAGTATCTTCATCATCATCATCATCATCATCAACGCCATCCATCATCTCATCATCAACGTCATCACATCATCATCATCTATCATCATCTACGTCTCATCATCATCTCATTTCATCATCATCATCATCATAGTCATCACATCATCATCATCAATCATCATATTATCAATCATCATCATCATCATCATCACCATCATCATCATCATCATCATCATCAATCATCACATTCAGCGCCATTCAAATCAATCGCCATCATCATCATCATCTTCATCTCATCATCATCATCATCATCATCATCATCATCATCATCCATCAGCATCACCATATCATCATCATCCATCAGCATCATCATCATCATCATCATCATCATCATCATCAATCATCATCATCAACGTCTATCACGCCATAATAGCCATCATCATCATCATCATCATCATCATCTCATCATCATCATCATCATCATCATCATCATCATATCAACGTCTCATCGCCAATCATCATCATCGCCATCCACGCCATCACAACTCCATCAATCAGCATCATCATCATCATCATCATCATCATCTCATCATCATCTCATCCTCATCATCATCATCATCATCATCGATCATCACATCATCATCATCGATCATCATCAATCATCATCTCACCATCTATCATCATGCATCATCCATCAGTTATCATCATCATCATCATCATCATCATCATCATCATCATCATCATCATCAACGCCATCAATCGCCATCATCGCCATAATCGCCATCATCATCATCATCATCATCATCATCATCATCATCATCATCTCATCATCATCATCATCAATCATCGCCATCATCGCCATCATCATCACGCATCAATCTCGTCATCACATCATCATCCAATCATCATCATCATCATCATCATGTATCATGCATCACATCATCACCATCATCATCATGTCACCATTCTCATCATCATCATCCATCATCATCATCATCCATCATCATCATCTTTATCATCATCATCATCGTCTCATCATCATCATCAACGCTTAAATCATCGCCATCATTCTCCATCATCATCATCCCCATCATCGCATCGACCATCAATATCATCATCATCACTCATCATCAATTCATCATCTCATCATCATCATCCCATCATCATCATCATCCAAGCATCATCATCATCATCATCATCATCATCAAATCATATCATCACATCATCAACTTCATCATCCCATCGATCTTCATCTCTTCATCATCAATCATCACATCATCATCATCATCATCATCACATCATCACGCTCATCCGCTCATTTATCATCATCATCACCATATCATCATCATCATCATCATCATCATCATCGATCATCATCATCATCATCATCAGCTCATCATCATCATCATCATCATCTACCATCATCATCATCATCAACGCCATCATCGCCATCATCGCCATCATCTGCCATCGCGCATCTCATCACATCATCTCATCATCATCATCATCATCATCATCATCATCATCACATCACATCACCATCATCACATATTCATCATCATCATCATCACATCATCATCATCATCTCATGCATCAGCATCAACCGCCATCATCATGCTCGTCATCAATCTCATCATCATCAGCCAGGCATCATCATCCATCATCACGCCATCAATCGCCATATCGCATAATACCATCATCATATCATCATCATCATCATCAATCATCATCATCATCAGCATCATCCATCATCATATCATCAACGCCTCATCGCCAGCAAATCTTCGCCATCATCATCATCGGCCATCATCGCCATCAAACCATCATCCTCATCCTCATCATCATCATCATCATCATCATCATCTCATCCATCATCATCTCATCATCCATACCACCATCATCATCAGCAATCATCATCATCATCATCATCATCATCACATCATCATCATCAACCCAATCATCGGCCCTCATCTCGCCATCATCATCATCATCATCACATCAATCATCATCATAATCTATCATCTCAATCATCATCATCATCCTCATCACATCATCATCAGCATCATCCATCTCATCATCAATCACACGCCATCATCTCCATCATAGCCATCATCATATCAGATCATCATCACATCATCATCATCATCATCATCATCATCATTCATCCATCATCATATCATCATCATCATCTCATCATCATCATCAACGCCTCATCGCATCATCATCATCATCATCATCAATCATCATCATCATCATCATATCATCAGCGCATCATCATCATCATCATCATCACCATGCACAAGCTCATCACCATCATCATCATCATAGCAATCATCATCCCATCATCCAAACCCAACCTATATGTGCCCTGTCCATCCCCAACTCCAACCCCAACCACAATCCTAGCCCATCAACACCAACACCAACACTAGCATATCAACTCCAACCCAACCTGCAGGTGACCTGTCTCTGCCCTCCACCACAATGGTCCTCACTGTCACAGAATACATCCTGGTGCACATCAAGGCTTCTACATCAACAATTAACTTCAATTCAATTGTACACCAACAATTAAATTCAGCATCAAAAATTAAATGCAACATTTAAAATTAGATTCAACATTCACAATTCAATTCAAAAATTCAAATTTAAATCTGTCCATCAACCCTAACCCAACCTGCAGGTGCCCTGTCCCCGCCCTCCACCACCATGGTCCACACCGTCAACTTCACACCAATTAATTTCCTTTCCCCGCAACCGTCAACTAAACTCCTCCTGTGCACATCAAGGGCTGTCTACATCAACAATACTTCAACATCAACACTCCCCTTGTACACCAACACTAAATCAACATCAAAAATTAAATGCACCATTTAAAATTATATTCAACATTCACAATTCAATTCAAGTATTCAGCCAGAACATCAAAAATTGCAAATAAAAACTGGTCCAGCCACCCTCACCCACTGCAGGTGCCTGTCCCCCCCCGCCCTCCACACATGGTCCCTCATCGTCGACTTCACCAAGTCTTTCCTTACCGTCACTGAGCACCCACCTGATGCACATCGCGGTTTCGACGTCCCTGCTGCCGTCATCACCACCTCCCTTCTGGGTGCCTCTCAAAGGGTGGATAAGGGAATCCGGTGGCAGAGCTCAGGAGGCCAAGATGTGGTTGAGATCTCTCCCATGTTGTTTGCCTTGGGTACGTGGGGAGGGTTGGGGGAATTGGGGGTGTGGGGGTGGTGCGTGGTGAGGGGTAGGTCCCCTCAGTAACCAATCCCAGTGTGTTATAAGGGAATCCCGTTGGCAGGCTCAGGAGGTCAGATGTGTTTGAAGCCCTCCCATGTTGTTTGCCTTGGGTACGTGGGGAGGGGTTGGTGGAATTGGGGGGGGGGGTGGGGGGGGTGGGGGGTAGGGCCCACTCAGGTACCAAGCCCATGATGTATAGGAATCCGGTGGCAGAGCTCAGTAGTTCATGATGTGTTTGATACCTCCATTTGTTTGCCTTGGGTATGTGGGGAGGGTTTGGAGATTGGGGGTGGGGTGGGTGGGTGGGTTTGGGTGGGGGGTGCACTCATTACTAAGCGCAAGTTGGAAGGGAATCCGGTGGCAAGCTTCAGGAAGGTCAAGATTGTGGGTTGAGCCCTCTCCCTTTATGTCCTTAGGTACTGCCTTGGTATAGGTTAACCCTCAAAACTCAATGTAATGATATGATACGCCCTGGTTGTGACGTGGTGTTAGGGATCCCGTCGTGAACTCGTTTGGGGCAGCGGTCTCCTACCTAAACTGTACAAGCTACCATCGCGTTTGACAGTACCTCACCGCTCAAGAGCGACCGAAGGTTGAGTCGAACCCCCGACTCTTGTCTTCATCCTCAAGCGATCTGGTCTCCCTAGACCATTGTATCTCACTGAAAGTAGGCTAAAACGTCAGGTAAAATACACAGGTAAGGTAAGGTAACCCAACCCCTCGAACAATCAAAATCATATCACGTCATCAACACATCCACCCTTCTAGTTACCTTCTCAAAAGTGTGGATAAGAAGCGGTGCGCATAGCTCAAGGTAAGATGTGGTAGAGACCTCACCCATGTTGTTTGCCTTGGGTACGTGGGGAGGGTTGGGGGAATTGGGGGTGGGGGTGGGGGGGAGGGCCCACTCAGGTACCAAGCCAAGTGTTGAGAAGGGAATCCGGTGGCAAAGCTCAGGAGGTCAAGATGTGGTTGAGCCCTCTCCCATGTTATGTGCCTTAGGTACGTGCCTTGTATGGTTAACCCTCAAATTCAAGGGAAGGTAAGGTAAGGTGCCCAACCTCGAACAATCAAAATCATCTGTCATCACCACCTCCCTTCTAGTCGCCTCTCAAAGTGTGGATACGGGAATCCGGTGGCAGAGCTCAGGAGGTCAATATGTGGTTGAGACATCTCCCATGTTGTTTGCCTTGGGGGTTGTGGGAGGATTTTTGCTTTGGTGTCGGGTTTGTGGTTGTTTGATGTCGTTGTGCGTGTGTGGGCGGGGTGGGGGGGGGGGGGGGGGGTTGGGGGGGGAGGGTGGGGGGGGGGGGGGGTGGGGGGGGGGGGGGGGGGGGGGGGGGGGGGGTTGGGGGGGGGGGGGGGGGTCACTCAGGGACCAACCGACATGGAGAAGGGGAAGTCCCATGGGCAGCTCAGAGATGTCAAGGTGGTAGTTGAGACCTCTCCCATTTTGCTTGCCTTTGGGAGGGTCGGGAGGGTCGGTCTCTACCCGAGGTTGGGGAGGGTCGGGGAGGAGGGTCGGGGAGGGTGGGGAGGGGGTGGGTCGGGGAGGAGGGGGGGGAGGGTCGGGAGGGTGGGGAGGGTCGGTCTCTACCCGAGGTTGTGTACAGCATGGGTCTTCTAGTACAGCTGGCCACTCTGACTTCAGCATGCCCTTCAACGCCCTCTGCCTCACCTACACCCGTCGCTGCTGTGTAATGTTTGGATGCAGGTCAGCAGGCCCTCCACCCGAGGTGGTGTACTGCATGTGTCTCTTCTAGTGACAAAATAATTTCTGGCACTCTCCTGAATTACTTGCCCTCAACCGCCAGCTGGCCTCACCTTCATCTACGCGTGCTTGCTGTGTATGTGATTGCAGGTCTAGCAGTCCGCCTTTACCCTAATTGTGTACAGCATGGGGTCTTTCTATTACAGCTGGCCATCTCTGACTTCAGCATCCTCCGTCACGCCCTCCTGCCTCACCTACACCCGTGCTTGCTGTGTATGTTGATGCAGGTCAGCCGCCACCCCAAGTGGTGTACAGCATGGGTCTTCTAGTACAAATGGCCACTCCTGACTTCAGCATGCCCTTCAACGCCCTCTGCCTCACCTACACCCGTGCTTGCTGTGTATGTTGATGCAGGTCAGCCGCCACCCCAAGTGGTGTACAGCATGGGTCTTCTAGTACAGCTGGCCACTCCTGACTTCAGCATGCCCTTCAACGCCCTCTGCCTCACCTACACCCGTGCTTGCTGTGTATGTTGATGCACGTCAGCCGCCACCCGAAGTGGTGTACAGCATGGGTCTTCTAGTACAAATGGCCACTCCTGACTTCAGTGTGCCCTACAACGCCATCTGCCTCAAACTCACCCATGCTTGCTGTGTATGTTGATGCAGGTCGGCCTTTACCCGAGGCTGTGAACAACATGGGTCTTCTAGTACAGCTGGCCACCCCTGACTTCAGCATGCCCTTCAACGCCCTCTGCCTCACCTACACCCGTGCTTGCTGTGTATGTTGATGCAGGTCGGCCTTTACCCGAGGCTGTGAACAGCATGGGTCTTCTAGTACAGCTGGCCACCCCTGACTTCAGCTTGCCCTTCAACGCCCTCTGCCTCACCTCCACCGTGCTTGCTGTGTATGCTGATGAAGGTCGGCCTTTACCTGAGGCGGTGTACAGCGTGGGTCTTCTAGTACAGCTGGCCACCCCTGACTTCAGCATGCCCTTCAACGCCCTCTGCCTCACCTCCACCGTGCTTGCTGTGTATGTTGATGCAGGTCAGCCGCCACCCGAGGTTGTGTACAGCATGGGTCTTCTAGTACAGCTGGCCACTCCTGACTTCAGCATGCCCTACAACGCCCTCTGCCTCACCTATACCCGTGCTTGCTGTGTATGTTGATGCAGGTCGGCCTTTACCCGAGGTGGTGTACAGCATGGGTCTTCTAGTACAGCTGGCAACCCCTGACTTCAGCATGCCGTACAACGTCATCTGCCTCACCTCCACCGTGCTTGCTGTGTATGTTGGAGCCACGATGAACACGCTCATGAAGCGAAGTAAGGGCGCAGCTGATGCCAAGTCCAAGACTACAAAAGCAAGTCCCAAGGCTAAAGCTATGAAGGCAGTACTGTTCGTGCTTCTTTTGGGTATCCTCTTCGTGCTGATTGATCCAGACACCAAAGGGTACTTGAAAGAGCTCATGGAAGGGGAGGGAGGGAAGGGTGTGCCTTAGAGCTGGGATGAAGGTGGGATGAAGATCCCACATCTTGTCCTTAAGGAGGAGGTCCAGCATCTCAGTGTCTAAGACAAACACAATCCGGTCTCCAACTGGCGTGGTAATAGATTCAAGAAGAGGGTCAAGTGGTGATGATGACCATGTCCCCTCTGAAAATGACCACAATGGTCGGATTCGACTCTGCAGTACTAATAGACTCATATGCATCCATGCCGAACTCAGACCAGGCCACCAGGGTAAGCGGCAGATCACCTGTACAACAAGGTTTCGAACTCGACCTCGAACTTGAATTACATAGCAGTTGCAGAGCAGGTGTCAAAAACAATGGAATTTACACGTTTGCATCAAGACAAAATCGTTGCACTTCTCTGGAGGTGAAATGAAGCAATGGGAAGATTTAGAGAAAAGTTGAAAAAGGTCCCAGGGGGTCCCCTAACAAGGTCCACAGAATGTCACCGGACCCGAGGGTATCGATATCTCACCTTTCCCCCTAACGGAAGCCACTATCCAATACTCCAACTTGGGGGCGTGCTGACCTTTTCTAGGCTAGGGCAGTTTTGAACAGCTGGTGCTGCGGAGGGGAAGATACGGGAGCGCGGGAAGGCAGACGAAGAAGGAAGCTGTGAGTACGGCAAGACAAAAGGATAAGGATGCCCACAGAGGTGTGAGGAGAGACGGCATGGATCATAAATGTGAGATATGTCCTGCAATGATGCTCTCCCTCAATATCGGACTATTCGCACCCGAAAGCCCCCTAAAACTAATCTTCTTGCATCAAGAACCACGCGAAACTGATACATGCCAACCCCATCATATGCGACACCCTACGTTGTAGGACTGAGACCAGAACGCTGACCACCACCAGAGGAGAGAAGCGACGGGTCATGAGAATATCTGCATTTGTCTCCCTCTTGACGCGATCCATGCTTTTCACAAAACCAGCATATGAACAAGCATATGAATCAGCATATGATAACACTTAATTGTATGAGCTGGGGCCACAACGCTGACCACGACCAAAAGGGAGACCTGACGGGTCATGGGAACAGCTGCATTTGTCTCCCTCTCGACTGGATTCACACTTTTCACAGAACCAGCATATGACATCACCTACTTGTATGAGCTGGGTCCAGAACGCTGACCACTTCCAGAGGGGAGAAGAGATGTGTCATGGGAATAGCTACATTTGTCTCCATCCCGACAAGATGCACGCTCTTCAAAGAACCTGCAGAGCCGCTTACTGTCTCGGTCTTGACCACGGCCTTGTCCTCGGCCTTGCCCACGGCCTTGTCCATTGCCTTGACCACGACCACGGCCACGGCCAGACATGGTTGTAAAATCTGAGTGCCACACATGACAGAGGGAAGGTCATTACATTGCACTGTAATCATTGTCATAGACAGGCCATTGCTGACCTAAGACAACCGTGTGCACACATATAGAGTGTGCTTGTCCACGGCCAGGGCCAGACATGGTCGGAAAATCTGAGTGCCACACATGGATGAGGCATGGGTCGCATACTTTACATTACATTACAGAGCATTGTCATAGACAGGCCGTTGTTGACCCAAGAAACATTATAAATTGCAGACTCGCTTACAGCCTTGACCTCGGCCACGGCCACGGCCACGGCAGACATGGTTGGCAAAATCTGAGTGCCACACATGGATGAGGTATGGGTCATTACATTACAGTACACTGCAATACGTTGTCATAGACAGGCCATTGTTAACCTAAGACAACAGCGTGCACACATGTAGAGTGTGCTTGTCCACGGCCAGGGCCAGACATGGTTAGCAAGTCTGAGTGTTGCACATGGAAGAAGGCTGGGTGAGTACTTTGCAATACAATATTCTAGACAGACCACTAAGCATGACCAGTATATTTCCCAGGCTCGGGGAGCTGCCTAGAAGCTGCTACTCATAGCTGAAAATAAAAGCTATGGTGTTACTTGTAGCACAAGAGCCACATTCCGTACTTAGGTGTTGTTGGGGTGCTACGTTAGAGCCTCAAGGGGAGGCTTTGGGGGGGCCTAAAGTTGGTAGTACCACCAGGGATTTTTTCCCCGCTAAATGTAGCGATCGCTACTTTTGGCCCCGATTCGGCCAAAATTTCCGCCATAAAGAAGACATAAAATGGCCCTAAATGGCCCCAATAAGCTATAGTAGGCAATTAAAAGCTATAAAAGCTATGAAAAGCTATAAAACGCCGTCCCTGGGGGATGCCTAAACCATTAAGCTAGAAAACAAACCACTATCAGATTTGAGAAAAAACTGAGTAGCACCACAGGCAGGTAGGAGTAGGGATCAGCATATCATAGGATGTTGGCCAAAGGTGAGTGTAAGTATCATATGATATCATAAAAATGAATCATATGATTTTTTTTAAGGGTAACTCTAGCATAGTCAGACTGCCCGCATCATATGATATCATATGATGACATTATAGCATATGATGTCACATTGCTGTTCCCTAGTTAGGAGCCCCATTATGCCTCGTAAATACACTGGTTCATTTACTTAGAAAAAACCCTGACCAGGACAATCTACACTTTCCTCTCGTCACTTATGTATGTATGTATGTTACAGTCCAGGGGTAGGCCAAATAGGGATGATGAGCTGAACCCCAAACAATCGTTTTACCGCCCAAAAGTTACAAGTAGCACCCCACAGGCAGTAAGGAGCACCAAAATGCCACGTAAATACACTGGTTAATTTCCTGACCAGGACAATCTACACTTTCCTCTTGTCACTTGTCACATCGAGAGTTATACTTTAGTGGCTTGGTGTATCCTAGGAGTGCAGTACAGCAAGCCCATCAGAGGACTAGAGGACAAGGGAGCTTGGTTGTTGATGGTGGAGGTGGTAACTCCGGAACAGCATTACAGCTTGCTTGCCTGAGGATCAAGGAGCTTGCTATTATAACTATGTACGATCATGTAAGTTGTACATGATCAATTCGGGACCAAGGGCCCGGGAGCGAGGAACCGTTAGCGATTTCGATGTGACTCGCCGACCGATTGGTCCTCAAGCGCGATGATCGCGCCCTTGCGCTTGGGCATATGATGATAGGCAATGATAGTTACCTAATCGTGGTGCCCTACTAGACTCCAAATGTGCCCGCTACTTGAAGGGGTCGATATGAAGGCATCAAGGCGCCTATCACTTCAATCTATACGCGTGAACGTGTATTCCTCACCTCCCCGTTCCCACTTTTTTCCTCGTCCAGGTGCAGGTTCGGGCTTATTCGGGAGATCAGAGCTGGGATTTCCCTTCTTCTTCTTCCTCTTCTGCTGCACTCTCTTCCCTTGTTCTTGTCTCTTCAGGTTACTAGGTGGAGACCGCAAGCTGGCCTGGGTATGAGCCTGCGTGAAGGCATGTTACACTACGATCAAATCCCGCCCGAACCCGAACTGGTATTGTTACAAGGCAGGCAGGCAAGCAGGCAGGCTACGGATGAGTACTTGGAAGGGCTGTAGGGCGATACGGGACAACAACAGTTTTTTTAGAGGCACGTCCTTGGCAAACACCTTCGCAGGAGTTTTCATCGTCAGATCACCCGACGGGGACGGGGATGCGAAATTCCAGTTCAACTAGGGCGGTCAAGCCCAGGCGCGGAATTAGGGGGGAGGAAAGAAGAAAGGAACTTGGGAAAGAGAGAAAGAGAAGAAGGAACTCGCCAAGGCGTGGCCTAAAGGAGGTTTTTTTTTCCTTTCGGCACGTGCGGCAAGGGGCCGAACCAGCAGGATTAAGGAGAGTAAGTGCAGTTCAGCTGAGAACAATTAGAAAGAGACAGGACAGAGAAATACGCAACTCGCATCCAGTCACCTTTCCCGAGGCACCAATTGACAGCTCACAACCTTGTCTCCAAGCAGTGGAGCAAGCTGATTCGATCTGATTCGATCCTCCAGCAGGACAAACAACGGACGTCAAAACTGGGAGGCCATGGATAAGCAAGCGAGATACACGGAATGTAGCAATGTCGTTCGAAACTACCAATTAAGCGATGCGGAAACAGAGGGTAGGGCGTAAAATATTTTTCTCGTAGGCAGGCCCAGGTCCCCAGGCGGTCAACCCGTTAGGATAACGGCCTCGTCGCGTTTTTCGTCAGTTGTTCTGCTTTCCTGCATCCCAAGCGCAACGTTGAAGGTTCGGTTGCGTCGCAGACACAGCTTTTGGAGGGTCCGTCTCAGAGGGTATGGGTGCGTCGCCGTCATTTCCGTTTTTACGTTTTTTTTGAAGCTACCGGTATTGGATGCATGGAGCTGTCTTCTTATCCCATTACAACTCGAACCAACAGGGTCTCCATCCTATATTATTGCAGCTTTATCGTTATGTACTCGGCATATCTGAGTGAGTGAGTGGAGAGGAGAGAGAGAGAGAGAGAGAGAGAGAGAGAGAGAGAGAGAGAAGAGAGAGAGAGAGAGAGAGAGAGAGAGAGAGAGAGAAGAGGGTTCGTTACATAACCTCAGCAAATTACTGCCGAGACTGGACAGCAGCACAGCCAGCCGACCGTTAAAAAGCATGCGAGAGGAAATTGTTACATACTCAGCAAAATCAATGCCGAGACTGAACAGCGCCAGAGCAGCTGGACAGTTTTATAACAGTGAGGGTTTGGATAACATACCCCTCAGAAACTGGTCCAGTAGGTAACCTCAAAAAAAGCGAGACAAAAAACCAAGGCAAAGAGAAACTAGCGATTCAAGTGTATATTGTAGAAGGGCTGAGAGTTGCCTAAAAAGCGAGATTCTACAAGAAGACGTAAAAGGACAAAAGGCACAGTAAATTCACCAAACAAACAAGGAGAGAGGCATAGAGCTCTAAAAAGGCGGCCTTAACACTCCCTATCTAAAGGCAAACACAAGACCAAGCCGTCAGCCAAAACGCCACAAGGAAAAGCACAGCTAAGAAAGGACAATTAACAACCTAAGCAGAACTACTAACACGATAAAAAGCGTGTGGAAAAGCGAAAGACCAAGACCAGCGGGGAAAAGCTAAGAGGTTCCAAAGCCTAAAAAGCCTGGAAAGCTTAAAAAGCCTAAAAAGCTTGAAAGAAAGATTACAAGGGGCTCATGTCCTAGCAGTGAAACAACACCGCCCTAAAGTCGGACTCGAGAAAACCACCCGCCGTCTAAAAAGAAAAAAGAAAAAGAAAGATTACAAGGGGCTCACGTCCCAGCAGTGAAACAACACCGCCCTAAAGTCGGACTCGAGAAACCACCCGCCGTCTTCCGGCAGCGGGGCTCGAACTCCGGTCACCGAAGCCTTAACGACCGGGTGTGGACCATACCGCCCTCCAGACTGGGCAAAAAAAGCTTTAACACTGTTAAGTAATAAATAGCGTAGTTAGAGAATCGTGTCATCAGTTGAAAGTCGTTCGACGGTGCCTGTTGTATAGTGGTTAGTACACCGCTTTGTGGCAGCGGAGACCCGGGCTCGATTCCCGGTAGGCACAACCTTTTTGAGTACGTGAGTAGCAGCACATTTGTTAACTTTGAGTACGTGTCCATACTCTGCCCGCAGCCGGTGAGCCGTCCGAGAGCGAGGCAGTAAAAACAAACCAAGAGAGCTTGGAAACAGAATTAGTATCACTAAAAAAACCAACCTTTCCAGAAGGCCTGCAAGTTCAAAACGATTTTGGAGTGGGCTCTTCCTCAATCTTCAGCATTGACCTGGACATGCCCTAAACCTGTACAGCCCGCTTAGCATGCTCCTTGCTTTTCGTGGGCATGGTTGTCACGCGCGAACGCATGCCCAAATGCTGCGTATCTCACTGGTAACAGCTGATGCACCTTAACACACATCTAGCCGTGTTATGGTATCTGGAGGGTCTCGATCTTGGAAGATGGCGAGCAGCCCGGAGTTGGCAGAAAAAACATATAACAATCCAATCCAGGCACACATAGATGATCATGAAGAAGAAGACACATGTTTGCGTTTACATTTTCCCTGGTACTGGCTAACCGCGGAGGATTGCCAAACGCAAAACAAGACAAAGGTAGCCAAACAAGACAAAAGTAGCAAACTACGACAAAGTAGCAAAACAAGACAACAAAGTAGCAAACAAGACAAACGTACAAACAAGACGACAAAGTAGCAAACAAGACAATAAGTAGCCTAAACAAGACAAGTAGCAACCAAGACACAAGTAGCAAACAAGACCAAGTAGCAAACCAGACAAAAGTCGGAGCAAACAAGACAAAGTAGCAAACAAGACAAAGTAGCAAACAAGACAAAGTAGCAAACAAGACAAAGTAGCAAACAAGACAAAGTAGCAAACAAGACAAAGTAGCAAACAAGACAAAGTAGCAAAGGAGACAAAGTAGCAAAGGAGACAAAGTAGCAAACAAGACAAAGTAGCAAACAAGACAAAGTAGCAAACAAGACAAAGTAGCAAACAAGACAAAGTAGCAAACAAGACAAAGTAGCAAACAAGACAAAGTAGCAAACAAGACAAAGTAGCAAACAAGACAAAGTAGCAAACAAGACAAAGTAGCAAACAAGACAAAGTAGCCAAAAAAGACCAAGTAGCAAACAAGAGACAAAGTAGCAAACAGACAAAGTAGCCAAAGGCAGACAAGTAGCAAACAAGCAATAGTAGCAATACAAGACAAGTAGCAGAACAATGACAAAGTAGCAAACACGACAAAAAGGTAGCAAACAAGACCAAATTAGCAAACACGACAACAAGTAGCAAAGGAGGGACAAAGTAGCAAACAGCAAAGCGTAGCAAACAAGACAAAGTAGCAAACAAGACAAAGTAGCAAACAAGACAAAGTAGCAAACAAGACAAAGTAGCGAACAAGACAAAGTAGCAAACAAGACAAAGTAGCAAACAAGACAAAGTAGCAAACAAGACAAAGTAGCAAACAAGACAAAGTAGCAAACAAGACAAAGTAGCAAACAAGACAAAGTAGCAAACAAGACAAAGTAGCAAACAAGACAAAGTAGCAAACAAGACAAAGTAGCAAAGGAGACAAAGTAGCAAACAAGACAAAGTAGCAAAGGAGACAAAGTAGCAAACAAGACAAAGTAGCAAACAAGACAAAGTAGCAAACAAGACAAAGTAGCAAACAAGACAAAGTAGCAAACAAGACAAAGAACCAAAGGAGACAAAGTAGCAAAGGAGACAAAGTAGCAAACAAGACTAAGTAGCAAACAAGACAAAGTAGAAACCAAGACAAAGAGGCGCAAACAAGACAAAGTAGCAAACAAGACAAAGTAGCAAACAAGACAAAGTAGCAAACAAGACAAAGTATCAAACAAGACAAAGTAGCAAACAAGACAAAGTAGCAAACAAGACAAAGTAGCAAACAAGACAAAGTAGCAAACAAGACAAAGTAGCAAACAAGACAAAGTAGCAAACAAGACAAAGTAGCAAACAAGACAAAGTAGCAAAAACGACAAAAGTAGTAACAAGACAAGTAGCAAACAAGACAGAAGTAGCAAAACAAGGACAATAGTAGCAAAACAAGACAAAGTTAGCAAACAAGACCAAAGTAGCAAACAAGACAAAAGTAGCAAACAGGACAAATAGCAAAAAGACAAAGTAGCAAACAAGGACAAAGTAGCAAACAAAGACAAAGTAGCAAAACAGAACAAAGTAAGCAAACAAGACAAAGTAGCAAACAAGACAAAGTAGCAAACAAGACAAAGTAGCAAACAAGACAAAGTAGCAAACAAGACAAAGTAGCAAACAAGACAAAGTAGCAAACAAGACAAAGTAGCAAACAAGACAAAGTAGCAAACAAGACAAAGTAGCAAACAAGACAAAGTAGTAGCAATACAAGGCAAAGTAGCAAACAAGACAAAGTAGAAACAAGACAAAGTAGCAAACAAGACAAAGTAGCAAACAAGACAAAGTAGCAAACAAGACAAAGTAGCAAACAAGACAAAGTAGCAAACAAGACAAAGTAGCAAACAAGACAAAGTAGCAAACAAGACAAGTAGCAAACAAGACAAGTAGCTAAACAAGAAGTAGCAAAACAAGGACATAAGTAGGCAAACAAGACAAAAAAAGTAGCAACCAAGACACAAAGTAGCAAACACAGACAATAGTAGCAAACAAGGACAAAGTTAGCAAACAAGACAAGTAGCAAACAAGACAAAGTAGGCAAAACAAGACAAAAGTAGCCAAACAAGACAAGTAGCAAACAAAGGACAAGTGCAAACCAGACCAAAGTAGCAAACAAGACAAAGTAGCAAACAGGCAAAGTAGCAAAAAAGGCAAATAAAGTAGCGCCACAACAAGACAAAGTAGCAAACAAGACAAGTAGCAAACAAGACAAAGTAGCAAACAAGACAAAGTAGCAAAACAAGACAAAGAGCAAACAACGGACAAAGTAGCAAACAAGGAAAAGTAGCAAACAAGACAAAGTAGCAAACAAGACAAAGTAGCAAACAAGACAAAGTAGCAACAAGACAATAGTAGAACAAGACAAAGTAGGCAAACAGACAAAGTAGCAAACAAGGACAAAGTAGCAAAACAAGGCAACAGTAGCAAAACAAGACAAAGTAGCAACCAAGGACAAAGTAGCAAAAAAGCAAAGTAGCAAACAGGACAAAGTAGCAAACAAGACAACGTATAGTAGCAAACAAGACAAAGTAGCAGAAACAAGACAAAGTAGCAAACAGACAAAGTAGGCAAAACAAGACAAGTCGCAACAAGAAAAGTAGCAAACAAGACAAAGTAGCAAACAAGACAAAGTAGACACAAGACAAAGTAGCAAAACAAGGCAACGTAGCAAACAAGACAAACGGAAACCAAGACAAAGTAGAAACAAGACAAAAGTAGCAACAAGACAAAGTAGCAAACAAGACAAGAGTAGCAAAACAAGACAAAGTAGCAACAAGCACAACGTAGCAAACCACGACAAAGTAGCAAAACAAGACAAAGTAGCAAGCCAAACAAGGACAAAAGTAGCAAACAAGACAAACGTAGCAAACAGACAAAGTAGCAAAGGAGAGAAAAAGTAGCAAGGAGACAAAGTAGCAAACAAGACAAAGTAGCAAACAAGACAAAGTAGCAAACAAGACAAAGTAGCAAACAAGACAAAGTAGCAAACAAGACAAAGTAGCAAAGAAGACAAAGTAGCAAACAAGACAAACTAGCAAACAAGACAAAGAGTATGCAAACAAGACAAAGTAGCAAACAAGACAAAGTAGCAAACAAGAAAAAGTAGCAAACAAGAACAAAGTAGCAAAGGGACAAAGAAGCAAACAAGAAAAGTAGCCAAACCAAGGACAAAGTAGCAGACAAGACAAGAGTAGAACACAAGAAAAAGTAGCAAAAACAAGACAAAGTAGCCCCAAACACAAGACCAAGTAGCAAAGGAGACAAAAGTAGCAAACAGACAAAGTAAGCAAACAAGACCAAAGTTCAAACAAGACAAAAAGAGCAAACAAGAAAAGAGTAGCAACAAGACAAAAGTAGAGACAAGCAAAGTAGGCAAACAAGACAAAGTAGCAAACAAGACAAAGTAGCAAACAAGGACAAAGTAGCAAAGGAGGGACACGTAGCAAAACAAGACAAGTAGCAAAAAGACAAAGAGCAACAAGACAAAGTACAAAAAAGACAAAGTAGCAAACAAGACAAAGTAGCACGGAGACAAAGTAGCAAAACAAGACCAAAGTAGCAAAGGAGACAAAGTAGAAAAACAAGACCAAGTAGCAAACAAGACAAAGTAGCAAACAAGACAAAGTAGCAAACAAGACAAAGTAGCAAACAAGACAAAGAACCAAAGGAGACAAAGTAGCAAAGGAGACAAAGTAGCAAACAAGACTAAGTAGCAAACAAGACAAAGTAGCAAACAAGACAAAGTAGCAAACCACCAAGACAAGTAGCAATAACAAAGACAAAGTAGCAAACAAGACCCAAAGTAGCAAACAAGACAAAGTAGAAAACAAGACCAAAGTAGCCAAACAAGACATAGGCAGCAAACAAGACCAAGTCGGCAAAACGACAAAGTAGCCACAAACAATGACAAAACAGTAGGCAAACAGACAAAGTAGCAAACAAGCGGGGGGGAAACAAGTAGCAAAACAAGACATGTATCAAACAAGAGCAAAGTAGAAAACGACATTAGGCAAACAAGGACAAAGTAGCAAACAAGACAAAGTTTAGTAGTGCAACAAGACAAAGTAGCAAACAAGACAAAGTAGCCAAAACAAGACAAAGTAGCAAAACAAGACAAAAAGTACAAAACAAACAAAGTAGCAAACAAGACAAGTACAACACAAGCAACGTAGCAAACAAGGGACAAGTAAGCAGCAACAAACAAGTAGCGATCAAGACCAAGTAGTCAAACAGACAAAGTCGCAAACAAGACAAAGTAGCAACAACACAAATAGCAACAATACAAATACCAACACCGACAAGTAGCACAAGACAAGAATAGCAACAAAGCACAATTAGCAAAGCGAATACCTGTATCAAATGACGAACACAATGTAGTCAAAGGAACAAGGGAGCCAAACAATACATTATGCAAACAAGACAAAGTAGCAGAACAAACAAGTATCAAACAAGACAAGTACAAACAGAGACAGTAGCAAACAAAACACAAGTACAAACAAGACAAGATAGCAACAGCAAGTAGCAAACATTACCAATGGTATGGCAACAAGACAAAGTATCAAACAAGACAACGGGTGCAACAAGACCAAGTAGCAAAGCGACAAATAGCAACGGAGACAAAGGTAAAACAACCCCCAAAGTAGCAAACAAACCAAAGTAGCAAACAAGCCAATAGCAAACAAGAACCCAAGTTTAGCAAACAAAAAAGTGAGCAAAACAACAAGTAGCAAAGGAGACAAAGTTAGCAAACAAAGACAAAGTACACAAGACAAGTAACAACACGACAAAGTAGCAAACAAGAAGACAAGTAGCAAACACGACAATATAGCAATCAAGACAAGTATCAACAAGACAAAGTAGCAAAGGAGACAAATTAGCAAACAAGACAAGTACAACAGACAAAGGAGCAAACAACAAAATAGCAAACAAGACAAAGTAGCAACCAAGACAAAGTACAAACAAGACAGTAGCAAACAGACAAAGTAGCAGACAAACAAAGTACAACAAGACAAAGTAGCAAACCAGACAAAGCAAACAGAACAAGTACAAAGGGAGACAAAGTCAGCACACAAGACACAGTCGCAAACCAGACAAGTAGCAAACAAGACAAGTAGCAAACAGACAGTAATCAAAGGAACAAGCAAACAAGACAAAGTAGCAAACAAGACAAAGGTAGCAAACAAGACAAGTATCAAAAAGGACAAAGTAGCAACAAGACAACGTACAAAAGAGACAACGGAGGCAAACCGACAAACAGGCAACCAAGACAAGTAAGCAAACAATAGACAAAGTAGCAACAATAACACTTATCAAAACAGTACCAGTACAACAGACAATGTAGCTAACCGACCAGTATGTCAAACAAGACAAAGAGCAAACAGACAAAGTAGCAACCGACAACAGTAGCAACAGACAAAGTACAAACAAGACAAAGAGCCAACAAGACAAGGAGGCAACAAGACAAAGTAGGCAAACAAGACACAGTACACAACAAGACAAGTAGCAAGGACAAAGTACAACAAGGACAAGTGCAAACAGAACAAGTAGCAACAAGACAAAGAGCAAACCAACAAAGTAGCAACAAGACAATATCAACAGACAAGTAGCAAAACAACTAAAGAGCACACAAGAAAATTAGCACAAGACAAAGTAGCAAACAAGACAAAGTAGCAAACAAGACAAAGTAGCAAACAAGACAAAGTAGCAAACAAGACAAAGTAGCAAACAGGTGCAAACCCTGCAACGAAGGATACAGTGGTCATTGACATTGCCCTCTCTAATGCTTAAGCGCCCCCCTTGGGCCCCCCTGGAGAAGGAATGGTTGAATCAACTGCATGGGATTACATCAGCATTCAGACTGCTTTCTATTCGGTGGCAGGTGCAGACCCTGCAACAAAGGATACAATGGTCAATGACATTGCCCTCTCTAATGCTTAAGCGTGCCCCTTGAAAACGCCCCCCTTAGGCCCCCCTTGGGGACGCCCCCCTTAAGAACGCCTCCCTTGGGCCCCCCTTGGAAACGCCCCCCTTAAGAACGCCTCCCTTGGGCCCCCCTTGGAAATGCCCCCCTTAAGAACACCTCCCTTGGGCCCCCCTTGGTAACGCCCCCCTTGGGCCCCCCTTGGAACGCCTCCCTTAAGAACGCCCCCCTCGGGCCCCCCTTGGAAACGAATGGTTGAATCAACTGCATGGGATTTCATCAGCTTTCAGACTGCTTTCTATTTGGGCACAGGTGCAGACCCTGCAAGAAGTGGTGCAATGGTCATTGGCATAGCCCCTCTGTAATGCGTAAGCGCCCCCCTTGGGTACGCCCCCCTTGGGCCCCCATTGGGGATACCCTTCTTGGGCCCCCCTATCTAATGCCTAAGCGCCCCCCTTGGGAATATCCCCCTTACTTGGGCCACCCTATATAATGCCTAAGAGCCCCCCTTGGGGATACCCTCCTTGGGCCCCCCTATCTAATGCCTAAGCTCCCCCCTTGGGAACATCCCCCTTATTTGGGCCCCCCTATCTATTGCCGAAGAGCCCCCCTTGGTTATGCCCCCCTTGGGCCCCCATTGGGGATACCCTCCTTGGGCCCCCCTATCTAATGCCTAAGCGCCCCCCTTGGAAACATCCCCCTTACTTGGGCCACCCTATCTAATGCCTAAGAGCCCTCCTTGGGGATACCCTCCTTGGGCCCCCATATCTAATGCCTAAGCGCCCCCCTCGGGAACTCCCCCCTTGGGGGCCCCCTTGGGAATACCCTCCATGGTATTTAGGGGCAGGTGCACAATTGCAGTACCACAATTTATGCAGATCACCATGCAATGATTACATTGACCTTCATTCTCATGCAGATCCCCAGCAAATGAGCGATACCCTCGCTTGCTGAGTTAAGTCTGCGTGTCACACAATTGTCCTTGAACTGATCAGCAACCCAATCTCCCGTTTTTGATTGTTCAAGCTTCCCTGATCTGCAGCCACCCTGATAGACAGCTTCCCTAATCTGAAGCCACCCTGGTCTGCAGCTTCCCTGATCTGCAGCCACCCTGGTCTGCACCTTTCCTGCGGCAGTCATAGTTACACTCACTTCATCTGCAATGTCCCAGCAATTCCTACCCACCTGGCAGCTCCCTAGGAGTACTCAATTGACCTGCAGTTCCCCAGCAGGCCCTACATGACCTTTAGCTTCTCACCAGCTCATAGCAACATTGCGACAACTCTAGCGACATCGCAGCCAAGCTACTGACCCTGGATGATTTCCCAGCACCCGGCATTTAAATATGCCCTCTGACGACCTGTATGACATTTTTTTCTTAGCAATGAACACTTCAGATATTAAATCCTGTCCTGACCTTTGTACTGCCCCATGTACTGACAACAGCAGTTTGACTAAGTTTCCTGGCCAACACCTGGCGCCTCTAGTGACTTGCTGTTTTCAGAACTGTTTTATCATCTCAGCATGTAGCCTCCTTTTTCAGGACAGTTATATTTACAGTCCAGACTACCTTCCTATTTCTTAAAGATGACAATGGCAGTATCTCATCCTTTATTTCCATCTGGACTGATAGTTATGAACCATCGGGGATCTCTACTTTAAGTTATTTCTCATAATGTCATCTGTAATATGAAAAACAGCGGTACTGCGATTTATGCAGATCAGTGTGCAGATCAGATTATAATACTTAGATCAGTGCAGCATGAGATTATCAGATCAGTGCATTCCCCCCTTTCAGTGTTCAGCTATTTACATCCCCTCACAAGTTTATCATCTATCCTATGCCTATAAGGATGTGTGGCGCCTTGGGTGTCCTATTATGGCAGTGGGGCCAGGGCAGGGGGAAGATGCTATGGAAGGCAGAGGTGATGTAGGGGTGGTTGATGATGATGATTTCAATCAGGGCATCAATGGGAGTGGGAGGCGTGGTAACGTGCTCAGTGGATGTGGATGTGTTGTCCTCAGGGTATGATGTGGATGAGGTGGATGTGTCTGATGTGTGTGAGGTGGATGTGTCCCCATCACGTGTACTGGATGTATTTGCATAGGTACTAAGGTCCCCCCCATGCAAGTGAGCATCAGCAAGGTAGTCTTCCCCACCATGAGCAGTGGTGAGAGTGGGGGCAGAGTGAGATGAATTACTTGGGGTATCACAAGTGTCGTCCCCATCAATAGCAAATGTAGTTGATGGGGAAGGCGCTGCACTAGTGGTTTGATTAGCATAGGTGCTCAGATCCCCCCCCATGCAAGTGAACATCATCAAGACAATTGTCTCCAGCAGGAGCTGCGGGTGAGGGTGCGTGCAAGCGGATAGCGTCATCATTCAGGTGAGGATCAGGAAGACAGGTGTCTTCATGAGCAGTGCAGAATGCTGTGGTAGGTGTAGGGACAGAGTGGGCAGATGTGTCCTCATCAGGGGCACAGAGTGCTGCAGCATGTGATATGTGTAGTGCTGGAACAGAGGTTCCCCATGGGGGCAGAGGTTCACCATGTGGTGTGGTGTGGCGTATCGTGTTGTGTTGTTTTGTGTCGATTTGTGTGGTTATGTGTAGTGCTGGAACAGAGGTTCCCCATGGGGCAGAGGTTCACCATACAAGCGAATAGCGTTATCATATGAGATGCGGTAGTGGCTCCAAATTGTGGAGGGGGGAAAGTATGTTTTCCCCCAGTTCAAATGAAGTTGCTGACATTCCGTTTCAGTTTTCTCACAGTGCATGAAGTAGATCTGTAGCTCCATGTTTCGGAGATTATGGTTTAGTGCTTCGATCTCATGTTTTTGTGCTTGGATCTGTGAGTGCAACTCTGAGATGATGGGGTTGGGAGCAGGATCTACTTTAGGGGCAGGGATAGCCCTAGGTTTGTTGGGTTTCCTAGGGGTGTGCCTGGGGGTAGGGACAGTTCTAGAGGCAGGGATAGTCCTAGGGGCAGAGATCATCCTAGGCTTGACACATATTCTTTTAGACTGAGGCGTAGGGGCTCTATAATCACTATCATCATGGCTATTTGAAGCACAATCTGTGGCTGGGGATTTTGTGCCATAAAAGGATTTCAGGTACATCATAGTGTTGAAAGGACCAGAGATATTTAGGCTTTTCAGCTCATTTCTAATGCTAGGGGACAGATACTCATTGATCGTGCTCATGGAACTGGCTATCTAATGAGTGAGTAAACCCATGCGGTTACCTAGCCAGGGACTGGTTGGAGGCAGGAGCTTGTCATCGATGAATACATCCCAGAAGTCGAAGCCATCTCCATCAAAGATCATGATGCGCAAGGAGTAGACGACGGCAGAAGCGACGTCTAGCGAGAGCGTCCACAATGATCAGAAGATCCCCCCCATTCTGGCTGTAAGTGGCTATTACAGCCGGAACGTGATGGAAATTGTAGCAGGTTACAAAGGGCAGGAGAGGGGGGGGGCTGGAGGAGGGAGATAGTTGCAGTCTTGGGATGCAGATGGATGGAGGAGAAGTCTTGGGGTCTTGTCCGCCTTCACACCGAGTTAATAAACCGGCCTGTGGGTAATTCGGATGTGAAGCTTGTCGGTCTTCAGTCTTGGTCGTGTGTTTCGGAGGTAGAGGAGAGGGGGTGTTGACAGCGAAGGGGGATCCAAAGGGATCCTGTTGCGGTGAAATGATGGTGGTACGTAGCAGGGGTGCTGATTTGGTGCAAGGCTGGATCTCCTTGGCACAACAATCTCCGGGGATTGTTCAACGCTGTGTGTGATCTAATGAGTTAGCAACTCACGTCAGAGATCTACGGTGACTTCAAGACTGCGTCTACGCGCGGTAGAGACAACAATGTTGTGTGGGCAGTAGGCGAGGCAGCGCAGCTAGTAGATTCCTCACGAGAGAACGTAGGCAATCCAGGGCTGAAAGCAGTATTCAAGCCTTCGAGCAAGTCAGAGGGTAACTGTCACCTTGGTGCAGGGCTGTATCTCCTTGGCACGGGGCGCAGTGGCGTCGTCTTCGGGCTGCAGGTCAGGGCCGATAACCTTTCAATGCTAGAGTGGTGACACGATAGGGGACTGAAGAGAAGATGATTAAAGGACGCAATGAGTGCGCTTATATCTAAGAGGAAAGTGCTGCAAGATCTTGCAGACATGTGTAGGCCACAGTTAGCCTGTGGCCTAGCGGCAGGCAACACGGGTCCTTGAGGGAACAGGAACCGGTGTGCATTATGCCACTTCAGTTACCGACGTATGTCGGATAATAACACAGAACGCCCTCCTTGGGCCCCCCTTGGGAACGCCCCCTTTGCGCCCCCCTTGGGAACGTCCCCCTTCAGAACACCCCCCTTGGCCCTCCCTTCTGGACGCCCTCCTTGGGCCCTCCTTGGGAACGTCCCCCTTAAGAACGCCCTCCTTGGGCCCGGCTTGGGAACGCCCTCCTTGGGCCCCCCTTGTGAACGCCCTTCTTGGGCCCCCCTTGTGAACGCCCTTCTTGGGCCTCCCTTGGGAACGCCCTCCTCGGGCCCCCCCTGAAAACGCCCTCCTTGGGCTCCCCTTGGGAATGTCCCCCTTAAGAACGCCCTCCTTTGGCCCCGCTTGGGAACGCCCTCCTTGGGCCCCCCTAGGGAACGCCCCCTTTGCGCCCCCCTTGGGAACGTCCCCCTTCAGAACACCCTTCTTGGCCCTCCCTTCTGGACGCCCTCCTTGGGCCCCCCCTGAAAACGCCCTCCTTGGGATCCCCTTGGGAACGTCCCCCTTAAGAACGCCCTCCTTAACCCCCCCTTGGGAATGTCCCCTTTCAGAACGCCCTCCTAGGGCCCCCCTTGGGAATGTCCCCCTTTAGAACGTGCCCCTTGGGCCCCCCTTGGGAACGAATGGTTGAATTAACTGCATGGGATTACATCAGCCTCCAGGCTGCTTGCTGTTTGGGGACAAATACAGACCCTGCAAAATGTGGCGCTGCTGTTATTGACCTAGGCCCTCACTTAGGCATCATGTGCGTCTCCTTTGGGAGGAAGGATCGGATGTACTGCATTGGATTGGGTGTACTGCATTGGATAGGATGTACTGCATTGGATTAGATATACTGCATTGGATTGGATATACTGCATTGGATTGGATTGGAGGTACTGCATTGGATCGGATTGGATGTAAATAATTGCATTGGATTTCATGTACTGCCTTGGGTTGGATTGGATTTACTGCCTTGGAATGGGTACAATGTGCTGCATTGGGTTGGATTGGATTGAATTGGATTGGAGGTACTGCCTTGGATTGCAAGCGCCCCTGTTAAGAACGCCCCCCTAGGGCCCCCCTCTATAATGTCTAAGCGGCCCCCTTAAATCAAATGCATGGGATTACATCAGCCTCCAGGATGCTCGCTGTTTGGGGGCAGGAGTAGTCACTGCAAGATGTGGTGATGTTGTCTTTGACAAAGCCCCTTGTTGAGGCTTGTGTATCCCCCCTTGAAAGGAAGGATTTGGTTGACTGCATGTGATTACATCAGCCTCCATGCTGTGTGTTTGCTGTTTATTTGGGGGCAGGTGCAGACCCTGAAATATGTGGTGCCATTGTCATTGACATAGCCCCTCGTTAAGGCTTAAGCATCCCCCTTCGGAAGAAAATGTTTGGTTGACTGCATGTGATTGCACCAGCCTCCAGGCTTTATTTTGCTGTATGGGGGCAGGTGCAGTCCCTGCAAGATGTGGTGATGCTGTCATTGACATAGCCCCTCGTCAAGGCTTTTGTATCCCCCTTGGGGAGAAAAGATTTGGTTGACTGCATGTGATTACATCAGCCTCCATGTTGTTTGTTTGCTGTTTGGGGGCAGGGGCAGACACTGCAAGATGTGGTGATGCTGTCATTGACATAGCCCCTCTTTAAGGCTTGTGTATCCCCCTTGGGGAGGACGGATTTGATTGACTGCATTGGATATAATCAGCCTTCAGCTTGCTGTCTGGATACGTAAGGGGAGGAAAAGAACATTGCATTGTCACAGTCAGGCAAAAGTCATTGTTATACTTTTTGGCTACTAGCAGCAGCTTTTAGGCATCTCCCTGAGCCAGCCATTCGGCTAGGCCGAAAAAATCCAGCTGCGCTAGAAAGCTGATTACATCAGCTTCAAGGTGCACTAGGTTGCTTTAGGTTTGGCTGATTAGCCAGCCAGGGGAGTTGCCTAGAATCTGCTGCTCATAGTTGAAAAGAAAACAGTGGCCATAGTACTCCACCCCAAGCTTCTCCTCCTAACCCTTCTACCCCCACCATGCGCACTGGTAAATAACCACGACAATTTGACCCTTGTTTTGGCCTTATAACAACAACAACAACAACAACAACAACAACAACAACAACAACAACAACAACAACAACAACAACAACAACAACAACAACAACAACAACAACAACAACCGGTAAATCAACTGTCGATTCACCCTTTAAAAGCGACCACAACCGGTATATTTGTGTTGTTATTTTACCAGTGCTGTCCCCCGCCCCACCCCACAGGTGTGGCAGGGAACTAACCCACCCTTCCTACTACCCTATATGTCGATCTTCCGAAGAAACATACATTGCATTGCCATAGGCAGGCCGTAGTTGACCCAAGCCTGCCTGCTGACTGCATATGCAAGGGGAGAGAACACGCATGGTATTGTATTTTTTTTTTTTAGTTGTGAAAGGATTTTCACCCCAGGAGGTTAAGGAGGAGGACTGTTTGTTACAGTCCAGGGGGTAGCCAAATAGGCTAAGGGGACTTGCCAAACCTTGATTTAGGAGGAGCTGGCGATAAAGATAACACAAATTAACTGAACCGCAAACAATCTTTCGACGGGGGCCCTAAGTTCGTGCTACAGTGATAAACAAAATCTGCCCTGCCCCCCACAGGCGTGGCAGGCCCCCGCCCCCCACCCCTCTGCTCCTCGCCCCCCGCAACACAGGTGTGGCAGGCCCCCGCCTCCCTTTCCTCTGCCACACAGGCATGGCAGCCCCCCCGCCCCCCTGCGTGCCCCCCGCCCTCCGCCCCCCGCCATACAGGCGCCTGGGGGGGGGGGGGGGGGGGGGGGGGGGGGGGCACCCCCCTTCGTTGGAAAAAAAGTGTCAACAACCCCGTCAACAACTCAACAAAAAGTAAATGATGTCATGTTGAACTCTCCAGTATTTCCCTAGGTGGTAGATATCATATTTTTGTAAATTGACACATATTGGCGCACTCTTTTTCTTCTCGGCTACTAGCAGCAGCATCTGAGCAGCTCCCCGACTCCCCGAGCCAGCAGCTGGGCTAAGCCTCGAAATTTCAGCAGGCAGGGCTAGTAAGCTGATTAAGTCAAGGTGCACTAGGTTGCTTTAGGTTTGGCTGATTAGCCAGCCAGGGGAGCTGCCTAGAAGCTGGTGCTTTTAGCCGGAAGGGAAAAACAGTGGATTGACATTTGACAACTCGATTTCCTTTTGAAGATGACCCGTACAAACATTTAGTAAGATTGGATTGGGGAAACGGTGACTACTGCTGGCTCCGGCTTAAGCTGTGGTGTCCTTAATTTCACATCCTGAGAGTGACTGCATTACACGGATGTAACAAATTAAATTTCAAAATATTGGATTGGATTGTTGCATGATTTTTTGGCGGAGCCTCCCTTCTGGGGGGGGGGAGCCCCCAGATTCACCCCACTGTCCGTTTTTCTGACCGTTCGACCGACTGGCTGACCGAAAAAACGAAGCCTGACACGTCAGCTAACTGTCTGACGTGCCAGGCTTCGTTTCGGTATTGCAGCAAGTATACAAAACTGACTGCTCTCGCGCTAATTTTACATATAATCCTTCCAGTATAGGACCAGGCGATAATTCCCAAAATAACAAAAACCGAATGTCTATCTCCTTGGTGGAAGTCAAGTTCCCGAGTGGTGTACAGGTTAGAGTGGTCATCACAACCAAAGGAGTCCCCGGATCGAATCTGCACTGAGACGTTTGCATTAGAAATCCCAGGTTTCCGAGGTTCTTGCACAGGGGGGAGTTGTTCGCTGCAATGTCCAGACGGTTAGGCGCTAAAACTGGCGTACAGAACCTTAACAATTCCTCTTCTTTTTCAAGACCGGACAAATAGGTGGGTCCGATCGACTTAACACAAATAGCGTTTACATACGAGATGGGATCTGGATCCGCATCATGTTAACAGACCACACTGAATGTAGACATGACAAGTGTTTGTTGGCTTATCTATTGGTGGTTAGCCCCAGGGCAAGAAAACGGGCTGCCCCCCTCTTAGTGGTTAGCGTGATGGGCCCCGAAAGCGGGCTGCCCCCCTCACGGATACGTGTTATTGTTGAACTATGCTGACTGCAGGTGCTACGGGTACTATGCGTGGTGTACTACGGGTGCTATCTTGCAAGATATCCAGAAGCACCCGTAGTCAGTATAGTTCAACAACCTCACCCTTTATCATAAGGTGTCCCATTTCTTACCAGTATTGTCAATTGACGACCTCGCTCCTAGACAAGCCTTTAAACTGTATCCCCCCCGCTTTCTTTAATTTTTACACAGGGGGGGGGGGGGGGGGGGGGGGGGGGGGGGGGGGCTTGGAAATGGAAGACGGTGAGCAGCCCAGAGTTGGCTGAATCACCATGCATGTAATAATCCAATCCGATCCCACCTCTCTTGTGGGTATCGCACGGGGGGGCTTGGAAATTGGAGGACGGTGAGCAGCCTAGAGTTGGCTGACCAAACATGTAACAATTCAAAGTCAAATTATGACTTTCTCAGTTTATCCGACCACCATCCATCTGGTTGCATCCTAAACATCCATCTATCCATCTGATTGCATTTTGTGGCTAGAAATGTGGTGTAGTAGAGTTTTTACTATCCATGTTCACTCTGCCTGCATATGAGGAGCAGCCTGGCAAGGCAGCCTAGCAAGGTCTAGGTAGCCTGGCAAGGTCTAGGTAGCCTAGCAAGGCTGATAGACCACGTAATCGATTCAATTCAATTATATCTGACCACCTCTGGTCATGTCCAGCTTTGTTAGCAAACACAAACAAGCAGAAGATATTATTGGTGCATGATATTACTAGCGCATGATCGTCTTTGTCAGCATGTCAGTCAACTATATATATATATACTTAGGCATGAGGCTAGAGCCAAGATCACTGTGTCCTTGTCCACTTGAGGTATGGCCTGGACAAATGGTATGCAAATTGTGGCATGAAGCCAAAGCGGACACACATGATCTAACTGGCGCATGATCTAACTGGCGCATGATCTTACTTGCACATGATCTAGCTGGAGCATGATCCTACTGGCTCATGATCTTCATGGCACATGATCTTACTGGCACATTATTTTAATGGCCCATGATCTAGCTGCCACATGGTCATACTTGCACATGATCTAGCTGGGGCATGATCTTAATTGCGCATGATCTAGCTGGAGCATGATCTAACTGGCACATGATTTGTATGGCGCATGATCTAGCTAGCGCATGATCTAGCCGGCGCATGATCTAGCTGGGTTATGATCTGAATGGCGCATGATATAGCTGGCGCATGATCTCGTTGGGGCATGATCTAGCTGGTGCATGATCTTACACATCCCAAACTATTTTGGGACATGAGGCCAGAGCCAAGATCACTGAGTCCTTGTCCACTGTGGTCATGCCTAGACAAATGGTATGCAGATTGTGGCATGATGCCAAAGCTGACACATCCGTCACATTCCATGAATAACACAAGTTCACTGTATGCAGATTGGGGCACGAGCCTAGAGCAGACACATCCACCAATGAACTGTTTTTCCTCAAACTTATAGTGTGCAGATTTGAGCATGGGCCAAAAGCTGACAAATCTGCGAGGCTTGAGGAATCCAAGTTGACAGAGTACAGGTTAGGGCACGAGCCTAATGCAGACACATCTGTCACCTGGCTGAAGGAGAGGTCGATAGTGTGCAGCATGGGACATGAGCCCAACGCAGACACATCTGTCAGGAGGCGGTTGAAGGACAGGTCAAGAGTGTGCAGCTTGGGACATGAGCCCAACGCGGATATGTCCACCAGCGAAGCACAGCGGCTGAGTTTGAGAGTGTGCAGACAGAAGCAAGAGCTCAAGGCAGACACATGATCCAAAGAAACACACTCAGACAAGTTGAGCGTATGCAGATCGGAGCACGAGCTCAAACCTGACAAATCCACAAGGTCTGTGCACTTGAAGAGATCTACTGAATACAAATTGGGGCATGAGCTCAGAGCGGACACATCTGTCAGCCCTGCACAGCAATGGAGGTCGAGTGTACGCAGGTTGAGGCACGAGTCTAGGAACGACAGATGCCTCAGAGAATGGCACCAAGAGAGGTTGACTGTATGCAGATTTGGTATTGGGCATAGAGCTGGGATACATCCTTCCGTCAGTTCCCTGCCGTCAGCATCCCGCCAGAATCGGCAATCAGAGAAGTCGATAACACGCAGGTCGGGGCATGAGAACAAAGCTGACACATCATGCAAGGAGCGACAGCCTGCTAGCTCAACGGTACGCAGCTCAGAGCAAGAGGCCAGAGCCGACACGTCCGTCAGGAGTTCGCAATAGGAAAGGGAGGCCATGTGTAAACTCGGGCACAAACCCAAAGCCGATACATCCACCAGTGAACGGCACATGGACAGGTCAACTGAATGCAGATGCTGGCATGAGCCCAGAGCGGACACATCCACGACCGACTCACAAGAAGACAAGCTAACTGTGTGCAGATTGGAGCAAGAAGCCAGAGCTGACACATCCACCAGTGACTTGCACTTAGTGAGACTGACTGTCTGCAGATTGAGACATGCGCCCAAACATGACACATCCACCACGGTATCACTTCCAGAGAGGTTGAATGTATGCAACCTGGAGCAACCACCAAAAGCTGACACATCCTCCAGCAACTTGCAACTGGAGATGGACACTGTGTGTAGATTGGTACACGAACCCAAACCTGAAACATCCTCCAGTGACATGCAAACACCTAGGTTGAGAGTGTGCAGACTGGGGCACGAGTCCACAGCTGAAACATCCTTTACCCAGTAACCATCAGATAGGTTGAGCGTGTGCAGACTGGGGCATGATCCCAAAGCTGACACGTCCTTTAGCGAGCGACACTGAGAGAGGTTGATGGTATGCAGATTGGGGCACAAAGCTAAAGCTGACACATCCTCTAGCGACCCACACTTATATAGGTTGACAGTGTGCAGACTGGGGCATGAGCCCAAAGCCGAGACATCCACCAGATATGCACACTCAGATAGGCTGACAGTGCATAAGTTGGAGCACGATGCTAAAGCCGACACATCCACCAGTGAGTGCCCCCCAGATATGTTGACAGTGCATAAGTTGGAGCACGATGCTAAAGCTGACACATCCACCAGTGAGTAGCACCCAGATATGTTGACAGTGCATAAGTTGGAGCACGAGGCTAAAGCCGACACATGAACCAGCAAGCGGCACTGAGATAGGTTGACAGTGCTCAAGTTGGGGCACGATGCTAAAGCCGACACATTCACCAGCAAAGGGCACCCAGATAGGTTGACAGTGCTCAAGTCGGAGTGCGATGCTAAAGCCGACACATCGACTAGCGAGTGGCACTTAGATATGCTGACAGTGCGTAAGTTGGGGCACGAGGCTAAAGCAGACACATAATTCATCTTGTTGCATGATGAGAGGTGAAACGTATGCAGGTTGGGAAAGGAGCCCAGAACGGACAAATCCACCAATGAGTTGCACTCGCTCAGGCAAAGGGTGTGTACGTTGGAGCAGGATGGTAGACTGGTCAAGTCAGTAACCCTCGCGTTGTGCAGCTCCAGGCTTTGCACTGTGTTGGGCAGGCTAGGCAGCAGCATGCTTGCTGTGCCCAAGTGGATGACCAGGCACTTCAGTCGGGGACACCTTGGATAGACTTGGCTCAGCTCTAGGTCGTCCTGCAGTGGAGGATGAGGAGGACAGTCACACATAGTTGAATGCATGACAGATGGTAATCCTGGGGTGGTGGTGATAATGGTGGTGGTGATGGAGGAGCACAGTAACGAATGGTTGAATGCATGACTGATGGTACTCCTAGGGTGGTGGTGGTGGTTTTGGAGGATGAGGAGGATAGTAACAAATAGTTGGATGCCTGGCCAAAGGTAGTCTGGTGGTGGTAGCGATAATGGTGGTGATGATAGAGGAGGACAGTAAACAATTGTCGAATGCATGGCCAATGGTTGTTATGTGGTGGTGGTGATAATGGTGGTGGTGGAGGAGGATAGTAGCACACAGTTGGATGCATGGCAGATGGTAGTGTGCATGGGCATCCTCACACCCCATGCTCTTGGAGGAAGCTGTAGCTCTTCACTGAGCTGATGATTCAGACAGAAGTCACATCATGACTTTGGCATTAGGAATACGTGTCACATCATGATGTCGACATTTGAAATACGTATCGCATTTTGATGCCGACATTTGGAATGCGTGTCACATCATGATGTCGACATTAGGAATGCGTGTCACATTTTGATGTCGACATTTGAAATACGTGTCGCATTTTGATGTCAACATTTGGAATGCGTGTCACATCATGACATCGACATTTGAAAAACGCGTCACATTTTGATGTGGACATTTAGAATGCGTGTCACATCACATGATTCACCTAATCCTTTATTTAGCAGATGTACCTTCCTAATCCCTTATATATAGCAGATGGACACCCCTAACCCCTTGGCTTCTAAAGAAGGCCACCTGACCCTAACAACAGGGTTGTGCCTTTCGCGTTCAGTACAGTGCTGGATTAGTCACGGAATCGTACAGTTTTTAGAAGGTTGTTTAGATGCATTCGGTAGGGCTGTAACTTCAAAACAATTAAGGTTATGGACAAAATGTTTATGACAAGGTCTTCCCCACTGCCAGTTCATGCCGAATTAGCATTCATAATTATTTACTTAATATGGGGTGTGTGTGTCTAGTGCTGGGTTGGTTTGGTTGGCATGGCCATTTTGCAGGGGTGATGGGAATCAAACCCCGACCTCCAGATTTTGAACCACTGAGAACTGAACCATTGAATCCACGGTAGGATGATACTACAAAGTACACACAGGAAAGCTCTAAACATGTTCTACCTGGAGAATGGGTCAGGCACCATGAATGCACCGAATGCGAATGAGAATTTCACTGAATGCAAAGGCGATCGGTATTTTGGACCGAATGGAACAACCCTGCCTAATGATGATGATAACATTTTTCCTGGTGCCCTACCGGATTTCAAATGTGCCCTCGGCCTAGGGAGTCAAGGGGGACTTATGAACATCATTAGTGCCTAGTGCAAATTCCCTTGGGGGCTTGAGTACATAAATCCAGACAGAACGTTATCCAAGCAGAAGTCTAATCAATCAGTTGGTCAGCGGCACGTCCAAGGCAGTTCGTCAGGAAGGTTCAAAGCAGGTTCAAAGAAGGTTCAAGAGGGTCAAAGCAAGTGAGGGGGGGGGGGGGGGGGGGGGGGGGGGGGGGGGGGGTGGGGGGGGGGGGGGGGGGGTGGGGGGGGGGGGGTGGGGGGGTGGGGGGGGGGGGGGGGGGGGGAGGGAGGGAGGGGCTTAGGTTGCCCCCTCCATTACGGTGTACGCGCTGAGAAGTTGTGTGGAAGAGGAGAAAGAGAGGAGATCGGAGCTTGCAATGAGATGCACCCAGTGCATGCAAGAGACACTCACCCGCCAGTACAACGTCAGTCGCTGCGAGCATATCTCGACTTGTTTCCGCAGACTCGAGGACACAAGCCTGCAAGCCTGGCGAGTACTTGAATCCAGCAGACGGGAGTCCTCGTTTATGGCGTCGCGCTCGAACAACACCCTGAGCGCACAGCTAAGGGCTTCTTCCGTCGGGTACATGACGCGGTGTTAGAATCAATGCTGCGGAAAGCAAAGCTAGTGCAGGAATGAAGGGTGGGGTTGATGCAATATGGCTACTATTTCCGATTCGAAACTGGCATTTACAAGGATAAGAAAAAACAGTGATAAATGAGTAGCGTGAGGTTTTGAGGTGAAATCAAAAGGTGGGTCCTCGTCCCCATATGTACCCGGTCAGCGGCTGCGGATGCCCCTGTTGTAGCTATGAGTAGCTATCCGTAGCCTAGTAGCTAAGTCCGACTTGCTTTCTTCATCTGCTGCTTGGTCAAATGATAGTCAGTAACACGTCACCCCCATTTTCTTGTGATAAAAACGCTTCATGTACCCGACGGAAGACGCCCTTTGCTGTGCGCTCAGGGTATTGTTGGAGCGCGACGCCATCGGCGAGGACTCCCGTCTTCTTGACACAAGTACTCTTAAGACGTGCAGGCTTGTGTCCTCGAGTCTGCGAAAAGAAGTTGAGACATGCACAAAGCGCCTGACGTTGTACTGGCGGGTGAGTTCTGTTGCATGCACAAGCCCTCTCCCTCCTCTCCTCTTCCCTCTCTCCTCCCTCTCCTCTCGTCCCTCCCTCTCCCTCTCTCCCTCTCTCCTCCCTCCCTTCCCCTCCCTCCCTCCTCCTCCCTCCCTCCCTCTCGTCCCTCTCTCCCTCCCTCCCTCCCCTCCCCTCCCTCTCTCCCTCTCTCCCTCTCTCTCTCCTCCCTCTCCTCCCGCTCTCCCTCTCTCCCTCGCTCCCTCTCTCTCCCTCTCTCTCCCTCTCTCTCCCTCTCTCTCCCTCTCTCCCTCTCTCGCCTCTGTCCCCTCTCGCTCCCACTCTCCTCCCACTCCTCTCCCACTCTCTCCCCTCTCTCCCTCTCTCTCCTCTCTCTCCCTCTCGCCCTCTCTCCCTCTCTCCGCCTCCTCCTCCTCCCCCTCCCTCTCTGTGACTTTGTTACACTAGGAGTGCGTCCAGCCACACTAACAAAACACAAAAAATGACATTGAATAAGTCTCTATTCAACCCTATCATAGAGAAAGTACGTAGCCATCTCACTAAGATCTAGTGAGTGTGGGGGATAGTGTGGGGGGGGGGGGGGGGGGGGGGGGGGGGGGGGGGGGGGGGGGGGGGGGGGGGGGGGGGGGGGGGGGGAGGGAGGGCGTCCCTCCGCAACACAAAAACATTCCATGTCAAACGATTGAAACAAACTGTAAAGGCGCAGTTCTAGCCCAGAAAAGAAGCTAAATATCTAAGCATACAAACAAAACCAATGTAAGCAAACTAAGCCAGAGGGTTCTAGTTGCTATACTTGATATTGTATCTATGTCTGAGGCGTCTTTGACGATTGCCCTCCAGCTTGACCTGTCTTGCGTTGGGCCTGTAGGTACCAATTTTGAGACATGTTGGTGGCTTCGAGATCATCCCTAATGGTGTGAATGATGGTCTGTCCTCCTTGCCTCGGTTGACCCTCAGGAAGGGGTGTGTTAGTGGCAAAGAGCATTTGCTTGATGATGCGCGAGTCAGGTCGCCTGGCTAAGTGTCCTAGGAACCTCAGTATATTTTCTCTAATGGTGCTGGGAATATCCCTGTGGTTGCATCTTTGTTCAATGTCCTCTTTCCTAACTCTGTCTGCTCTGCTTATGTTCAACGACATGCGTAGGCACTCATGGAGTGCCACGTCGAGTCGTTGAATCAGGGGTTCTGAGAGAGCCCATGTCTCGCTCCCACACAGGAGGGTGGATGGTATGATAGCTTTGAACACCAGATTCTTGATTTTCCTGGTTATGCGTGGTTTTTCCATAGCCTAACCAGAAAAGCGCAAGCCTCCCTTGTCCTAGCAATCCTGCGCTTGACCTCCTCTTGTAGGTCCCCATCTGGGGTGAACAGGTTACCTAGGTACATGAATGAGGCAACAAAATCAGTGTTGCCCCCATTCAGTGCTATGGGAGCGGGAGTGGGGTGAGAGGGGGAGCTAGACAGAGGGTGGAAGTGCATAGCCTTTGTCTTCTTGTAGTTGATGGACATACTCCAAGTTCTTGAGGTGGTCTCAAGACTCTTTAAGAGGGAGGTGAGGCCATCTTTGGAGTAGCACAGTAGGAAAAGGTCATAAGCATACAGTAGGAAGGTGATGTAGTGGGTTGTAGCTTGTGGGTGGGATCTAGAGTTGGCTGGAGTGTTGAGCAGTCCATTTTTGTTAGAGGCGATTGAGTATCCAAGCTGGATATCTTCTAGATAGGTAAGAAACTACTTCTAACCAGGTGATCCATGAACAGATTGAAGAGGAGGGGGGGAGAGGGCGCATCCTTGCCTCACTCCTGTTTTCATCTCAAACTTTCTGGATCTGTAACCCTGGACAAGGACCTCTCCTGAGCATCAGTTGCACATCTTTAACTAAGCTAACTAGGTGGGGATCTACCCCTCTGGCAGCCATCAGGACCCACATTGCCTCCCTCTTGACGCTGTCGAAAGCCTTGCAGTAGTGCTCAAAAGCTGCAAAGTGCATGGCCCGTCCTGCCTTGGATAGTTCATAGATGCGCCTTGTGGTGAAGAGCTGGTCAGCACAGCCCCTACTCAAAATCCGCATTGCGCCTCATGCAAGGTTGGCTCGATGGTGGGCTTGAGTCTGTGGATTAGCACATTCGTGTAGACCTTGCTACATACTAACAGCGAGCTGATACCTCTGTAGTTGTCTGGCAGTAGCTTGTCTTCCTTCCCCTTGTATATATACGTAGGGATCGGCATATCATATGATCTCATACAAATTGCATCATTTGATATTGTATATAGATGGTAGCTTTGGCCTGGTCAGAGTTGATATCATATGATGACTTAATATCATATAATGCCATGTTGCCGTTCCCTACGTATACGTCAGAGTGGCTTCCTTCCATGACTGAGGGCAGCGGCTTGATGCCCATGTCAGTGAAATGACCCTGTTTAGCCGTGAGGTGACTGTGTGGCCATCCAGCTTCAGCATCTGCACAGTGACTGCACAGTTTCCTGGTGCTGTATTCTTCAGCTTTTGAATGGCCTTCATCACCTGCTCTGTTGTTGGTGTGCTGGCGCCTGAGGGATGGAGGATAGATAGCTCTAGGTGCAGAAGGCTGGGGCGCTTGGGCCTGCTCCTCTTCCTCTATCCTGTGAGCTGCCTCTAGAATGCGGGACCTCTGTCTGGTCTGGGGTACATAGCGCTTGTCTCATGGGGGATGTCTGTTTGATGTGGCGGGAAGGGGGGGGAGGGGGAGGGGGAGGGGTCTGACGCCCGTCTGACGCCCGCCAGTGTCTCTTGGGCGGCGGTGGACTCCACATTCAACGTGCGCTCGCTGTGGGTGGCTAGGACATTCGCTATAGTTTTAGGGTCTGATGATGGGACACCTGTGGGTGACTTAATGGGGGCAATAGGTGCAGCCCAGGTGGGTCCTGTGAGAACGTTGATCTTGTTGAACACCACCCTGGTGTGTCGGTCTTCGTACACCTCTTGTAAGCAGTGAGCTTCTGACTCCTGGAATGCTGTGAGGTCTACCGTGGCAGACCGTCGACACTCTCTGTTTGCAGCTCTGAAGGCAGCGTCCGCCTCCTCCATGGCTGCCTGAGTAGTGTCCGACGGTGATCCCTGGTACTTCCATCAAACCTCATTGGCCACGAGGAGGGCGTCAGCTTTGGCAATGGAGAGGTCCACTGCCGCGGTGGTGATGTGGTGTTGTGTGGGGGCTCGTGTTGGTCATGGTAATGCTTGAGCCGCTGCCCCCATGAAATCTGAGTGGAAGGTAGTCCACTCTGCCTCAACATCCTCGGTGAGTGGCTGAGGGGTAGGGGGTGTTGTGTTGTGTCAATCTCTCTCTCTCTCTCTCTCTCTCTCTCTCTCTCTCTCTCTCTCTCTCTCTCTCTCTCTGTATGCCCAGCTCAGTGAACTGCTACAGTTTTGTCCAAGAGCATGTGGTGTGAGGATGCTCATGCACACTACCAGCACCATATGCATGCATTCAACCATTTGGGAATGTCCTCATCCATCACCACCACCATCACTACCACCACCGGACTACCAGTGGCCATGCATTCAATCATTTGTGACTGTCCTCCTCCACCATCACCACCACGATTATCACCACCACTCCAAGACTACCATCTGTCATGCATTCAACCGTTTGTGACTGTCCTCCTCATCCATCACCACCACCATTCTCACTACCACCACTAGACTACCAGTGGCCATGCATTCAACCATGTGCTACTGTCCTCCTTTACCAACACCAATATTATCACTACCACCACAGGATTAACTTTGGCCATGCATCCAACCATTTGTTACAATCCACCTCATCCTCCAACCTACACACCCTTTGCCTGAGCGAGTGCAGCCTGCTAGTGGGTGTGCCTGCTTTGGGACCCTGTCCCCAGATGCATAAAGTCAGCATCTCACATTGCAACTCATTGGATGTGTCCGTTCTGGACTCCTGTCCCAACCTGCATACGTTTTACCTCATATCATGCAACTCGATGTATAATGTGTCCGCATTAGCGTCGTGCTCCAACTTAAGCACTGTCATGATATCTGGGTGCAACTCGATGTATGATGTGTCCGCTTTAGCATCGTGCTCCAACTTAAGCACTGTCATCATATCTGGGTGCCACTCGCTGGAGGATGTGTCGGCTTTGGCTTCTTGCTCCAATCTGCACATAGTTAGCTTGTCTTCTTCTGAGTCACTCATGGATGTGTCCGCTTTAGGCTCATGCCAGCATCTGTATTCGGGTGACCTGTCCTTGTGCAAGTCACTGAAGAATATGTCCGCTCTGGGTTTGTGCCCGAGTTTACACAAGGCCATCTTTTCCTATTGCGTACTCCTGACGGATGTGTCGGCTCTGGCCTCTTGCTCCAAGCTGCGTACCGTTGATTTTGTAGGCTGTCGCTCCTTGCATGATGTGTTAGCTTTGGGCTCATGCCCCAACCTGCGTGCTATCGACCTCTCTGATATCCGATTCTGGCGGGGTGCTGACGGCAGGGAACCTACAGAAGGATGGATCCCTGCTCTATGCCCAATACCAAATCTGCATACAGTCAACCTCTCTTGGTGCCATTCTCTAAGGCATCTGTCGTTCTTAGACTCGTGCCTCAACCTTCGGGCACTCAACCTCCATTTCTGTTCTGGGCTGACAGATGTGTCTGCTCTGAGCTCATGCCCCAATTTGTATTCAGTGGATCTCTTCAAGTGCACAGACCTTGTGGATTTGTCGGCTTTGAGCTTTGCTCCGATCTGCATACGCTCAACTTGTCTGAGTGTATTTCTTTGGATCACGTGTCTGCCTTCAGCTCTTGCTTCTCTCTGCACACTCTCAAACTCAGCCGCTGTGATTCACTGGTGGACATATCCGCGTTGGGCTGATGTCCCAAGCTGCACACTCTCGACCTGTCCTTCAATCGCCTCCTGACAGATGTGTCTGCGTTAGGCTCATGTCCCAAGCTGCACACTCTTGACCTTTCCTACAATTGCCTCCTGACAGATGTGTCTGCGTTAGGCTCAAGCCCCAAGCTGCACACTCTCGACCTCTCCTACAATCGTCTCCTGACAGATGTGTCTGTGTTAGGCTCTTGCCCTAACCTGTTCTCTCTCAACTTGGATGGCTCAAGTCTCACAGATGCGCCAGCTTTTGGCTCATGCAGCAATCTGCACACAATAAGTGTGAAGAAAAACTGTTCATTGGTGGATGTGTCTGCTCTAGGCTCATGCCCCAATCTGCATATAGTGAACTTATATTTTTCGTGGAATGTGGCGGATGTGTCAGCTTTAGCTTCATGCCACAATCTGCATACCATTCGTCTAGGCCAGACTTCAGTGGACAAGGACTCAACGATCTTGCCTCTGGCCTCATGCCCCATTTGAGTTTTTGAGTTGTATTAAGATCATGCGCCATCAAGATAATGCTCCCTTCAGATCATGCGCCAGTAAGATCGTGCTCCCTTCAGAACATGCACCATTCAGATCATGCGCCAGTAAGATCCTTCGCAAGTAAGATCATGCTTCCTTCATATCATGCTCCATTGAGATCATGTGCAAGTAAGATCGTGCTCCCTTCATATCATGCTCCATTGAGATCATGTGCAAGTAAGATCGTGCTCCCTTCATATCATGCTCCATTGAGATCATGTGCAAGTAAGATCGTGCTCCCTTCATATCATGCTCCATTGAGATCATGCGCAAGTAAGATCATGCGCTATTCAGATCATGCGCCAGTAAGATTGTGCTCCCTTCAGATTGTGCTCCCATCAGATCATATACCATTCAGATCATGCACCAGTAAGATCATGCTCCCTTCATATCATGCTCCATTGAGATCATGCGCAAGTAAAATTTTGTGCTCCCTTCAGATCGTGCTCCCATCAGATCATTCACCATTCAGATCATGCGCCAGTAAGATCGTGCGCCATTTAGATCATGCGCTATTCAGATCATGAGCCAGTAAAATTGTGTTCCCTTCAGATTGTACTCCCTTCAGATCATGCTCCCATCAGATCATGCATCATTCAGATCATGCGCCAGTAAGATCATGCGCCAGCAAGATCGTGCGCTATTCTGATCATGCGCCAGTAAGATTGTTATCCCATCAGATCATGCTCCCATCAGATCATGCGCCAGTAAGATTGTGCTCCCATCAGATCATGCACCATTCAGATCATGCGCTATTCAGATCATGCGCCAGTAAGATCGTGCTCCTATCAGATCATGCACCATTCAAATCTTGCACCTGTAAGATCATGCAAGTAAGATCATGCTCCCTTCAGATCATGCGCCAGTAAGATCATGCTCCCTTCAGATCATGTGCCATTTAGATCATCCTCCCTTTATATCATGCTCCTTTCAGATCATGCGCCAGTTGTTGAGCCAACTCTGGAACTTGTCATGCGCTAGTAAGATCATACGCCGTTAAGATCATGTGTTTTTGTGTGTTACTAAAGTGATGATTCAATAGCTTCGCAGGAGCAGGTCACACCATGTGGCAGAACAAAGCTGGACATGGCCGAAGGTGGTTGGATAGACTGAAAGATTTACAATTTGAATTTGAATTCGAATGGTTACATGTTTTTCAACCAACTCTGGGCTGCTCACCATTTTCCAATTTCAAGTCCTGTGCGATACCCACGGACACCAATAAGCCAACTGTGCAGATGAGGCAGTTTAAAGACTTGTCCAAATATGAGGGAGGTGGGATAGATAGGATAGACCACGCAGGTGCTTGTGTAATTAGGAACTCGTCACCTGTATCCCACTCTATCAAGACTCCTCTCAAGCTTTTATTTGGTAAACAGCCTAGTGTATATCACCTCAGATCCCTTGGGTTCCCAGCAAAGACTTGCCCAGGAGGGAGGTAGTCAATAGACCGTACTGCTAATACATGTTATGTCTTATGACAAAGCACGAGGATGTGCAGATGAAACAGTTTAAAGACTCGTCCAACATGTGCGGATCCAGATGTGTGGATGAGACAGATTGAAGACTTGTCCAAGATGTGTGGATCCATATGTGCGGATGAGTCAGTTTAAAGACTTGTCCAAGATGTGTGGATCCAAATGTGCAGATAAGTCAGTTTGAAGACTTGACTAAGTCTGATAGAGGTAGTGGTGGGGCGTCGTTCTAGTGGGGCAGCCTGTTTGCTTGCGCACGGGCCAACCACCAAGAAGTAGTACCTTGCGCCTATTCGGTCTACGTTTGAATTGTTACAACATACATCCGGGATTGCAGGTTTGTGTGGTGTGGTCTGTTAACAGGATGCGGGTGTGGGGCAACTGAACTGAAGGTACTAACGGACGGAATTTAATTGAACTCGGTTACATGGCTCCTACCCTCATCCAGCATATCATAGCACCAACAAATGATATTAGAGCGGGACCTCGACCCCATGTATCAGATTCAACCTTGACATTGTGCGCACTAATGCATAAGCTAGCAATGCATTATAAGTCTTCCTTATTATTCAACCAGTTGGTACACGTGATTTTTTAATGGTACGGCATGTATATAGACATAGTATAGCATATTACATAGACGAGCGTGTAAGGCGCGTGACTAGCAATGGTAACTACCTGCCCGGTCATAGGCCAGTGCCAGCTGGGGCTGCATACCAGCGCCGTCTGGTAAGCCCTGCGGTAAAACCTGATATGTTCTGGCATCTGCTCTAGGAGCTACTTAACTAGCTCCTATCTATGTTATTGTCCGTTGCGTCGGACACTGAGTTGGCATAGTGCACGCGTGGTCCTGGTGCTCCAGGACCCGGGTTGCCTGCCGCCAGGCCATAGGCTAGCTATGGCCTGCACGTGTCTTCAAAATCTTCCTGGAGACTTCCTTTTCTATATAGTCGCACGAGTTGCGATGTTAATAAGCTATCTGCTCTTCAGTCTTCACTGTGTAACGACTCTATCGATTGAAAGGTTATCGGCCCGACCGCTACCCGCAGACAGTGCCAAGTGGATCTTCAGCCCTGCACAAGGTGACAGTTTTCCCTCAGACTAGCTCGACGGCTTGAGTACTGCTTATGGCTCTGGATTGCCTACGTGTTCACGTGAGGAATCTAACCTGCGCTGCCTCGCCTAATGCCCACACGACTCTACCGTTGTCTCTACCATCCGTCCAAGACGACAAGTAGACGCAGTCCAGGAGTCTAAGTAGATCTTTGACGTGAGTTGTACACTCATTAGATCACACACGGCGTTGCGCAATCCTCTGAGATTGCTTGTGCCACGGAGATTCAACCCTGCACACCCTCGTACCCCCCCTCCCCTCCCCTCCCATCCCCTCCCATCCTCTGATTCCATCACCCCTTACCCCTCTCCCTGCTACTACACCCACCATTTCAGACCAACAGGACCCATTTGGTTCCCCCTTTGCTGTCAACACTCCATCACCACTACCTCCTATCAGCTTGGATAACACTCCGGAGAGTGGACTTTGTGTGTGCAGCACGCCAATCTTTAAATGCGGAGACGAGAATAATATTACAAAAGACTGGGGAACCATAAAGGGACACCAGCGGAGGAAAGGGGCGGTAGCCTGGAACCTGATCAGGGTACAGGCTAGACAGCGCGTGTCAGAAGAACCGATGACACAGTCAACAGGAAGTCGTCACAGTGTCATGAAGAATGACACAGTCTACGGGAAGCTGACATAGTACTGTCAGGACCGATAGTTCTAAGGGAGTACATAAGGAGTCACCAAGACATAAAACAAGCGAGAGCACCGCTATTCATGCTGATACTCCACCTATGACGCAGGTGACATACAATACTAGTACTCCACCTATGGCACTGGGGACATAGAACCATAACTTGGTAGCAAACAAAAATTATTAAGGAACGGCGGAAAAACAGGAAACCAGAAGAAAGCCTTGTCTAAAATAAAAGGATGAGAAAGGATGAACCAAAAACCACTGTAGTACTCCGAAAATGTAGCAGGAAAAAACTTGGGTCATACCGAGCTGAGCTGAGACCAAAATGGAAATGTAACCATCCATGGTAAGCGCAAAAATACTATTCATCCAGAATAGTAGGCACCAAACCAGAAAATCACAGGGAGGCCAAACAGAAATCAATTCTAATACCAAAGGAAGGGGAACAACGGTGACTGAAAGAACCGAGAACTTAACCTAAAGAGAAGACTGAAAAAATCGTATATCAAAGTTGGGGAACAACGGTATAGAAAACCCGATCCGGGAATAGGAACCTAACGCCAATCAATGATAACCAAAGAGACGGATTGAAATATCGTGTGAGAGCAGCACACGAGAGAATCAAAACCTAAAGGACGCAGACAAGAGGACACTAAAGACTACGATGGAAAAAAAAAAAGTCGATGGAAAAATCCACTACCTTAAAAACTATTCTTAGCATAGAATTCATGACTAGGTTGGGATGAAAAAACCATGATGAACTGGTTTCTCACTCAAAGATGGAAGTAAGAAGATTTATGAAAGTTAATTATCATAAATCCCCAGCTACGGCACTAACGAAAAACATTCTAAGAGGTGGGTATCGCACCGCAAAGAACTGGTGCACTCAAGACAAACCAAGCGCCTAACTAAAGCAAACCAAACCTGCAGCAACTGAAAAAATCCAAAGGATGCGAAGTTAAAATTTTCAAGAAACTTGTAACCAACAATGAACAATAGAAGGGTAGATGTACAACCATAGTACATAAAACCTATTGTCCACCTGAAAAATAGTAAACGCATAAAAAGGACTTCAAAGAATTTACTGCAAAGGATGGACTGAAAGGGCGCTTGAAATATACTCGGAAAACAAGAAAGAGGTGAGCGGCGGTACATCTGCAAGTACAACTGCAAGATTACCCAGCCCACCAATTCACAGTAAAATCCGAAGGGAAACAACTACTACACTCCACAAAAAGTTCCAATCACATGAGGGGCTGGTGATCTAAAAACAGTGTGGAGTAAAAAGAAATAGCTAATCTATGATGAGCTCCACCGAACGAACCATCTGCCTATGGAACTAAGAGTCAGAAACCATCAAACCGCTATAACGGTGGTCTGAATTAAGTACCACCTTCCACCAAAACCAAGAAAGACAGCTGAAAGGAAGCTGCCTAAACAAAGCGTCGTAACGCTCCACCAATCTAGACTACCCTATAAGTCAGTCTAGGAGGTGCTGAGGACTCACACATAGGGCCATGTTAACCTACGTATGAGAACCAGCAGCACCTAACACAATGAATCCTGGGTTGACTGTAACACCCCAGCCATACGCAGTATCAAGCTAGACCAGTGTTCAAGATCATCACTTACCCATTCGGCAACGGCTACATCATCACATGGGCTTGACCCGAGTAATCCACCAGGGACGACAGGAGGCGTCGGAATTATCGACACCCGCGAGCCATCCGAGGTGGTCGGAGGTTGGCGACTATTAGTCAATGGACCTGATCCAGGTACCACTATGATCGAAGGCTGTCTAAATCCTAAAGCTTCACCGCTAAAACGTGGCACAGAGGAGGGCCTGGCGACCCCCTGAGATTCGGCTAAGATTTTAGTTGGATATCCAACTCCCACCCGCCCTAAAACTTCACACACAATACAGCAAGATCAGGCCCTGGTCTAGAATGCAACAATGATACATCCCAGCCAGGCCAGCCAACAACAATTGGGGTTGTTAAAGGGCGTAGGGAATTACCGGTAACACATAACATATCACCGTTTGATGACAGGAGGGATGCAAGCGGGCACGGGGACCCATACTAATGGGAGAACCCAGAAAGACAGTTTAGAACCGAACTGGAGATAGTGAGTACATCACTACTCACTACTAACTGGCGCAACATTGGAAACCCAAATATAATAACCCTTACTCACCAGGGAATACCCAACCAGTCTACCAAATAATGCCTTTTTAACTAGCTTGTTGCGTGACTGCCCAATACTAAGATTACATAGCAAGGGCAACCAAACAAACGCAACAACGACACATCAGGTGCAACCCCAAAGAAAAGCTCCGAAGGAGTCTTGTCTCCCTAGATGAACACGCGATTGCAAAGATAACACACTAGCACCATGCTGAGCAGTGTCATCATCAACAACTCATGCATGCCCCAACTAATCGAGATCAACCATGCCTCTATACCACTTAACTAAAAATTCCTAAGCCCTATCAGAACTCAAACACTTGAACCCAAACTCACGTAGCTAAGGCATACACCTAAGGGGGGAAACCAGGGGCACGAGAAGACAAAGTAGTAACCTCTGTCGAACCACGGAACGCACCCAGGGGTCACAAGGAGCCTAAGAGAGAAAAATATCCACCAAGATATCATGCCAAAGATCCTCCACGGCCGCTGGACTAGGGCCAGGACGGCGTCCACTTCGGCCTGTAGCATGGGCGAAGTCCGGCGCTGCGAGACCTGGGATCACAGAAGGTGGGGAAGCGTTAGGTCGAAGTCGAGATTAGAGGTATGGGAAAAAGGAGACGAGAATGACAGTGCAGCAAGTCGCACCTGGTGCAGAAAATCGCACCAATGGCAGAAAATCGCAAATCGCAAGGGCAGAATTCGAACATTTATCGCTAGGATGCGAAGAGCAGAGCCGAGGCATGTAAAGGTCCTAATATCCCGCCGTCGATGATCAGTCAATCCCAAGTCCCCCCCTCTATCGCTCGACTCACCCGGTTGGGGGGTAGAGGGAGCAGCACCCGTAGTGGTGCTGACCATACCCCCCTGCCTCCTACCACCTCCAGAATCTCCAGGTCCAGACGCGTAGGTCGTCCTCCTCTGGCGAACCCTACGGCAGTGCCGGCGATCCGCCAGCTTGATCGAAAAAATTCTCCAGAAGGTAGCACAGAGCCACTAGAGCGCAAGCTCATGCCAGTAGCCGACCGTCGGCTGGGCAGAGCAAAGGGGGCAAAGACGACGTAGACATCAGCAGGGAGCTTGGTCGGCTTGGCAACCTCCGGTATGCAGGCAGAGCCTCAAACACCGGAGAAAGGTCAGCGACGACAAGGACGCGAGCAGACGAAGACGGGGTATCTCCACCGATGTCCAGGCTAGTCGCCGACTTGAGTCTGCACGTCACAGTCATCTACGACAGACGGGAGGAGGCGACAGACGGCAGGGGAGGAAAAGGAAGAGAAGATGGAGGAATGACCGGGGGGGGTTACTTCCACGATGGCGGAAGGACTCTCATGACCGTTAGCAGAGGCAGCTGGTGCACAAACGTCTAGCCAATCATCAAGAGGAGCCGTTCCTCCGTTGGAAGGATTGGTCGCAGTCATCGCTGAGAATGATACTGCGCATCCCGCGCGTCATGGAGTTTCCCAAAATGGCGGGAGGTCCTCGCGGAAGTTGCATCGTAAAGCAGTGGTAGTAAATGAAGGGCCGTATAACCTATCAGCTTGGATAACACTCCGGAGAGTGGACTTTGTGTGTGCAGCACGCCAATCTATAAATGCGGAGACGAGAATAATATTACAAAAGACTGCGGAACCATAAAGGGACACCAGCGGAGGAAAGGGGCGGTAGCCTGGAACCTGATCAGGGTACAGGCTAGACAGCGCGTGTCAGAAGAACCGATGACACAGTCAACAGGAAGTCGTCACAGTGTCATGAAGAATGACACAGTCTACGGGAAGCTGACATAGTACTGTCAGGACTGATAGTTCTAAGGGAGTACATAAGGAGTCACCAAGACATAAAACAAGCGAGAGCACCGCTATTCATGCTGATACCTCCGAAACGCACACCCAAGACTAAAGCCCGACAAGCTTCACACCCGGATTACCCACTGGCCGGTTTATTAACCCGGTGTGAAGTCCTAGACCCCAAGACCCCAGCGCCGCGACAGACATCATGGCGACACCAGTCAAGCCCCCTGCACTCATCTTCGACGGCACACCTACTACTCCCTGGCACAAGTTTGGACCCTTCCTCCTCCGTCACCTCAGATCGTACCCTGGGTGCATCTCTGTCGCCATCGACGCGGCGAAGAACCTACCCCCCGACGGTGAGCCAGCCATAGACGGATACCCATTGGAGGACTCTCATTACCCGAATTTGGAACATGCTAATGCAATTGTTGCAGCTCGTGCTGTTCCCCATCCAATCAACATGGTAAAGAATGCTGTCGCCTTCAATGAGATCCTCAAGCACTGTTAAGAACCAATTCAACAGGCCATACTTGCAAACACTGACGTCGCTGCCAAAGCCTCAGGTTCCTCAAGCTCACGTATGGAGAACGGAACTCTGACCCGGAAACAGGTGCTGTGCGATCCATTGATAACCTCAGCATGACTACTACTAAGCCACTGCAGGTTTACCTCTCTCGCAGCTATGAGCTGTATACCTTGCTTCCCCAAGTCAATGGTGTCACCAACACCTCCATCCCTGCTTTTCTAAGCATCATTGTCCAGGGACTCACACCCCGCCTAGAGTACAATGGTTTCAGGTTCTCCTTCCACAACTCTGTCTGTCCTGACTTTGCCTCATTCCAGACACTATTCATCAGGTACCAGGTCTCCAACCAAATATCTGACTCCGCCATCTCTCCCGAAGAAAATGAGCACATGGCAGCTGCTGCCTTCCAGGGACGACCAAGGAAGGACCGTATCCCATCAACCCAGATGACCTGCTGGAACTGTAATGGTTTTGGGCACAACTCCCTCACTTGCCTCAGTGCCTCCACTGAACTGAAGTACAGACCTCCACCGTTTTCATCAACATCTGGGGATCTCCATCACCCCCCAAGGATGCAGCCAGGAGGTCCTCCAGCAAATCCAAGTCACCTAGGAGAGACCACAGGAACTCCACCAGAGACCCCAAGAGCCGCCGTGACAGAAGTAGGCATGCCCATGTGGCAGATGATGGCTGCTCTACCTCCCAGTCCAGCACAGACAATGAGGATGAGCACAACTTCATGGCATTGACTACTGATGGACCCCAGCCTCTCCAGTACGCTGAGTCAACAAGAGGCAAGTCCACACACCTGTCTCTCCCACATGCCCCCCTGGATGACAGTACTTTCTTTGGACCCATGAATGATACAGATGCCTGTCTTATAGAAAAGGAAGAGTCCATTCCAGACCTAGTCTCAAGTGATGGCACTATTGATGATCATGATTATGATGATCAGGGGAATGCAAATGTGGATCATGCTGTCAGTACACCCCTTGATCACTACCAGACAGCCCTCCAGACAGAATGGCTTTTAGACTGAGCAGCCCACTCCCACTGCACCAGTAACCCCTCCAACTTGCATGACATTCAGGATCTCCCTCAGCCTATTAGCCTCCACCTGGCTGACCTTGGAGCAGCCCCACTGCTCTGCCTCCAGAAAGGGAAAGCTCATATAAGGGGACACCACGGATCCCTGATCACCCTCCACGATGTGCTCCTTGCCCCACCCCTGACTACAGCCAACATCATCAGCTTGCATGCAGCACACAGGCTCTCTCCCAAGCTTCAAGTCCATATGTCCAATGCTGCTGCTACTCTTTCCTTACCCACAGCCAAGGGTAAAAAGACTATCCTCTTATGCCCCAAAAGGCATGGCCTCTACTTCACTAGCATCTCTAAGAACCCTACCCTTTCCCCTATCACCAGTAACCCATTTCCCCTTATAATCATGATGGTCACTCAACCAGAACTGATCAACCCAGCTGCCCACTACAATGATGACTTTGCTGGCAGCTGCTCCATCCCACAGGAAAGTGCCAGCAGCTCCAGAAGTCTACCAGATCTGATCCCAGTCATTGGTGATGATGACATGCCTGACCTTGTCCAAGCCAGCCCACCATCCTTGCTCCAGTCAGACAATGGGGGGGAATTCTCACCACACCAAGATGATTAGTACACCACATCTTCCCATGACTTCATCCCAGATCCTGACTACTCCACCGCCCCCATCCAGCAGCTCCCCACTGTTCCCCATGATGAGCTCTGTGACCTGACAGAAGGACAAGCCAGAAGAGAAATGGTCCTCCTGCTAGATCAGGCCAGAACCACATATGAGAATGTATTTCCTGTTGATGGACAGGGGTCCTGCACTCAGCATGAGCTCTACCAAGCCCTTAGATTTGACCAGTGGGTTCCCTCAGCTACCTCCCCTTCCCCTGATCAGCCCCTAACTCATGTCAACATGAACATCTTCCCAGTCCATTTCCTTAACAACTCTGGTCTCTCCAGAAACAGGTTTGGAATCCTGCTGACCACCCTCAACAACTCCCCTTCTTCCCTTAGAGCCTTTAGCATCAGACCTAGACAGCCTGTCCCCACCCTCATTGACCAGCTAGCCATCAAGTTCCCTGCCCTACTAGCTTCTGAGCAGGCTAAGTTCCCCAACATACAGATGCACAACAGCCCCTCCTCAGTCTGTGGACCCCTTCTCAAGCATGTCAACAGATTGCAGCACATAGTCCACATCTATCCCCACTGTATCTACAGCTGACAGGCCCACCATTCAGTGGGCCATCTGCCTACAAGCAGCTATGGTTCAGGCACATGCCAGGGTCCTGGTCTCCTGGCCCAAGATGCTCATGCACCCCATCAGCTGTGTGAATCCTGGAGGCAAGGTCATCTGTGTCAACAACCTCAGCATGCACTGGAACCCAATGGATTTCACATTCATCATGCTGGACACCCCAAGGATGACTAGGAAATCTTTCTCCACCCTCCTGAAGAAAATACACACCCAGCTGGAACTTGATGGATACCCAGCATCTGGCACCTAAATATGCACCTATAGTCTATTGCTCATTATTGTTTTAGCCATGAACACTCTAAGATTAATCTGGTGCTTTGTACTGTCTCATGTACTGATGCCCCTTTGTTTTAGTGTCCCTCATCTAGTTACTGCCGTATGTCTGCAATACTCTTATTTAGGATGAACCCAAATTATGGGGGGACTAGCACAGACATCCTGCCTAAACTTATCCTCCCATGAATCCTGGCAGCTTCCTGGCAGCTTCTCTGCAACCTAGCCTGCAGGCACCTCCTATGCAGGCCATTCCTGATACATTACTGTAGCCATAGTTTCCCCTAGCATTAATCTGAAGATCCTGCATTATAATACCTTATAGATGACACTGGAAGTACCTCACCATATCCTTCCATCTGGATTGATAATCATGAGCTAGAAGGGGACGTCTACCTTAAAGTTGTTTACCATAAAGGCAATCGCCAGTTTGCTATCTAGTTCATTTTATGCTTCCCCTAAAGCTTCCCCAAGGCAGCCTCCCTGCCACCTGCTACCCTAGCAGATTGACATTGATCTGAAGATCCCTGCTCTAAATGTGCTGTGTCCCCTTGGATCCTGTTCCAAATAATTTATTATTTACAGCATCTCCTGCCAGCCATTAACATATCTAAATAGCATTGTCAGCCTTTATACTTCTATGATTTCTTTATGCCCCTCAGCTAATTCCAGGGATTATTGTATCGAAGAATACCTTGAATTGGGGGGGATGTTATTGTCCGTTGCGTCGGACACTGAGTTGGCATGATGCGCGCGTGGTAGCCTCTTTAGCGATTACAATCGTCTAGTGGTAGACCAGATTGCTTAGGAACGAAGAGTCGGGGGTTCGACTCCCCCTTCGGTCGCTCTTGGCGTTGCAGGTCCTCGTCAACCGCGATGGTAGCTTGACCAGTTGAGGTAGGAGACCGCTCCCCACCCGCGTACGACGGGCTCCCTTAACACCACGCCCCACCAGGCGTTATCATTACTTTGCACGCGTGGTCCTGATGCTCCAGGACCCGGGTTGCCTGCCGCCAGGCCATAGGTTAGCTATGGCCTGCACGTTTCTTCAGAATCTTCCTGGAGACTTCCTTTTCTATATAGCCACACGAGTTGCGATGTTAAGTTATCTGCTCTTCAGTCTTCACTGTGTAACGACTCTATCGATTGAAAATCTAAGTAAAAGCGTCTATACCTCAAAACAAAGGATTTATAGCCATTCAGGGGATGAATTGGACAAAGCGCCGTACTTCGTACATGGTTCTCAGGCCAAATTGTCGAGAATTCTCGTGAGAATTCTCAGGACTCACGATATTTGACAGTTTGCTCAGTATTCTCCCGACAATTTTGACCCGACACTATTTCAACTATGCTGGTTCGGAATAACTGTCACCCTCTGCATACGAGGCAAACAGTTGTAGTTCAGCATTTCGACAAGGGAAGAACCCTCCACGAGATATCAGACTCTTTTCAGGGTCACCCAAGCAAATCTACCGTCCAAAACATTGTGAACGAGTGCCTGGCGGATCCGCAGAATGGTCTGATCCAAAAAGGGAAGTCGGGCAGTAGGCACCTCAGTCGAATGCTAACTCCTAAGCATGATCGAAGAGCACGAGGGTGCGAGCCTTAACGAAATAGCTGACGAGCTGCAGCTGCGGCAGGAAATTCGATTCCATCAAAATTCAGCTGGAGATCAGGCTGAAGATCAGGGGTGAGGGGATTTGTGCTTGCAGCTCATGTGTACCCCGAGCCCCCTCGCGGATATCCCGAAAGGACATTGAGCACAAGGAAAATATGCATTAGTGTCTTCCTGGCGTAACGCCCGAGTGGAGGGATCTGGATCCATAATATCCATGGTAGTGGGTTCCATAGTATAATAGTACTGGGAAGTAGTCTAGGTGTAGAGTGCGGAATGTCCAGCATTCTCAGATATGAAGCTCGAAGGGAGATATCTGATTGAAAATTGTCGAGAATTGACGAGAATTTCTTGAATAAATGTCAGAATCCTCGATTCTCTCGATCAAAATTGTCGAGAATTCTCGGATTTCCAGGCCAAAATTCTCGATTTCAAGTACAAGGTACGAGTTTTGGGCGGAGCCACCCCTTCTGGGGGGCGGGAGCCCCCACCAGTGTTACCAATTTGTCCGTCCGACCATCCAACCATCCATCCATCCATCCATCTGACCGTGATGAAGCCCGACACGTGAGCCAGCGGCCTCGTAACTAACTCGCTTCCGTTGCCACCTGTCGCTCCCTCGCGATCACTCTCCGCCAATTTTTAGCGTCGCAGGCGACGCTGCATCGAACTTGTCGCGGAAATGTTATGTCCAATTCATCCCCTGAATGGCTATAATGCTGGTATTTATTCCATCAACCTCTCCATGCTCTGCGTGTATGGTGGGATGTTGTTCTGTGCATTTGTTAAACATGGGGTGAACCGTTATGAACAAACGTCTGACTGACACGACTGGACAGTGGTAGACACACGATCCCTGTCACTTTCCTTAACCTCCCTCTGTTCTGGTTGGCTTCATGTGTTTGTCTGTGCCTGTTCAGTTGTGAAAGGAATTCCATCCCAGAAGGTAAGTCTCCTAACACAAACAGCGACACCGAGGCTTCAGTTCGAATGGCGTTGCCACTCCTACAAAAGAGATGTGTGCTCCTTTTACCTACAGTACCTCTTCGTGGACCTACCCTACTTGGAACGGGGCGGTGGGTTCTTCGGTGACATGATCCGGAGCAAGTACTAGTACTGTTGGACCTCCACATCCCTTGTGATCTACAGTACCCTAGTTCTTACGAGAGTAGGGAGGGGGTGGTGAGGCTCAATTCCTCGGTTTTTTGCTTCCTGGACTGCCCTCAAGCAAATCTTGTAGGGAAGTACTGTCAGATCTCTATCCTCGGAGTGTTTTTCTAGTTACGTCTCCTGGTCGACGTGGAATCCATCAAAACATATAAATGGACCAAAACTGGCCAATAGCACCCTATGGACATTATGGTGCATCCAGGCGCATCATTTTATTTCTGAAAATAATCCATTTGGCATCAGAAATAAGGGTGGCTATATTGGTTATATTGGTCAAATTGGTCCTAAAAATGGGGATTTGGGGCTTCAGAGCATCCCGCACCACTCCAGACAGACTAGTGACTTTCTGTAATTGATCATAATGATCGATTAATGTGGTGCAGGCACAGTTGGTCAGTTGGAAAGAAAAAAACATGAAATGTGTGGCTGAAACGACACAGAACACCCAAATAATGGGTTTCAGGTGGTTCAGTACCCGGAAAAGGTGTGGACACAATCAGATCCTGCTCCAATGGTCTCAAGGCTTCAACGACATGTTAAGGGAGTACAAATTAACTACCGACATGCCACTTGGCCCAAGCAAGCGTGGTACATGTGGCTGAAACGACATAAAACACAAAAATCGATACCTAGAAAGAGTGTGGAAAGAGTTAACCCCCCCCCCCCCCCCCCCCCCCCCCCCCCCCATTCATACACACAAACACACACACACGACTAATAACTAGGGGAGCTTCCCATTCAAAGGTTGTTCTCGTCAGAGAGGGTGGCTGATGCTCCCCAGCTGGGGCAGATGACAGTGCCAACACCTGCAATGGCAGTTTTGGCAGCAGCTTTCAAATCTGCAATCTCCCATACTAGGTCAAGAAACCGCTTCCATAAAGCTAGCACCTTGATGTCGCCGGTGATGCTGCCCACTGAGACCTGCCCACTAAGACCTGCCCACTGAGACCTGCCCACTGTGACCTGCCCACTGTGACCTGCCCAAAGAGACCTGCCTATTGAGACCAGCCCACAGAGACCTGCCACATAGACCTGCCCACTGAGACCTGCCCACTAAGACCTGCCCACTGAGACCTGCCCACTAAGACCTGCCCACTGAGACCTGCCCACTAAGACCTGCCCACTGAGACCTGCCCACTGTGACCTGCCCATTGAGACCTGCCCACTGAGACCTGCCCACAGAGACCTGCCCACTGAGACCTGCTACATAGACCTGCCCACTGAGACCTGCCCACTAAGACCTGCCCACTGAGACCTGCCCACTAAGACCTGCCCACTGAGACCTGCCCACTGTGACCTGCCCACTGAGACCTGCCCACAGAGACCTGCCCACTGAGACCTGCCCATTGAGACCTGCCCACTGAGACCTGCCCACAGAGACCTGCCCACTGAGACCTGCCCATTGAGACCTGCCCACTGAGACCTGCCCACAGAGACCTGCCCACAGAGACCTGCCCACTGAGACCTGCCCACTAAGACCTGCTCACTGAGACCTGCCCACAGAGACCTGCCCACTGAGACCTGCCCACAGAGACCTGCCCACTAAGACCTGCCCATTGAGACCTGCCCACTGAGACCTACCCACTGAGACCTGCCCACTGAGACCTGCCCACAGAGACCTGCCCACTTAGAACTGCTCAATGAGACCTACCCAATGAGACCTACCCACTGAGACCTGCCCACAGAGACCTGCCCACAGAGACCTGCCCACAGAGACCTGCCCACTGAGACCTGCCCACAGAGACCTGCCCACAGAGACCTACTCAATGAGACCTGCCCACTGAGACCTACCCACTGAGACCTGCCCACAGAGACCTGCCCACTGGGACCTGCCCACTGAGACCTTGATGTCGCCGGTGATGCTGCTAGTACCATCCATTGCCTTCACTACCCCGGTGCATGCTATTTAAACTTTCAAATTATTGTACACCTCCAGGCGGCTTTGGTTTCTTTTATTGACATCATTCCTTTGGGTCAAACGGGCAGCTACCCCATCTGCTTCCCTCTCCTTCCGCTTCGGCGCTCTCCGCCAGCCTTAGTCTCACCTGCTCTCGCTTGGTACACCAAGCTCCACCAACTTCCTTCAAATAATGGGCAGCTGAGTCTGGGTCACCGCCAACAGACAGTCCACCGTTGCAATGGGAAGATTCAGTATCAGCATCCCATGTCACACAGCTCCATGCATCCTCCTCTAACACCCCTGGATACATGGCACATGAATGGCAGACCACACAAATGGCCACTGCATGGGCAGCAGTTTCAAGTTGGGGATTGCCCACACAGTGCTTCCTAAAAGGATGGCAGTATATGCTACGAGGCATGGGGATTGGCAGTGAAGGTGAAGGCTCCGACGAAAATAGATAGAACTAGCATCCCTCGAGCGACGATCATTCTTTCCGACCCAAAGCAAGATGGGGAGGCCCCGATCCTAGGCCCCGAATTTCCAAACGCTCCTGCTCCTACTCCTGCGTCGCCACAGCTTCATCACTCCTGTTGATTTTATGTTCTCTTTCTAACGCTAAGCAAGACAGACCGATTATTGCCCGCTCATTTGAGTTGAGTTCTAGGCCCCGAATTTCCAAACGCTGCCTGAATGGCACCTGCGCAATCAGCTCTGTTAGTGCTCTGCGGTCTGCCCGCGGCAGGGAAGTCGTCGCTGGCGCGCCTTATTTCGTCATCGGCGACTGATAATGCAGACGATGGTGAGCGGATAAGAGTGCCCGATAGAGGGGAGACAACAAGGGCTTAGCAGTAACACGCAGAGATGAAGTTCATCCAGCCCCTAGTGATAGTACAGATGTCTCTTGATTATTCGATGTAGGGCGTGTACCTTAAGCCCAGTTGGCTACCCCTGGATTGTACCATGCGTGCACACATCCCACCTGCTCCAACATAAGGTAGTATGCTCCAACATAAGGTAGTATGCTGCACTTCCGACTGAGGACTTGGGTCGAAGTGCTTACGCACTGGCACTGTCATCTTTTTTCACTACAAAGTTTGGCACATAAATGTTTCGTACCATTCATAAGTCGCCCTTGAATACGTCTGGCTGCCGGCACATTTGGATTCCAGTTGGGCACCAGGAAAACAAAATCATCATCACCACCACCACCACCACCACCATCACCATCACCATCATCATCATCATCATCATCATCACCACCACCATCACCACCACCACCACCACCACCACCACCACCATCACCACCACCACCACCACCACCACCACCACCACCACCACCATCACCATCACCATCACCATCATCATCATCATCATCATCATCATCATCACCACTATCATCATCATATTTCTTTTCGGCTAAGAGCAGCAGCTTCTAGGCAGCTCCTTGAGTCAGCCACTGGGCTAACCGCCAAGATTTTAACAGTACTGGAAATATGATTCTGCCAGCTTCCAGATTCACTACATTGCTACAGGTTCGGCTTGGTAGCAAGCCGCGGGAGGTGCCTAGAAGCTGCTGCTAGAAGCTGAAAAGAAAAGCTATGTGCTTTGTTAAGGAGTACAAATCCATTTGTTGGCGTACTGCTGTAGTACAAGTTTGTTGTGTCTCCTCCAACTCACTGTTTCTTTTTTAGGCTACATGCAGCAGCTTCCACCCAGCTTCATTAGTTCTCTTTAAGGCTACGCCTAGCAGCTTCCACCCAGCTCCATTAGTTATTCTTTAGGCTACGCGCAGCAGCTTCCACCCAGCACCTCTCACTCACTCACTCACTCACTCACTCACTCACCCATCCACTCACTCACTCACTCACTCACTCACTCACTCACTCACTCACTCACTCACTCACTCACTCACTCACTCACTCACTCACTCACTCACTCACTCAGATAATCGGTTTACACTGTTTAACAGCGGTCCAGCCGCGATACATAGGCTTAAGCAGAATAAAAATAAGTTAAATGTAGTTAAAATATTAGTCAAAGTGTCCGCAGTAAATAGGGCACAAAACTATGCTCGGGTGTCTGGTCATAGGGCATCACGACGCTTTGACCTGAGGCGCCGCTCACTCACTCACTCACTCACTCATCCATCCAATCATCCATCCATCCATCCATCCATCCATCCATCCATCCATCCATTCATTCATTCATCAATTAGTAAATTCATTCAAAAGCATCCCCTCACTCACTCATCCATAAATTCATTCAAAAGCATCCCCTCACTCACTCATCCATCCAATCATCCATCCATCCATCCATCCATCCATCCATCCATCCATCCATCCATCCATCCATCCATGCATCCATTCATTCATTCATCAATTAATAAATTCATTCAAAAGCTTCAACCCTCCCCCCCTAACCCCTCCCCCCCTAACCCTCTAACCCTCCCCCCTGCCCCCCTCCCCCTCTCCCCCCAGTGAAGGTCATCCATGTGTGCTTCGATGATGCTCTGGAGACTCAGCTGACAGATGGCTTCAGCCCTGATGTGTGGCAGGTGGGTTGGGTGGGTGGGGGTGGGGGCTGAGGTTTGAGGTTGGGTGGGGTGGGTGGGTTGGGGTGGGTGGGGGTTGGGTGAGGTTTGGATTGAGTTGGGGTGGGGAGGGGGGTGAAGGCTGGGGTACAAGGTGGGGTGGAGTTGGGTTTGGTAGGTTGGGGTTGGAGGTTGAGGTTGGAGATGGGGTGGGGTGGGTGGGGAGGTTGGGGTGGGCTGAAGTTTGAGGTGGGATGGGGTGGTGAGGTTTGGGGTGGGGTGGGGTGGGGTTGAGTGGTTTTTGGTAGGGTTAGGTTTGAGGCGGGTGGAGTGGGGAGGTTGGGTTGGGCTGAGGTTTGGGGTGGGATGGGGAGGTTGGGTTGGGGTGAGGTGAAGTTTGAGGTTGGGTTGGGTGGGGTGAGGTCTGAGGTGTGGTGGGGTAATTTTTGGTGGGTGAGGTTGGGGGTGGGGTGGGGAGGTTGGGTTGGGGTGAGATTTGAGGTGGGGTGGGGTGGGGAGATTTGAGGTAAGGTGGGGTGGGGAGGTTTGGGTGGGGTGATGTTTGGGGTGGGGTGGGGTGGAGTGGTTTTTGGTGGGGGAAGGTTTGAGGCGGGGTGGTGTGGGGAGGTTGGTGTGGGCTGAAGATTGAGGTGGGGTGGCTTGGGGAGGTTGGGTTGGGGTGAGGTTAGAGGTGGCGTGGGGTTGGGTGGGGTAGGGTGGGATGGAGTATTTTTTTGTGGGAAAAAGGTTTGAGGCGGGGTGGAGTGGGGAGGCTGGGGTGGGCTGAGGTTTGAGGTGGGTTGTGGTGGGAAGGTTGGGTTGGGGTGAGGTTTGAGGTGGGGTGGGGAGGTTTGGGGTGGGGTGGAGTGGTTTTTGGTGGGGTAAGGTTTGAGGCGGGGTTGGGTGGGGAGGTTGGGTTGGGATGAGGTTTGAGGTTGGGTTGGGAGGTTGGGTTGGGGTGATGTTTGAGGTCGGATGGGGTGGGGTTGGGAGGAATGGGGTGAGGTGAGGTTTGAGGTGGGGTGGTTGGGGTGGGGGAGGTAGGGGTGGGGTGAGGTTGAGGTGGGGAGGGGTGGGTTAGGGTTGAGGTGTGATGGGGTGGGGAGGTGGGGGTGGGATGAGGGTTGAGGTGTGATGGGGTGGGGAGTTGGGGTGGGGTGAGGGTTGAGGGTGGGGTGGGTGGGGTTAGGGTTGAAGTGTGATGGGTTGGGAGGTTGGGGTGGGGTGAGGGTTGAGGTGGGGTGGGCTGGAGTTAGGGTTGAGGTGTGATGGGTGGGGAGGTTGGGGTGGGGTGAGGGTTGAGGTGTTTATGGGGTGGGGAGGTTGGGTGGGGTGAGGGTTGAGGTGTGATGGGGTGGGGAGGTTGGGGTGGGGGTGAGGGTTGAGGTGGGGTGGGGTGGGGTGGGGTTAGGGTTGAGGTGTGATGGGCTGGGGAGGTTGGGTGGGGTGAGGGTTGAGGTAGGGTGGGGTGGGGTGGGGTGGGGAGGTTGGGTAGGGGTGAGGTTGTAAAGCCTGCCAGCTTGTTTGGGTAGTTTACCTTTTTATGCAATTAAATATGCAGGCAAGTCGGGCAGAGGCATTCGAGCTCTTGGAGTCGGCCCTGGCAGGCAGTCCTTGCCAAGGGGTTGGAATATGTGGTGGTGTAAAATCAGCCGAGGAAAGCTGTACATCCACGACCAAAGAGGCAGGGGTTGGAAGGGAAGCAGCAGCAGGAACGGCAGGAGGGGCAGGAGGAGGAGAACTGGTTGACGGTACCTGCCAAGGGGTTGGAATATCTGGGGACGTAATATCAGCCGAGGAAAGCAGTGCATGCACGATTAAAGAGGCAGGGGTTGAAAGGGCAGCAGCAGGAGCAGCGACAGGAGGAGGAGAACTGGTTGACGGTACCTGCCAAGGGGTTGGAATATCTGGGGATGTAAAATCAGCCGAGGAAAGCAGTGCATGCACGATTAAAGAGGCAGGGGTTGAAAGAGCACCAGCAGCAGCAGCAGGAGCGGCGGGAGAAGGATTGCTGGCAGGCAGTCCTGGCCAGGGGGCTGCTGCGATATCTGGGGGTGCGAAATCAGCCGAGGAAAGCAACGCATCCACGAGCAGCAGGCGAGTGCTGGTCGTCGTGGATGACAACATGTATTACCGCAGCATGCGCTACCGAACACTGCGCTTGGCACGCAAACGTAAGTGCTAGAGCAGTAGTAACATGCATGTATGAATGCATGGTTTTTTTTGTGTGGATGACTACCAAACACTGCGCTTGGCACTCCAATGTAAGTGCTAGAGCAGTAGTAAAATGCATGTATGAATACATGGTGCAGCTTGTTTTTTGTTGTTGTTGTGGATGACAACATGCATTGACGCAGCATGCGCTACCGAACACTGAGCTTGGCACGCCACGGTAAGTGCTAGAGCAGTAGTAGCATGCATGTATGAATGCATGGTGCTGCTTGTTGTTGTCGTGGATGACAACGTGTATTACTGAAGCATGCGCTACTGAACACTACGCTTGGCACGCCAATGTAAGTGCTAGAGCAGCAGTAGCATGCATGTATATATGTTGTGGATGACAACATGTATTAACGCAGCATGGGCTACCGAACACTGCACTTGGGACGCCACGGTAAGTGCTAGAGCAGTAGCAACTTGCATGTATGAATGTATGTATGGCGCTTTTTGTTGTTGTTGTGGATGACAACATGTATTAATGCAGCAGGGGCGACCGAACATTGTGCTTAGCCTGCCACTGTAAGTACTACAGCAATAGTAGCATGCATGTATGACTGTATGGCGCTTTTTGTTGTTGCTGTTGTGGATGACAACATGTATTAACGCAGCATGGGCTACCGAACACTGCACTTGGCACGCCACTGTCAGTGCTAGAGCAGTAGTAGCATGCATGTATGAATGTATGGCGCTTTTTGCTTTTTGTTGTTGTTGTGGATGACAACTTGTGCTACTACATCATGTGCTTCTAGTCACTGCGCTTTGCACCCCTTTGCAAGTGCTACTCTGATTTAAAACATGTAAATATATGTAGATTGGTAGTAGCATGCGTGTATGTTTGAATGTATGACGCTGCTTGTTGTGGATGACAGCATGTTTTACCACAGCATTTACTAACCGATACCGAGCTTAGCACACTAATGTACTTGCTACTCTGATTTAAAGCATGTAGACACATGTAGATTGGTAGTAGCATGCATGTTTGAAAGCATGTAAACACATGTAGATTGGTAGTAGCATGCATGTTTGAAAGCATGTAAACACATGTAGATTGGTAGTAGCATGCATGTTTGAATGCATGTAAACACATGTAGATTGGTAGTAGCATGCATGTTTGAATGTATGAAAACACATGTAGATTGGTAGTAGCATGCATGTTTGAATGTATGGCGCTGCTTGTTGTGGATGGCAGCATGTTTTACCACAGCATTTACTTCCATTCACTGCGCTGATTTAAAGCATGTAAGTACGTGTATACTAGTAGTAGCATGCGTGTGTGAATGTATGTATGGCTCTGCTTGTTGTGGATGGCAGCATGTTTTACCAAAGCATTCACTTCCGGAGACTGGGCTTAGCACGCCTGTGTAAGGGCCAACCAATTCAAATCCAATCAAACCAAATAAAATAAAATCAATTGAAGCCACGTCTAACTGGTTGCAACCCACACAACACTGAACAGAACACCCAGCACAGCACGATGCAACATAAATCAGCACAATACAGAAGGGCATGAAAGTACACAACACAACACAACACAACACAAAAAAAGGAAAAAAACAAAAATTGCAACACGGTAGGGGGAAGTTAGCCCCCACTAAAGTTAGCCCCCACTGACCTAAACCCTAAATCCACCTAGAACCTAAACTCTAAACCCTAAACCTTGGAACCCCTACAACCACCTAAACCCTACATCTTGGAATCAAAACCTAAACACTCACCTCTAAACCCTGAGCCCCCTAAATTTAAGTGGGGGCTAACTGAAGTTGGGTAATGATAACGCCTGGTGGGGCGTAGTGTTAAGGGAACCCGTCGTACGCGGGTAGGGAGCGGTCTTCTACCTCAACTGGACAAGCTACCATTGCGGTTGACAACGACCTGCAACGCCAAGAGCGACCGAAGGGGGAATCGAACCCCTGACTCTTCGTCCTCACATTGACTTGGTCTACCACTAGACCAATGTATATCTCTGAAAGGGGCTTACTGAAGTGGGGACAAAGTGGAGAAGTGGAGAAATGGAGAAGCTACTTCCACCAACCATCAACAACCAACCACCAACCGCCACCAACACAGTGGGGAACTAGTGGAGAAGTGGAGAAATGGAGAAGCTACTTCCACCAACCACCAGCCACCAACCAACCACCAACCACCAACCACCAACAACACAGTGGGGAACTAGTGGAGAAATGGAGAAGCTACTTCCACCAACCACCAGCCACCAACCAACCACCAACCACCACCAACACAGTGGGGAACTAGTGGAGAAGTGGAGAAATGGAGAAGCTACTTCCACCAACCACGAACAACCAACCACCAACCACCACCAACACAGTGGGGAACTAGTGGAGAAGTGGAGAAATGGAGAAGCTACTTCCACCAACCACCACCAACCAACCACCAACCACCAACAACACTGTGGGGAACTAGTGGAGAAGTGGAGAAATGGAAAAGCTACTTCCACCAACCACCAGCCACTAACCACCAACAACACGGTGGGGGACGACTTCCCCCCACCATGCAAAATAGCCTAACACAACACATCATCACCCAGCTACACACCTTGGACTTGACCAGCTACCTGGCTTCACTCATACTAACCCACTCCACTCACCCACAACCCCCCCCCCCACCCCACCCCCACCCCCCCACCCACACATCCACACCCTAACTCCCCTCCCCCCCCCTAACGCAACACATCATCACCCAGCTACACACCTTAGACTTGACCAGCTACCTGGCTTCACTCAAACTAACCCACTCCACTCACCCCACAACCCCCCCCCCCCCCCCCCCCACCCCCCACCCCCCACCCACACATCCACACCCTAACTCCCCTCCCCCCCCCCCTAACACAACACATCATCACCCAGCTACACACCTTGGACTTGACCAGCTACCTGGCTTCACTCATACTAACCCACTTCACTCACCCACAACCCCCCCCCTCCCCCACCCCACCCCACCCACACATCCACACCCTAACTCCCCTCCCCCCCCTACCCACCCCACCCCCTAACACAACACATCACCCAGCTACACACCTTGGACTTGACCAGCTACCTGGCTTCACTCAAACTAACCCACTCCACTCACCCATAACCCCCCCCCCCCCCACACACACCACCCCACCCACCCATCCACACCCTACTTAACTCCCCTCTCCCACCTCCCCCCCCCCCACACACACACCCATCCACACCCTAGCTCCCACATCACATCACAACACAGCACAACACAACACAACATAACATAACACAACAACACAGCACAACGAAACTCAACACAACACAATACTTTGCTAGTTGTGCGATGCAATTCAACACAGATTAACGCATCACACATCCCTCAACCGACATGTCGGCATTCCTCCAGACCTCAATTGTCTGTCCTTTGGAGCTCTCCCTCCAATGTAACGCGCATAGCACAGCACCATGCAACACAACACCACATAGCTACCACACTACACTACACTACACTGCACTGCACTGCACTACACTGCACTGCACTGCACTGCACTACACTAAACCTCACCACACCGCACTACACTACACTACACTACACTACACTACACTACACTACACTACACTGCACTGCACTGCACTAACTACACTACACTACACTACACTACACTACACTATACTACACTATACTACACTACACTGCACTACACTACACTACACTACACTACACTACTCTACACTACACTACACTACACCACACTAAACCACACCACACCGCACTACACTACACTGCACTACACCACACCGCACTACACTCCACCTTACTGCACTACACTACACTACACTACACTACACTACACTACACTACACTACACTACAACAAAAGAAAAAAAAGAAAGAAAAAAAAACAGCAACACAACAGCACTACACCACACCACACCGCACTACACTAAACTGCACGGCACGACACGACACTGCACTACAGCACACCACACTACACTAAACAACAACACAACAACACAGCAACACAACACAACAGCACTGCACAATACAACATCCCTTCACAGATGGTTCGGCATTCCTCCAGATATTTATCGACTGCCCTTTGGAGCTTTCCCTCCAACGTAACGAACAGAGGACTTCATGTTACGTCCCAGAGAGGGAGCAATCAGGAGCAGACGGCAAATCAGTAGAACAGCAGCAGCAGCAGCAGCAAGCAGCAGCATCGTCAAGCTACGATTCAGCAGAGCAGCAGCAACACAGAACATTCTTACATCTAAACACCCAGGGGACTGCGAGTTGCACTTCAGAGAGGGTGCAATCAGGTGCAGGCGGCAAATCAGTAGGACAGCAGCAGCAGCAAGCAGCAGCATCGTCAAGCGACAATTCAGCAGAGCAGCAGCATCACGCAACATACTTACATCTAAGCACCCAAGGGGGTGCGAAAAACACTTCAGAGAGGGAGCAATCAGGTGCAGGCGGCAAAGCAGTAAGGCAGCAGCAGCAGCAACAGCAAGCAGCAGCATCGTCAAGCGACAATTCAGCAGAGCAGCAGCATCACGCAACATACTTATATCTAAGCACCCAGAGGAGTGCGATAAACAATTCAGAGAGAGAGCTATCAGGTGCAGGGGGCGAATCAGTAGAGCAGCAGCAGCGGCAAGCAGCAGCAGCGTCAAGCTTCGATTCAGCAGGGCAGCAGCATCACGCAACACACTTATATCTAAACACCCAGGGGAGTGCGATAAACACTTTAGAGAGGGAGCAATCAGGTGCAGAGGGCGAATCAGTAGAGCAGCAGCAGCGGCAAGCAGCAGCATCGTCAAGCTACGATTCAGCAGGGCAGCAGCATCACGCAACACACTTACATCTAAACACCCAGGGGAGTGCGATAAACACTTTAGAGAGGGAGCAATCAGGTGCAGAGGGCGAATCAGTAGAGCAGCAGCAGCGGCAAGCAGCAGCATCGTCAAGCTACGATTCAGCAGGGCAGCAGCATCACGCAACACACTTACATCCAAACACCCAGGGGAGTGCGATAAACACTTTAGAGAGGGAGCAATCAGGTGCAGAGGGCAAATCAGTAGGGCAGCAGCAGCAGCAGCAGCAGCCAGCAGCAACATCGTCAGGCAACAATTCAGCAGAGCGGCAGCAGCAGCAGCAGCCAGCAGCAACATCGTCAGGCAACAATTCAGCAGAGCGGCAGCAGCAGCAGCCAGCAGCAGCATCGTCAAGCGACAATTCAGCAGAGCGGCAGCAGCAGCAGCAGCCAGCAGCAACATCATCAGGCAACATTTCAGCAGAGCGGCAGCAGCAGCAGCCAGCAGCAGCATCGTCAAGGGGCAATACAGCAGAGCGGCAGCAGCAGCAGCAGCAGCAGAGAATAATAGTCCCTGCTGCCAGCATATACCGCATGGCAGACCTCATGGAGCCCCCGCAGCCTGAGCGCTTTGCTTGGGAGTCGGAAACTCTAGTGATCATGGCTAATGAGCTTGACAAGTGGACTGGGTGAGTTTGTGTGTAGCAGTGAGTATTTCGTGATTGTGATCGAGACAGACAGACAGACAGACAGACAGACAGACAGACAGACAGACAGACAGACAGAAAGAAAGGCAGACAGGCAGACAGACAGATAAGCAAGCGAGCAGACTGACGGACAGACAGATAGACTGACAGACAGACAGACAGACAGACAGACAGACAGACTGACAGACAGACAGACAGACAGACAGACAGTACACACGTACACAACACACAAGTACACAGCACACAACACACAACACGCATTACACAACACACAATACACAACACAGTACACAATACACAACTAAGCCTTCTTGTGTGTTCCCTGTCCAGTGCTTCTCTGTGGGAGTGGATCTTGGGCCATTGGGGCCAGGTCGCTGATGTGCCTACCATGCAAGAGCAACACACCACACAACACACCACACACACTACACACAACACACACTGCACAATACACAAGTACATAACATGCATCACACACCACACTACACACCACACACACTACACACAACACACACTGCACAATACACAAGTACATAACATGCATCACACAACACACTACACACCACACACACTACACAATACACAAGCACACAACATGCATCACACCACACACCACACACACTACACAACACACCACACACCACACACACTACACAACACACAACACTACACACCACACACACTACACAACACACACTGCACAATACACAAGTACATAACATGCATCACACAACACACTACACATCGCACACAATACACAATACACAAGTACACAACATGCATCAACCACCCGAAACAGTCCAGCACAGCACGCAACCCCACACAGGTTTGCCACACAAACACACACACTACACAACCACACAACCACCCCCAACCCCCCCTAACACACCACACACACTACACAACACACAACACCACACACACTACACAACACACAACACACAACACTACACACCACACACACTACACAACACACAACACACAACACCACACACACTACACAAGTACACAACACACAACACACACAACACACCACACACACTACACAACACCACACCCCTACCCCACACACACACTACCCAACAACGACAACACCCACCACCTACCCCCCACCTTCACTCCCACCCCCCCCCCCCACTACACAACCCCCCCCTCCACACTCCCCGCCCCCCCCCCCCTCCCCCCCCCCCCCCCCTCCCCAACCCACACCCCAACCCCCCCCCCCCCGCACTCCCACCCTCACCATTCGATCCCCCCACACACCCCCCCCCCCCCCCCCCCTCCCCGCCCCACACACAACACAAAACACACACTACACAACACACACACTACACAACACACACACTACACAATACACACCACACCACACACTCTACACAATAAACAACACACAACACAACACACACACTTCACAATACACAAGTACACAACATGCATCACACAACACACAACACACAACACACAACGCAGAACTGATCAATCTTGTGTGTTCCCTGTCCAGTGCTACTCTGTGGGAGTGGATCTTGGGCCATTGGGGGAAGGCCGCTGCTGTGCCGCCCACGCAAGGGGAACTAGAGTTGGCCAAGGCGTCAGCTAGGGCCGCCACTGGAGAGAGCAAGATGCATAGCATTGACATCCAGTCCAGAAGGGTGGTTGCTGATGCCGTAGCCATGTGCAGCAAGGTGACACACATAAAACAAAAATGCAATGTTGACATCCAGTCTAGAAGGGTGGTTGCTGATGCCGTAGCCATGTGCAGCAAGATGACAAGCTAAAAAATAATTACAATTATAATGTTTATTTGGAAGGAAGATTGATTTTCTACGAATGTAAATATAAATGATGCCTGGTAGTTGCCGTGGCCTTGTGCCGCAAGGTGACGTACACTTTTTGTTTAATGAAGTTACAATGTTGACATCCAGTCCAGAAGAGTGGTTGCTGACGCCGCGGCCATGTGCAGCAAGGTGACAAGCTAAAAAATGATTGCAGTCATAATGTTTATTTGGAAGGAAGATTGATTTTCTACGAATGTAAATATAAATGATGCCTGGTAGTTGCCGTGGCCTTGTGCCGCAAGGTGACGTACACTTTTTGTTTAATGAAGTTACAATGTTGACATCCAGTCCAGAAGAGTGGTTGCTGACGCCGTGGCCATGTGCAGCAAGATGACAAGCTAAACAATAATTACAATTATAATGTTTATTTGGAAGGAAGATTGATTTTCTACGAATGTAAATACAAATGATGCCTGGTAGTTGCTGATGCCGTGGCCTTGTGCAGCAAGGTGACGTACACTTTTTGTTTAATGAAGTTACAATGTTGACATCCAGTCCAGAAGGGTGGTTGCTGCTGCAGTAGCCTTGTGCAGTTAGGTGACCCACTACAAAAAACACTATAACAATGAATTGATATTATTTTGGGGTGTTTTATTGTTGCATGGGTTTTATGAAGGTTTTAGTTTTTTTTTAACCTGGTTTCATGGGTTGTTTATTTCCTTTTTTATGGGCTCACCAACTGGTATTTTATTGACCCACCTTCTGATATTGGCCGGAGAGCTAGACTGCTAGACGCGATATAATTTGGGGGTGTTTTATTGACCCACCTTCTGATATTGACCGGAGAGCTAGACTGCTAGAAGCGATACAATTGTGGGGTCTTTTATTGTTGCATGGGTTTTATTTATGGGTTTTGTACAGGTTTTAGGGTTTTTAAACCTGGTTGTATGGTTGTTTATTTCCTTTTTTATGGGCTCACCAACTGGTATTGTATTGACCCACCTTTTGATATTGGCCGGAGAGCTAGACTGCTAGACACGATATAATTTTGGGGTCTTGTATTGTTGCATGGGTTTTATTTATGGGTTTTATGCAGGTTTTAGGGTTTTTAAACCTGGTTGTATGGTTGTTTATTTCCTTTTTTATGGGCTCACCAACTGGTATTTTATTGACCCACCTTCTGATATTGGCCGGAGAGCTAGACTGCTGGACACGATATAATTTTGGGGTCTTTTATTGTTGCATGGGTTTTATTTATGTTTTTTTATGCAGGTTTTAGGGTTTTTAAATCTGGTTGTATGGTTGTTTATTTCCTTTTTTATGGGCTCACTAATTGGTAGTTTATTGACCCACCTTACGATGTAGGCATTGGGTTGTTGTTCCTTTTTTTATAGCTTCACTGACTGATATCTTATCGACCCGCTCTCTGATGTTTGTTTTATGGGTTCTCTTGCAGAGATTCTATCGACCCACTTTCTGATATTGTTTCTTTTTGTATGGGTTTTCTGACAGAGATCTTATTGACCCACTTTCTGATGTTTGCAGGAGAGCAAGATGTGATTTGTTTCTATGGGTTTTATTCTCGGAAGGATTTTATTTATGGGTTTTATGCAGGTTTTAGTTTTCCCCCCTGGTTTTATGGATTGGTGTTTCTTTTTTTATGCGCTCACTAGCTGATATCTTATGGTCCCTCCTTCTGATGCTGGCATTGGGTTGTTGCTTATTTTTTTATGGGTTCTCTTACAGAGATTCTATCAACCCACTTTCTGATGTTGTTTCTTTTTGTATGGGTTTTCTGACAGAGATCTTATCGACCCACTTTCTGATGTTTGCAGGAGAGTAAGATGCGATTTTGTTTCTATGGGTTTTATTTTCGGAAGGATTTTATTTATGGGTTTAATGCAGGTTTTAGTTTTCCCCTCTGGTTTTATGGATTGGTGTTTCTTTTCTTATGGGTTCACTAGCTAATATCGTATCGTCCCATCTTATGATGCTGGCATTGGGTTGTTGTTTATTTCTTTATGCGTTCACTTCCAGAGATCTAATCGACCCACCTTCTGATGTTGTTTCTTTTTGTATGGGTTTTCTTACAGAGATTTTATCAACCCACCTTCTGATGTTTACAGGAGAGCAAGACGCGATTTGGTATTGGGGGGCTTTGTTTTTGTTTGGGTCTTGTGCATCTTTGACGTTTTTTGCCATGTTTTATGTTTTTTTGTTTCTTTTTTTATGGGCTCACTTACAGAGATTTTGTCAACCCACCTTCTGATGTTGGCAGGAGAGCAAGGCGTGATTTGTTTGTATGGATTTTATTTTTGTAAGGATTTTATTTATGGGTTTTATGCAGGTTTAGTTTTTCCCCCCTGGTTTTAGGGGTTAATGTTTCTTTTTTTATGGGTTCAGGTCCAGAGATCTAATCAACCCACCTTCTGATGTTGTTTCTTTTGTATGGTTTTTCTGACAGAGATCTTATCGACCCACCTTCCGATGTTTTTTACCTTTTTTATGGGTTTTCTTTCAGATATCATATCGACCCACCTTTTGATGCTGTTCATCTTTTTTATGGGTTTTCTTTCAGAGATCTTTGCGACCCATCTTCTGACTTTTTTTATGGGTTTTCTTATAGAGATCTTATCGACCCACTTTCTGATGTTTGCAGGAGAGCAAGGCTACTGTAAGTAACGCTGTGAACTCGGGACGCCAGGCCCTCCTGCATGTTAGCAAGAGAGCAGGACTCGATTTGATTGTTATGGATTTTATTTTCGTGAGGATTTTATTTATGGGTTTTATGCAGGTTTTAGTTTATTTTGCCCTGATTATATGGGTTGGGTTTTTTTAAATTTTCACTCAAGTTTACATACAGAGATTTTATTGACCCACCTCCTGATGTTTGCAGGAGAGCAAGGCTGCTGTGAGTAGCGCGGTGAACTCGGGACGCCAGGCTCTCCTTCATGCTTGTCGAGCACTTGATCAGGTGATACCCGAATAAAAAAAATGAAACAGGGATAACCCTGTATATATATATGTAACAGTCCTGGGGAAGGCCAAATAGGCTAAAGGGACTTGCCCAACCGTGTAGGAAGGTTGCCCTTTCCAAAATGTCCGTTGTTAGTCAAAATTGCTTTTACATGTTTCATGACAAAACACCTTGCCGAGCACTTGCGCAGGTGATACCCTAATAGAAACAATGAAAGAGGGATTACCCTATCAGAAATGTCCGTGCGTTTGTCACAATTGCTTTTTCATGTTTTTTGAAAAAACAACTTGTCCAGCACTTGAACAGGTGATTGGATTCAGTAATGATAACGCCTGGTGGGGCGAGGGATTAATGGAGCCTTGTCTTACGGCGGTAGAGAACGGGGTGCTACTTTACCTGGACAGTGCTACCATGGCGGTTGAAAGCGACCGCGATCACTAAAGCGCACCGGTAGGGATTCGAACTCCGCACCTTCTGCCTGATTTCAACGCGATTGAATCCATATTTCTTATTTGTTTTTCCAGCTACCACCAGCAGGTTCTAGGCAGCTCCCATGGCTGTCTATTTGGCCGAACCTAAAGCAACCTAGTGCACCCGGCAGCTGACACAAACAGACTTCCAGCGCTGCTGAATCAGTTGGGTGTAGCTCAGTGGCTGGGTCAGGGAGCTTCCTAGAAGCTGCCAATAACAGCCGAAAAGAAAAGCCCTTATTGGAGCAGTTCAGTTCACTTGGTTGGCTTTGCACTGCAGCTTCTAGGCAGCTTCCTTGTCAGCTTCTAGGTAGCTCCATAGAATTACATTTATGATCCTGGCATTATCACTCTTATGATCCTGTTCTAGGAAGCTCCCTACAACCACATGTTGACATGTATGATATTATAATGGATATTTGATACTCTAATATATGTTTTTTATTATAAGGTATATATGATATTATAATGTATGTATGATTATATAATGTAGACATGATATTATAATGTATATACCGGGATTCATGAAGGTTCACATATTTATATAGGTTAATATATTCATATTGCTTAATATAATAAATATAGCTTAATATATTCATAAAGGTTGATATATGCATACAGTTTAATATATTAATAAAGGTTGATGTATTCCTAAGGTTAATATATTAATAAAGGTTGACATATTCATACAGGTTAATATATTAATAAAGGTTTATATATCCATACAGATTAATATATTAATAAAGGTTGATATATTCATATTGGTCAATATATTAATAAAGGTTGATATATTCATATATCACTATTTGTTAACATATTAATCAAGGTTGATATATTCACATGACATCTTCCTTCATGATGTACACCTTCCTACATCTTGTACATCTTCCTTCATGATGTACACCTTCCTACATCATGTACACCTCCCTTCATGATGTACACCTTCCTTCATGATGTACACCTCCCTTCATGATGTACACCTCCCTTCATGATGTACGCCTCCCTTCATGATGTACACCTCCATTCATGATGTACACATTCCTCCCTGCATGCAGGGGAAAAGATTGGAGGACGCTATACAGCTGGCATCTCAATCCTCTAAGGTAGGGCCTAAGGGCAGACAGCCTGGAATTGAAACCGCTTCAGGTTTTCTGTCTCACCTCCGAGAGCTTTGTACCAACGAGCAGCTAGTGCCAGTGTGGAGCGAAGGGGCGGAGGGAAACATGGAGGAGGATCATAGCATGGCTGATTTCTTGATTGCCATAAATGCGTTCAAGAGCTGGGCGGAGCGTTTGTCAAAGGCATGATTATTATTCATATACCGGTATATTATACATAATGCAGGACAGATGGTTATATGGAAGATGATCATAGCATGGATGGTTTCTTGATAGCCACACATGTGTTCGAGAGCTGGGTGGAGCGTCTGTCAATGGCCTGATGATTATTCATGTATATTATATCTAATGAAGGACAGATGGTTATGTGGAGGATGATCACAGCATGGCTGATATCTTGATAGCCACAAATGTCTTCAAGAGCTGGGCGGAGCATCTGTCAATGGCATGATGGATAGCTAGTTGGTCTGCATGCACTGCAGCTTCTAGGCAGCTCACTGGAATTATATTTGTGATTATATATATTGAGGGGAGGGGGGGGGGGGGGGGGGGGGGGGATTAAGTGCCCAGACTGCATCATAGGAAGTTGACGTTTCACCCCCCTGAGACCCCTCCCCTCCCGCCCGCCCCCGCCCCCGCCCCCGCCCCCGCCCCACTTTGAGGCCTCATACACGGACATCCAGGCAGTCTTACATGGCTAAAGGGGAGCCCATAAGCATCAGATCGTCAAGACCTTTCTGACCATACAGCCAAAGTTTGAACCAAGTTAATCAGTTTTTAGTCATTTTGATGCTTTTTATGGCACTCCGTATTCCATACCCTTGGAGGAGATCACCCAAGGTATGACAAGAAATAAAGGCGTAATATATGGAAATGAAGATGGCGAGTAGCCCAATAGCTGGCTGGAGCCATGTTACCTATTTCGAGTTGAAGTAAATGCAACTAATAGATGAACTCGACGATAGCAGTGAACATCGACCCTTGCAAAGTTACAAATACAGCTTGACGCATTTGGCAGTTCCTTGTGAGTAAAATTTAAAGGGTTAAAAGGGGGGGGGGGGGGGGAGTAGGAGCTTAGTGCTCATAGCGATATTAGCACTAATTAGCGCTAAAAGAAATCTTGTAATTACTGGTGTAGCGCTAACTAGAGGTGAAGAGAAGAGAAATTGGACGTCGTCGTAGGTAGCCCTACGTAGCCCCCAAAATAAACAGTAGTCTAGATTTCGGACAGAACCATCCAGGATTTTTGCCATATTCTGATGTGTAATTTTTGTCCTCCAATGTTACGCGTTAAAATAATAATACGGCGATCCCTGTTCGCTCCTGCAATTATGAGCTACTTCATCATGGTTAGATCCGACACAATTGATTGCCACGAAGGTCAGTAGGAAGCTTAACAACACTTTCCTAGAGACCTAGACACATGTCACTTTTCCTGGGTTGTTTGGGCTAAATTAGTTGTGCGCTGTTGGGGCTAATTTAGCTAGTAGCCCTATAAGGGCTAATTTGGTCCGACGTTAGCCCTAAAATCCGATGCCTACGAATTTTTGTGTTGGATTTGCAAGCCTACTCATTGAAGATATTGGATCAAGTATTTTTAATAAAAATACATAGATTTTTGATCGATTTTGATTGGATCAATTCTATTTTAATACTAATCGGATAATAATGCATATATGTTTGATCGGTTTTGATTGTTGTGCTGTTTTTCGTTCAGTTGAAGAGGTGGAAAATCGAAAAGTTTAAAAGAAAAAAAGTATTTGTTCGAGTTTACATTTCCTGGTAATAATATTATTACTACCGAAGACGGCGAGCAGCCAAATTGCTGGCTGAAGCTATGTTACCAAGTTCAAGTTCAAGATTATTTTTGTTAACTTTTACATGTTTCCTGGTAATTGATGTTCTTGCCAAAGACGACGAGCAGCCAAATTGCTGGCTGGAGCCAATATGTTCAAGTTTTGCAACTCTACACATTGGTGGTTGGCCCCAGTGCAAGCAAACGGGCTGCCCCCCTCAACCTCCCTCCTCGCCATACTATCTACATATTCTATCGTTCACATTCATATTACTTATATATTCAAGTCTACACAGCAACTCAGCCTACCGGTATCTAGACTACGGGACTTGGAATTGGGAAACGGCAGGCAGTCCCAAGTAGGCTGAAAGCGTGTAACAATCCAATTAAGGGCGCCTGGAGGCGCGTCCCGAATGAAATTATTCGAATCCTTAATTTAATGTAATATATTAATTAAATTGAATTGTATATAATGTTGTGTTATTTTAATTCGATTTATTCCTTTCCATTTAATTTAATTTACGTGATTTGAATGCATGTAATTGCTTTTAATTTATTAATTCGAATAGGATTAAATTTGAAGGGCGCCTGGAGGCATTAAATTAATTGAATTCCAATGAATCGATTGATGATTTAGGATTGTTAACTATTAAGTGACGAAAAAGAGAGTTTTTGAAGGGTTGTTGATTTTTAAGCAGTATTGAACGTTTCTGTAATGTAATAAAATGCATGTATGTAGATTGGCTTTTTTTTTAAGAATTTGTTGCTAGAAAAATGAGGCCAATCAGGTGTATGGTTGATTTTACGGGATTTGTACAAGGTATTGCATGTTTCGGCCCAGCCCAGACGTGAACGGTATGTCCCGTCCTCCTGAACTGGTTTTTGGCCAGCGGCAGGTGGCGTGGCTTGCCCCTGCCCCCGTGAACGGTATGTCCCGTCCTCCTGAACGGGTTTTTGGCCAGCGGCAGGTGGCGTGGCTTGCCCCTGCCCCCGCCACTGCCCCCGCCCGGTGGCCCCCGCACCCGCACCCGCCCCTGCCCCCGACCCCGCCCGGTGGCCCCCGCCCCTGCCCCACGCACGGCCCTGAGGTGGGGTCCGTGGGCTAAATACAAGTGCCCTAGGGGAATGTTTCGTCCATTGTGATGCTTACATGTTTCGCCTCGGTTTTTTGAAGACTCTTCTGCTCCCAAACCTATGTTTACGCACATGAGCCTAACAAGGCCACTACGGCAGATATCACAATTCATGATTGGACTGATTATTTTGCAGACCTCTTTGATGTGCAAGTAGGTATTGATCCAAGTCTGGATGCTAGGGACTTTGTCCCTCAAGCTGATGGACCTCAGATAGAGGCCGCACCAACATGGTTATGTGAAGACTTTACCACCCAGGAGGTGTTTTCTGTTCTCCAATCCCTACGGAAAAACTCCTCCCCCGGGGTAGATGGTATCCCTGCAGAATGGTACAGATTTGCTTCCCATGAGGCCAACTCCCGATTTGTACAAGCTATGACTAACCTGTTTAATCTCATCTGGAAGACTTCTTACCCTAGCCAATGGGCTGCAGCTGCCTTGGTACCCGTACCCAAATCCAAAGGCAGTGTGTATGACAAGGACAACTATCGAGGTCTTGCGGTGAGCAACTCCATAGGAAAGATCTTCTCCCTTTGCATGCTACGTAGACTAGATGATTGGTCAGAAGAATTCAACCTCAGAGCCGCTGGCCAATATGGATTTAGAAGTGGTAGGGGTACTGCAGATGCATCATTCATTCTTAACCATATTGTAGATAAATATAGAGAAAAGAAAAAACCACTCTTTGTGGCTTTTGTTGATTTCAAGAAGGCTTATGATTGGGTCAACAGAGACTTGCTATGGGATTGCTTAGCAAGGCTAGGAGTCAAGGACCCCTATCTCAGTATTCTGAAGTCCATGTATAATCATGTTGTTTTCCAAGTTCGCCTACATGGGGGCATTGGATCCTCCTTTCCATCCCTTGTAGGAGTTAAACAAGGAGACCCCCTATCCCCACTCCTATTCGGTCTGTTCATTGATAGAATTGAATCGTTCCTCCAATCCAAGCTCCCAAATGTAGGGGCTGAGCTTAGGGGAAAGATTCTGCAACTGTTACTTTATGCTGATGACCTAGCTATAATGGCAGAATCCCCGGCAGATATGCAAGCGATGCTTGACTGCCTGAGAGATTTCTGCGAGGCTACTAAGATGGCTGTGAATATAAAGAAAACTGAGATTGTCGTTTTCAACAAACAATTCTGTGATGAGGCCCGCATGGATCCTGATTACAAATTTGTCTATGATGGAGCACAACTTTCTACAAAGTTATCTTTTATCTACTTGGGATCCCTCTTTGTGGATGGTGACTCAAGCAATCGTGCAAAAGCTGCTTTTTCTAGGATGCTCACTAAGGCCCAAAAGGCACACCACATGCTTCGTAGGCGATGCCATACTATGGAGATATACAATATTGATATTCTCACCCACCTGTTTGATTCTCTTGTACAACCTATCCTGAATTTTGGCTGTGAGGTGTGGGCTCCTTCTATTCTGAACAACACACTTATCTCAAATGACCATGCTTGTGAGAAATGGCATAGAGGTATACTTAAACAAATGTTGGGTGTTTGCCAATCTACTACATCTAATATTATCATGGAAGAGCTGGGTAGAACCCCGTTGTGTTTTGCTTGGCTTAAACAAGCTTTGCGCTTCTGGAACAAGACCATACATAAAGAACCTGAGGATCTCATTAGAATGGCTCTTGAGGAATCTTTTGACTCCAACACTGGCTGGGTTCATGACTTGCGTTGTGCTCTCCACAAGCTAGGATCCAGTAAAAACATCAACATTTTGGAGGCTGTCGATGTCGAAGGTATTATGTCTGAAGTTTTTGAGTCATGGAGGTTTAAGTACCCAAGTGACACCAATGCAGTTAGAGACATCCCTGATGAGAGAAGGGTTGGCTTTAAACGCCTCCGATACCAAAAATGGTTCGCAGCCAACAGCAATGATGAGAATGGCTTGATTCCCTTTACATCCGCCTTACATAAGCAGGATCAGATTCGTTCTATAGCACAGTTTAGAATGGGTTCCCATTGGCTGAACACAGAAAGAATGAGGGTGGTGGATAGAGCACACATCCCTCGCTCAATGAGACACTGTCAAATGTGTGGGTTCCAAAAACCTGAGGATGAAATGCATATGTTTGAGTGCCCTTTTTATAATGATATTCGCCTCCGCTACCAGAATCTGTTTACAGATATGTATAGGCATGTCCTTGAGGATACCGACTTAACCGTATGGAATGTGGAATTCTGCGATTCCACATTCAGAACCTTTATGAATGGAAATGGCACTAAGTCTTTTTGGAGCAACCTAGCCGACTATCTTTCTACTTGTAGAAGAGCAAGACAGAAAGCCCTGGACTGCTTAGTGGCACCGTAATTTATTATCCCTTTTTTTTCTTCTTGTGACTTCTCATTTGTTAGCTTCTTACCTCCGCCACTGTAAGTGGTTGAGATCTGGGTCCTGCTCTAAGGGGTTTAATACCTACGCCACCAAAACGGTGGTTGGGAGTTTGGTTTGTTTGTCCTCGACACACCCCTGATGTAATGGGGTTTTTTGCTTTGTGGGTGCTTTTTCTTTTTGTTTAAAGCACAGAGTCTCATACACCCTCGCGGTGTCAAGTAGACTTTAACGTGTAATGTATGTATGTATGTATGTATGCGTAAGTGCTTCAAATTTGAAATGTTAGCTCAAAACACCCTGAAATCAAATTGTTAACCGTTAATTGTAGTTTTTGGGCCCAACCAGAGCTCCTTTTTGTGAATTGCGATGCTCATATGTGCTCTGGTGAGAATTTGTCCGGTATAAATAAGTCTTATAATTCATCAAAATATAGAATGTTCAATTTTTTGATGTTTTTCATAGAACCTGAAAATTTGGTTGGTGACACGGACGAACGAACGGACATTTTAATGGGGCTAATCCCTCTTCAAAAAATCTGGAGATTTTTTTCATTCGGGTATCCAGTCTACAGTATCTAGACTACCAGATCGCTAAAGAATGATGAGTCGGGGTTCGACTCCCTCTTTGGTCGCTCTTGGCGTTGCAGGTTGTCGTCTACCGCGATGGTAGCTTGTCCAGTTGAGGTAGGAGACGCTCCCCACCAGCATACGACGGGCTCCCTTAACACCACGCCCCACCAGGCGTTATCATTACCTCTATCTAGACTACCAGTTTTGGACCACCCTGATCCTAACCAGGGCTGTTCGAACTCCGTGAGATTTGCATGACACACGCAAAAATGTGTTACATTACATGTTAAAGTCTACTTGACACCGCGAGGGTGTATGAGACTCTGTGCTTTAAACAAAGAGAAACCAGGGCTGTTCAAACTCCGTGAGAATTTGCATGATACACGCAAATATGTGTTACATTACATGTTAGAGTCAACTTGACACCGCGAGGGTGTTTGCATGACACACGCAAATATGTGTTACATTACATGTTAAAGTCTACTTGACACCGCGAGGGTGTTTGTATGACACACGCAAATATGTGACACACGCACGCCTCTGTCCCCATAGTGTGTGTGACAGCGACATACACTTCCATACTTTCACAAGGTGAGTGGCAAGCACAAACACAAACAGGGGGGGGGGGGGGGGGGGGGGGGGGATGTGCGTGCAACACATACTAGGGGGTCCGGGATGTGCGCGGAATCAAATCGACACATACAAAAAATCACACACATTCCAGTATAATATAGTGTGCATGGTTTTATTTATTAAACGCTCTCTCTTCTCTGGAGTGCGCGTGATTTTGGACTTCGTTAACACGTACGGTCTGAACACCTCACTCTAACACAAACGGTTTGAACAACCTCACATTAACAAGTACAGTTTGAATGACCTCACGCTCACATACGTTTTGAACGACGCAAGTTCACGCACATACACGGTGTACAGGTTAGAATGGTCACCACAACCGGAGGAGTCCCCGGTTTGAATCTGCACCGAGACATGTGCCCTAGAAATCCCTGGTTTCCATGGTTCTAGCACGAGGGGTAATTGTAAACTGCTATGTGCAGACGGTTAGACGCCCAACCTGGCGTATAGAACCTTGTAACAATTATTCCATCTGTTATCGTGTTCTCATGTTCTCATCAGCAATTTTCTCATGTTCTCATGTTTTCATCATCAGCAATGTTCTCATGTTCTCATGTTCTCATCAGCAATTTCCACCCCGTGCTATGCATTTCAAATGGAGCGACTCGGTGCGACCCCAGTGTGACGCGCTTCCCCCCGAACCCCGAGAAACACAGAGTTTGTGTGTGTGGGCGTATAGAACCTTGTAACAATTATTCTTCACACACATACATGCACTTAGCAACTCAGCAAAACACACACAGAGCATGTGAACAAACTTATGTTTCCGATCGTACTCATCAGGTGTGCAATTTGGTGTACTCATCAGAGATTAGTTAATCCGGGGACTTAATCCCTAGTTGTACCAGTTAGCAGTGTTAATCCTGGTACTTAATCCCTAGTTGTACCGGTTATCTGAATTAAGCTGGGATCTTAATCCCTAGTTGTACCGGTTATCTGAGTTAATCTGGGATCTTAATCCCTAGTTGTACCAGTTATCAGTGTTAATCCGGGGACTTAATAACTAGTTGTACCGGTTATCCGAGTTAATCCGGGGACTTAATCCCTAGTTGTACCGGTTATCCGAGTTAATCCGGGGACTTAATCCCTAGTTGTACCGGTTATCCGAGTTAATCTGGGGACTCAATCCCTAGTTGTACCGGTGATCAGTGTTAATCCAGGGACTTAATAACTAGTTGTACCGGTTATCTGAGTTAATCTGGGGACTCAATCCCTAGTTGTACCGGTTATCCGAGTTAACCCGGGGACTTAATCCCTAGTTGTACCGGTGATCAGTGTTAATCCAGGGACTTCGACCAGGTAAAGTGGCAGCCTGTTCCCAACCGCCGTAAGACGGGACCCCCTGAATACCACGCCTCACCAGTCGTCATCAGTACTTCGGATAGCCAGCCAGGGGAGCTTCCTGGAAGCAGAGAATCTTGCCACGCTGTCAGGTCGTTGTCCCCAGCCCCATAGCCCACAAGGAAAGCAGTGGATGAACTGCTGCGTGGGAGCCAACCTTGCAAGGACAAGGACTCTTGCCACGCTGTCAGGTCCTTGTCCCCAGCCCCATGCCAAGCCAGTTGTCCTCAGTCCCAAGCCAAGCCAATTGTGCTACTGCGTGGGAGCTGACCTTACAAGCACAGAATCTTGCCACGTTGTCAGGTAGTTGTCCAGAGCCCCAAGCCAAGCCAATTGTGCTACTGCGTGGGAGCTGACCTTGCCAGCACAGAATCCTGCCACGCTGTCATGTCGTTGTCCCCAGCCCCAAGCCAAGCCACAGTGTGACCAGCACGGAGCGCTTGGGCAAGCAGCCCCCCAAATTCTGGAAGCTTCTGACAGGTGGCGGCTGCTAGGCTGTACAAATCCATCGGGAGGGGTCGTTTTAGCCACACCCTGTGTGGAGACAAGAGTGGGGCACCAGTTTGTGTAATGTAAGAACTTAGGGGTAGACCAGTTTGTGTTAGAACTTAGGGGTAGACCAGTTTGTGTTAGAACTTAGGGGTAGACCAGTTTGTGGATGAACCAGGGCAGTTTGTATAATGTAAGAATGTAGGGGTAGGCCAGTATGCGATAGAACCAGGCCAGTTTGTGTTAGAATGTGAGTGTAGGCCAGTTTGTGTTAGAATGTAGGTGTAGGCCAGTTTGTGTTAGAATGTGAGTGTAGGCCAGTTTGTGTTAGAATGTAGGTGTAGGCCAGTTTGTGTTAGAATGTAGGTGTAGGCCAGTTTGTGTTAGAATGTGAGTGTAGGCCAGTTTGTGTTAGAATGTAGGTGTAGGCCAGTTTGTGTTAGAATGTAGGTGTAGGCCAGTTTGTGTTAGAATGTGAAAGTAAGCCAGTTTGTGTTAGAATGTAGGTGTAGGCCAGTTTGTGTTAGAATGTAGGTTTAGGCCGTTGGGTAGGAAAAAGTGGGTGCAGAAGAAAAAGCAACCAGACCACCGCAACACAACAAAAGCAACCTCGAACCGGCAACGGCCCCGCCCGGGCGGCCAGACAGACCGCCCCGGCCCCCCCCAGGGGCCGCCAAAAAACACAGCCGACCAGAGAACAAAAAAAAAATAAAAAAAGAACGGAAAAATCCAAAAAAAAAAACCAAAACCAATCCCAACACCCACACCCCAACAAAAAAACCAAAAAGAACAAAAAAACAAAAAAATCCACAGAAATGCACCAACACACAGCACCCCACACAGCAACACACACCCCACACCAACAACAGCACCAAGACCACCCAAAATGCACCAAGCCCCACCAAACACCAAACAACAAACCCACAAAAAAATAACACAAAACCCCACCCACCACACCAACACCCACCAAAAAACCAAAGACACACAAAACAACCCAACACCCCTACAAACCACAAAAAACCCAACACAAACACACCACACAAACACACCCACCCCATCACCATCACAAACACAACACACCAAACCCCAACAAACACACCCCCAACAACACCCATCCCAACAAACCCCACCCCACATCCCCACACAACACCCCAAACCACCAACCCCCACCCCCACCAAACCACACACCCTGCACCACCACAAACCACACCACACCACCCCCTAACCACCACAACTCCAAACCATCCCAACCCCACCACACCACCCACCCCACCAACACCCCTCCCCACACACCCACCACAACCCCCCTATAACCACCACCCCCACCCCCACCAAACCCACCCACACACACCCCAACCACACCACACCCCCTCCCACCACCACACCGCACCACACCCCCACCCACCACACCCCACCCACCACACCCACCCACCAACAACAATCGGGACTGGCCAGTGCTTGTTTAGACTCCACCAACAAAACCACGGACACAGGCATGCCCACCCCATACTCCTTTGCAGATCTCACGCCGAACCCCACACACACTCCCATCCAAATACTCTCCACCCCCACCCCCCCCCCACACACGCACACACTACACACACCTGGGATTGGCCAGTGCTTGTTTAGCCTCCACCGACGAAACCACGGACACAGGCAGACCCACTCCATACTCCTGAAACGACCTCCACAGGCTGATGAGTGGGCTTGGGGTGGAAGGGTCGGGCAGGGTGAGGGGCATGGGTGCAGGGGAGGAGAGGACACAGGGGGGGGGCTGGAACCTGTGGTGTAGTGCCACTAGTGCCTGGTACAGCTGCAGGTCGACCACGCGCTGGACTTGGAGGTCGGGACAGAGGGACTGCAACACTGGGAGCACCTGGGGGCAGAGGGGGGGGGGGGAGGGAGGGAGTGGTAGGAGGGGGGAGTGGGGTGTGTGTGGGGGGTGAGACTGAGGGACTGCAACACTGGGAGCACCTGGGGGCAGAGGGGGGGGGGGGGGGGGGGGGAGGGAGTGGTAGGAGGGGGGGGGAGGGGAAGGGGGGGGGTGGGAGTGGTGGGGGGGTGTCGTGTGTCGTGTGTTCAAGGTGGTGTGTGGAGTGTGGGATGGGGGGGGGGGAGAGGGAGGGAGGAGGGGGTACTTGTGTGGAGTGGGTGGTGGGGGTGTGGGAGGTGGGGGGGGGGGGGGGTGGTGAGACAGAGGGACTGCAACACTGGGAGCACCTGGGGGCAGAGGGGTGAGGTGGGGTCGTGGTGAGGTCTGTGGGGGGTGTGAGTGGGACGGGGGTGAGGTGGGGTGGTGGTGGGGGGGTGTGTGTGAGTGGGACGGGGGTGAGGTGGTGTGTGTGGTGTGGTGTGATGGGGAAGGGGGTGAGGGTGGGGGGTGTGGGTGTGTGTGAGGGGGAAGGGGGTGAGGTGGGGGAAGGGGAGGGGTGAGGTGGGGATGAAGGGGTGTGGTGGGGAAGGGTGTGGTGTGTGGTGTGTTTGAGGTGTGTGTGTTGGGTGCATATGCATGTGTGTGTGTGTGTGTGTGGGGGGGGGGGGGGTGAGACAGAGGGACTGCAACACTGGGAGCACCTGGGGCAGAAGAGGGGGAGGGAAAGGGGTGTGGCGGTGGGGTTGTCCCCCCCCCACCCCCCCACACACACACACAAACCCACCACACCCACCACCCACAAACACAAACAAATTAACTCACACATTTACCTTGGCCCAGTCTTAGGCAAGCCCCCCCCCCCCCCCCCCCACACACACACACACCCACCACACACACACAAAAACCAACACAAATTCACAACAAATTTTACCTTGGCCCAGTTCATAGGAAGCCCAAACCCCCCACCACACCCCACTCACACACCCAAAACACACCACACATGTTACCTTGGCCCAGGTTCATAGGCAAGCCCACTACCCCACCCCACTCACACCACACACCCAAACCACACAACATACACGCACACAATTTTACCTTGGCCCAGTCAGGAGGGCAGCCCCCACCCAACCAAACCACACACACACCCAAACACACACACACACTCACACATTTTACCTTGGCCCAGTCATGGAAGCACCCCACCCCACCCCACTCACACACACACCCAAACACACACACACACTCACACATTTTACCTTGGCCCAGTCATAGGCAAGCCCCCCACCCCACCCCACTCACACACACACCCAAACACACAACACACTCACACATTTTACCTTGGCCCAGTCATAGGCAAGCCCCCCACCCACCCCACTAACACACACACACACACAACTCACACCAAAATAATTTTTTTTGTTTTTTTTAACCTTGGCCAGTCATAGGCCAAGCCCCAACCCCACCCCACTAACACACCCACCCAAACACATCACACATTTTTACTTGGCCCAGTCATAGGCAAGCCCCCCACCCACCACTCACACCACAAAACCACACACACACACTCACAACATTTTACCTTGGCCCAGTAGAGGCAAGCCCCCCACCCCACCCCCCCTCCACACACACCCCAAACACACACTCACACATTTTACCCTTGCCCAGTCATAGGCAAGCCCCCCACCCCCACCCCACTAAACCACCACCCAAACAACACTCACACATTTTACCTTTGGGGGGCCCAGTCATAGCAAGCCCCCAACCCCACCCCACTGTCACACAACACCCAAAACACACACACACCTCACCCTTTTACCTTGGCCAGTTATAGGCAAGCCCCCACCCCACCCCACTCACAAACACACCCAAACACACACACACACTCACAATTTACATTGGCCCAGTCATAGCAAGCCCCACCCCACCCACTCACAACACACACCCAACAAACACACACTCACAACATTTTACCTTGGACCAGTCATGGGCTAGCCCCCCACCCAAACCCCCTCACCACACAACCCAAACACACTCACAAATTTTACATTGGCCCGGTATAGGCAAGCCCCCCACCCACCCACTCACCCACACACCCAACACACACACACAACTCCAAACATTTTACCTTGGCCCAGTCATAGGCAAGCCCCCCACCCCACCCCACTCACACACACACCCAAACACACACACACTCACACATTTTACCTTGGCCCAGTCATAGGCAAGCCCCCCACCCCACCCCACTCACACACACACCCAAACACACACAATCACACATTTACCTTGGCCGTCATAGGCAAGCCCCCCACCCCACCCCACTCACCCACACACCCACACACACACACAACGCACACATTTACCTTGCCCCAGTCATAGGCAAGCCCCCCACCCCACCCCACTCACACACACCCAAACACACACACACTCACACACTTTACCTTGGCCAGTCTAGGACAGCCACCCTACACAAACCCCCACCACAAACACACCCAAACACACACCACACTCACACATTTTACATTGGCCCAGTCATAGGGCAAGCCCCCAACACCACCCCACTCACAAACACAACCCAAACACACACATACACTCACACATTTTACCATGGCCCAGTCATAGGCAAGCCCCCCACCCCACCCCACTCACACACACACCCAAACACACACACACACTCACACATTTAACCTTGGCCCAGTCATAGGAGCCCCCACCCCATCCCACTCACACACACACCCAAACACACACACACACTTCACAATTACCTGTGGCCCCCAGTCATAGGCAAGCCCCCACCCCCCCACACTCTCACACCCAAACACACACAGACACTTACACAATCTTACCTTGGCCCAGTCATAGGCAAGTTTGGTGATGTTGCTGTTTTGCAGGATGGGTGTTAGAGCGGACAAGAGATGGAGCCCCCCCTCAGCGTAAGACAAATCCACCACATAGCATGCAGCCTGGGCAGGGGCGCGGTGGGTGGGTGGCAGGGTGAGGTGGGGTTTGGTTGTGTGGCAGGGTGGTGATGGGTGTTAGAGCTGACAGGAGATGAAGCCCTCCCTCGGTGTAAGACAGATCCACCACATAGCATGCAGCCTGGGTAGGGGCGCGGTGGGTGGGTGGCAGGGTGAGGAGGGGTGAGGGGGGTGCTTGGGTGTGTGCCAGGGTGAGGTGGGGTGAGGACGCGGGTGTTTGTGTGGCAGGGTGGGGATGGGTGTAAGAGCTGACAAGAGATGGAGCCCCCCCTCGGCGGTAAGACAGATCCACCACATAGCATGCAGCCTGGGTAGGGGCGCGGTGGGTGGGTGGCAGGGTGAGGAGGGGTGAGGGGGTGCTTGGGTGTGTGCCAGGGTGAGGTGGGGTGAGGACGCGGTGTTTGTGTGGCAGGGTGGGGATGGTGTAGAGCTGACAAGAGATGGAGCCCCCCCTCGGCGTAAGACAGATCCACCACATAGCATGCAGCCTGGGTAGGGGCGCGGTGGGTGGGTGGCAGGGTGAGGAGGGGTGAGGGGGTGCTTGGGTGTGTGCCAGGGGTGAGGTGGGGTTGAGGACGCGGTGTTTGTGTGGCAGGGTGGGGATGGGTGTAAGAGCTGACAAGAGATGGAGCCCCCCCTCGGCGTAAGACAGATCCACCACATAGCATGCAGCCTGGTAGGGGCGCGGTGGTGGGTGGCAGGGTGAGGAGGGGTGAGGAGGGGGTGCTTGGGTGTGTGCCAGGGTGAGGTGGGGTGAGGACGCGGTGTTTGTGTGGCAGGGTGGGGATGGGTGTAAGAGCTGACAAGAGATGGAGCCCCCCCTCGGCGTAAGACAGATCCACCACATAGCATGCAGCCTGGGTAGGGGCGCGGTGGGTGGGTGGCAGGGTGAGGAGGGGTGAGGGGGTGCTTGGGTGTGTGCCAGGGTGAGGTGGGGTGAGGACGCGGTGTTTGTGTGGCAGGGTGGGGATGGGTGTAAGAGCTGACAAGAGATGGAGCCCCCCCTCGGCGTAAGACAGATCCACCACATAGCATGCAGCCTGGGTAGGGGCGCGGTGGGTGGGTGGCAGGGTGAGGAGGGGTGAGGGGGTGCTTGGGTGTGTGCCAGGGTGAGGTGGGGTGAGGACGCGGTGTTTGTGTGGCAGGGTGGGGATGGGTGTAAGAGCTGACAAGAGATGGAGCCCTCCCTCGGTGTAAGACAGATCCACCACATAGCATGCAGCCTGGGTAGGGGCGCGGTGGGTGGGTGGCAGGGTGAGGAGGGGTGAGGGGGTGCTTGGGTGTGTGCCAGGGTGAGGTGGGGTGAGGACGCGGTGTTTGTGTGGCAGGGTGGGGTATGGGTGTAAGAGCTGACAAGAGATGGGAGCCCCCCCTCGGCGTAAGACAGATCCACCACATAGCATGCAGCCTGGGTAGGGGGCGCGGTGGGTGGGGTGGCAGGGTGAGGAGGGGTGAGGGGGTGCTTGGGTGTGTGCCAGGGTGAGGTGGGGTGAGGACGCGGTGTTTGTTGTTGTGCAGGGTGGGGATGGGTGTAAGAGCTGACAAGAGATGGAGCCCCCCTCGGCGTAAGACAGATCCACCACATAGCATGCAGCCTGGGTAGGGGCGCGGTGGGTGGGTGGCAGCAGTAAAGGGGGAGGAGGGACCTGCGGGGGGAGGGGGCGGGGGGGGGGGGGGGGGAGGGGGTGGGGGGGGGGGGGGTGGAGGGGGGGGGGGTGGGGGGGGGCGGGGGGGGGGGGGGGGTTTTTTTTTGGTGGGGGGGTGGGGGGGGGGGGGGGGTGGGGGGGGGGGTGGGGGGGGGGGGGTGGGGGGGTGGGGGGGGGGGGGGGTGGGGGGGGGGGGGGGGGGGGTGGGGTGAAGGGGGGGGGGGGGGGGGGGGGGGGGGGGGGGGGGGGGGGGGGGGGGGGGGGGGGGGGGGGGGGGGGGGGGGGGGGGGGGGGGGGGGGGGGGGGGGGGGGGGGGGGGGGGGGGGGGAGGTTGGGGGCCAGGGTGAGGTGGGGTGAGGACGCGGTGTTTGTGTGGCAGGGTGGGGATGGGTGTAAGAGCTGACAAGAGATGGAGACCCGCCTCGGAGTCAGGAAGAAGATTCCACCAATAGCATGCAGGCCTGGGTAGGGGCGCGGTGGGGGGTGGCAGGGTGAAGGAGGGGTGTGAGGTGGTGCTTGGGTGTGTGGCCAGGGTGAGGTGGGGTAGAAGGACGCGGTGTGTTTGTGTGGTGGCCGGGGGTTGGGGATGGGTGTGTAAGAGCTGACAAGAGATGGAAGCCCCACCCTCGCGTAGACAGAGCCAACACATAGCTGCAGCCGGGGTAGGGGCGAGGTGGGGGGTGGCAGGGTGAGGAGGGGGTGAGGGGGGGCTGGGGTGTGTGCCAGGTGATTGAGTGGGGGTGAGGACGCGGTTTGTTGTGTGTGGAAGGGTGGGGGATGGGTGTAAGAGCTGGACAAGAATGGAGCCCTCACTCGGCGTAAAGACAGATCCAACAACATAGCTATGAGCCTGGGTAGGGGCGCGGTGGGTGGGTGGCAGGGTGAGGAGGGGTGAGGGGGTGCTTGGGTGTGTGCCAGGGTGAGGTGGGGTGAGGACGCGGTGTTTGTGTGGCAGGGTGGGGATGGGTGTAAGAGCTGACAAGAGATGGAGCCCCCCCTCGGCGTAAGACAGATCCACCACATAGCATGCAGCCTGGGGAGGGGCGCGGTGGGTGGGTGGCAGGGTGAGGAGGCGGTGAGGGGCGTGTTGGGTGTGTGCCAGGGTGAGGTGGGGTGAGGACGCGGTGTTTGTGTGGCAGGGTGGGGATGGGTGTAAGAGCTGACAAGAGATGGAGCCCCCCCTCGGCGTAAGACAGATCCACCACATAGCATGCAGCCTGGGTAGGGGCGCGGTGGGTGGGTGGCAGTGGCAGGGGGGGTGAGGAGGTGGTGGACGGGGGGGAGCGTGGGTGTGTGCAGGGTGAGGTTGGGTGAGAGGACGCGTTTTGGGTTGTTTGTGTGGCAGGGTGGGGATGGGTGTAAGAGCTGACAAGAGATGGAGCCCCCCCTCGGCGTAAGACAGATCCACCACATAGCATGCAGCCTGGGTAGGGGCGCGGTGGGTGGGTGGCAGGGTGAGGAGGGGTGAGGGGGGTGTTGGGGGGTGCCCGGGTGAGGTGGGGTGGTGAGGACGCGGGGGGTGTGTGTTTGTTTGTGTGGCCAGGGTGGGGGATGGGGTTGTAGAGCTGACAAGAGATGGAGCCCCCCCTCGGCGTAAGACAGATCCACCACATAGCATGCAGCCTGGGTAGGGGCGCGGTGGGTGGGTGGCAGGGTGAGGAGGGGTGAGGGGGTGCTTGGGTGTGTGCCAGGGTGAGGTGGGGTGAAGGCGCGGGTTTGTGGTTCGGGGTGTGTTTGGGTTGTTTGTGTTCTGGCAGGGTGGGATGGGTGTTGTGTAAGAGCTGACAAGAGAGGGAGCCCTCCCGGTTTGTATGTAAGGACAGATCCACCACATAGCATGAGCCTGGGTAGGGGCGCGGGGGTGGGTGGCAGGGTGAGGAGGGGTGAGGGGGTGCTTGGGTGTGTTGCCAGGGTGTTGAGGTGGGGTGGGACGCGTTGTGTTTGTGTGGCAGGGTGGGGAGGGTGTTGTTGTAAGAGAGGACAAGAGATGGAGCCCCCCTTGGCGTTAAACAGCAGATCCACCACCATAGCATGCAGGCATGGGTAGGGGATGCGCGAGTGGGGGGGGTCGTCAGG
>JACBWV010000839.1:2488368-2550868 GCA_013435795.1 Chlamydomonas sp. ICE-L
ACTCCACCCTGCCCCCCACCCCCACCACCACCACCTGACCCCACCACCACCACCATGATCCCAACACCTCCACCTGGACCCCACCAACCCCACTTGACCCCACACCACATACCACCACCTACCCCACCACCACCTACCTGGACCACCCCACCACCATCCGGGACCCCACCACCTCCACCTTACCCCCCCACCAACCACCCCTTCCTGAAGACCCCCCCACCACCACCTGACCCCCCCACCCTCCAACCTGACCCCACACCCCACCTGACCCACCACCACCACACCACCAACCTCCCCCACCACCACCACCTGACCACCACCACCACCATTCTGACCCCACCACTCACCTGACCCCACACCACCACCACCACCACCACCACACCACCACACCACCACCTGACCACCACCAACCACACCCCCACCACCACACCACCTGACCCACCACCACCACCACCCACCTGACCACCACCACACACCTGACCACACTACCACCATCTGGCCCACCACCTCCCACCTGACCCCACACCACCACCACCACCGCCCCACCACCAATCCACCTTACCCCACAACCTCCCCTGACCACACCACCTCCAACCCCTGACCCACCACCCACCACACCACCTGACCCCCCCCCACACCACCTGACCCCCCCAACCACCACCTGACCCCCCCACCTCCACCTGACCCCACAAAAACACCCACTGACCCCACCAACACACCTGACCTCCACCACCTCACCTGACCCCACCACCACCACCACCACCTGACCCCACCAACACCACCACCTGACCCCACCAACACCACCACTGACCCCACCTCCAACTGACCCCCCACACCATGACCCCGCCACCACCAATGAACCCACTCACCGACCCCACCACCTACCAATGACCCCCCACCACCACCTGAACCCCACCAACCACCACACACCGACCCCACACCTCCACTGACCCCACCCCACCACTGACCCACCACCACCACCTGACACCACCACCAACACCACATGACCCCACCTCCACTGACCCCACCACCACCACTCTGACCCACACCACACCGGTACCCCACCTCACTGAACCACCACCACCCACGACCCCCCCACCACCACCTGACCCCACCTCACTGACCCCCCCCACCACCACCCTGACCCCACCACACCACCTGACCCCCCCACACCACCACCTGAACCCCACTCCACTGACCCCACCACCAACCACCTGACCCAACCTCCACCACCACCACGACCCCACCACCACCACCCTCACCTGGACCCACCACCCCACTGACCCACCACCCACCACCTTGACCCCCTCACCATCACCACCACCTGACCCCCCCACCACCACCAAACTGACCCTACACCACCACTGGGACCCCTCACCACCACCACCACCTGACCCCCCCCCACACCCCACCATGACCCCACCACACCACCTGACTCCCCCACTTACAATGACCCACCACCACCTGACCCCCCCCACCACCTACCACCTGACCCCACCACAACCCTGACCCCACCACCACCACCTGACCCCCCTCACCACCACCACCTGACCCCTCCACCCCCACATGATCCCCCCACTACCACATGACCCCACCACCACCTGACCCCTGACAGATACAAGTCCAAGGTGGAAGAGGGTCTCTCCCGCTTGCTAGCCTTCCTCAGAGAAGAGGAGGTGCGTGAGCGCTTGGAGGAGGTGGAGAGGTTGAAGCCCATCGGCACACCTGTAGGGGCATATCTGGAGTACCGCTGCAAGGCGGAGATCGGGCAGGTGCTGAAGACGGAGGGCAGCGACATCACAGTGGACAACAGGTGACTGCGGTTATGAAAACATTCCGATATTATATTTTCCATATATTTATAGTACTGCAGAATAACGGAGATCGGGCAGGTGCTGAAGACGGAGGGCTGCGACATCACAGTGGAGAACAGGTGACTGAGGTTATGAAAACATTTCGCTATTATAGTTTCCATATTTAAAAGGGCTAAAAACGACTCACGGTGGACAACAGGTGACTGAGGTTATGAAAACATTCCGCTATTCGATTTGCCATATAGTTAGAGGGGCTTACAACGACTCCAGAATCATAGTTAGTCGGAGCACAATTAACCGTATATGTATCAACAACAGGTGACAGCGATCCTGAAAACATACGGATATTATATTTCCCATATTTAAAGGAGCTAACAACAACTCTAGAGTCATAGTAAATCGGTGCCATAGTAAATCGGTGCAAATCAGTGCCATAGTAAATCGGTGCAATAGCAAATCGGTGCTTGCAATAGTATAATCGGTTTTTGTGCAATTGTGCAATGCAATCGGTGCCACTAGTAAATCGTGCAATAGCCAAATCGTGCAATAGTGAACGGTGCAAAGTAGTAAATCGTGTGGTGCAATAGCAAAAGCGTTGCGCAATGCACATCGGTTCATAGTACTAAATCGTGCCACTCAGTAAATCGGTTGCACTCGCTAAATCGGTGCCATCGGTGCACTAGCAAATCGGTGCACTAGTGACTGGTGCACATGGTACAATCGTACTTCGTGGCAAAAATCAGCTGTACCTGTAGCTGTAACGATAACAGGTGACAGCAGACGGCTAGGTCAGATACGTGTAGAATGCTACTGTAATTATACATACATAAATAGTCTGCCTTATTACGAGCCCATCAGCACACCCGTGGGCGCATACCTGGAGCAGCGCTGTAAGGCACAGATCGGGCAGGTGCTGACGACCGTTGGGCTAGTTCATTTAGCCTATTTAGCCTACCCCTGGACTGTAACATACGCACCTACATACATACATACATACATACATACATACATACATACATACATGCGTACATACATACACACACACCTAACCACCCATATCTGGTATCAACAGGGCATGGAATCACAAGGGGCAACTTTCCAGTTTGTTTACTGATCTTTGTGCTCCTAAGTCATCCATCCATACATACATACATACACAACTAATCATCCATATCTGGTATCAACAGGGCATGGATTCGCAACGGGCACAGTATCACTCAAGTTGGCAACATGATTGTCATATTCGGTGGTGTTGCTTTTGAAGCGACCAACCTCGGCACCAAAAGAGAATTCAGGATGACCTATGGATAGAATGGAGTGGCACAAACAACATGACGGGAGACAGGCCCCGGCAGTTGTTTGGTGCGCGTGTTGTGTGGTGTGTGTGTGTGGTGTGTGTGTGTGTGATGTGTGTGTGTGGATGACCATGGATCGCATGGAGTGGCACAACCAACTATGCAAAGGAGACGGCCCCGGCAGCGTGTGTGTGGTGTGTTTCTCTGTGTGGTGTGGTGTGATGTGTGTGTGTGGGATGACCATGTATCGCATGGGATGGCACAAACCAACCGCACAGGAGACAGGCCCCTGGAGGTGTGTTGGTGCACGTGTTGTGTGTGTGTGGGGGGGGGGGGGGGGGCGGTGTGAAGTTTGGTGGAGTGCATTGTGTGTGTGTGTGAGAGTATGAGGAGTGGATGACCATTATATCCGCATGAGTGGCACAACCAACCATGCAAAGTAGACAAGCCCCTTGGAAGGTGTGTTTGGGCACGTGGTGTTGTGGTGTGTGGGGGGGGGGGGGGGGTAAAGTGTGGGGGGTTAAGTTTGGAGTGCATTGTGTGGGTTGTGTGTGTGTGTGAGAGTATGAGAGTGGAGACATATATCGCATGGAGTGGCACACCACAATGCAACGGAGACAAGGACCCTGCAGGTGGTGTTGGTGCACGTGGTCTGTGTGTGTGGGGGGGGGTGGGGGGGGGGTAAGTTGGAGTGCATTGTGTGTGTTTGTGTGTGTGTGTGAGAGTAGGAGAGTGGATGACATATTATGCATGGAGTGGCACACAACCACCATGCAATCGTAGTAGAACAGGCCTGGCAGGTGTGTTTGGTGGCAGTGTGTGTGTGTGCTGGGGGGGGGGGGGGGGGGGGTGGTACGTTGGAGTGCATTGTGTGTGTGGTGAGGGGTATGAGAGTGGATGACCATATATCGCATGGAGTGGCACAACCAACCATGCAAGGGAGACAGGCCCCCGAGGGTGTTGGTGACGTGGTGTGTGTGTGTGGGGGGGGCTTGGGGGGGGGGGTGGGGTAAGTTGGAGTGCATTGTGTGTGGTTGTGTGTGTGTGTGAGAGTATGAGATTGGATGACATATATGCAGGAGTGGCACAACCACCCGCAAAGGAGAAAAGCCCTCGGCAGGGGTTGGTGCACCGTGGTGTGTGTTGTGTTTGGGGGGTGGGGGGGTAAGTTTGGAGTGCATGTGTGTTGGTTTTGGTGTGTGTGAGAGATATGAGAGTGGAGACCATATAACGCATGGAGTGGACAACCAACCATTGCAAAGGAGGACAGGGCCCCTCGCAGGTGTGTTGGCAATTGGTGTGTGTGGGGGGGGGGGTGGGGGGGGGGGGTTTAGGTAAAGTTTGGAGTGCATTGGTGTGTGTTTGTTTGTGTGTGTCAGAGTGAGAGTGGATGAAAATATCGACATGGAGTGCACAACCACCATTGCAAAGTAGGACAGGCCCGGGCAGGTGTGTTTGTTGCACGTGGTGTGTGTGGCGGGGGGGGGTGGGAGGGGGGTGGGGGGTACGTTTGGGAGTTGCATTGTGGTGGTTGAGGAATTATAAGAGTGGCATGGACATATATCGCATGGAGTGACAACCAACCATGCCAAAGGCGACAGGTCCCTCGGCAGCGTGTGTTGGTTGCAGTGGTGTGGTGTGTGTGGGTGGGCGGGGCGCGGGGGGGGGGGGGGGGTGGGGGTGGGGGGGGGGGGTAAGTTGGAGTGGGTAAGTTTGGGTGCAATTGGTGTGGTTTGTGTGTGTTGTGTGAGAGTATGCGATTGCTGAACCATTATATCGCATGGAGTGGCACAACCAACCATGCAAAGAAAGGCCCTCGTCAGGTGTGTTGGTGCACGTGTTGTATGTGTGTGGGGGGGGGTGGGGGGGGGTAAGTTTGGAATGCAATGTGTGTTTGGTTTGTTGTGGTGTGAGAGAGTATGAGAGTGGATTACCATATATCGCATGGATGAGTGCACACCAACCATGCAAAGGAGACAGGCCTGGCAGGTGTGTTTGGTGATTGGTGTGTGTGTGTGGGGGGGGGGGGGGGGGGGGGTTGGGGGGGGTGAAGTTTGGAGTGATTGTTGTGGTTTTGTGTGTGTGTGTGCGAGTATGGGTGGATGACCATATATCGCATGGAGTGGCACACAACATGCCCAAAGGAGACAGCCCCTGGCGGTGTGTTTGGTGGACGTGTGGTTCGTGTGTGGGGGGGGGGGGGGGGGGCGGGGGGTAAGTTTGGAAGTGCATTGTGTGTGGTTTGGTGTGTGTGTGTGAGGATGTATGCAGAGTGGATGAAATATATGCAGGAGTGGTACAACCAACCATGGAAAGGAGAAAGGGCCCCTAGCAGGTTGTGTTCTGTGGCGTGGTGGTGTGTGTGTGTGGGGGGGGGGGGGGGGGGGGGGTCGGTGGTAAGTTGGAGTGCATGTGTGTGGTTTGGTGTGTGTGTGTGAGGCGTATGAGAGTGGATGCCCATATACGGCATGGAGTGGCACACCAACCAGCAAAGGAGACGGCCCCTCGGCAGGGTGTGTTTGTGCACGTGGGTGTGTGTTGGGGGGGGGGGGGGGGGGGGTAGTTTTGGAAGTGCATGTGTGGTTGGTGTGTGTGTGAGAGTATGGAAGAGTGGATGACCATATATGCATGGGAGTGGTACAACCAACCAGCAAGAGACAGGCCCCTCGGGCAGGTGTGTTTGGTGCACGTGGGTGTGGTGTGGGGGGGGGGGGGGGGGGGGGGGGGTAAGTTTGGGGAGTGCCATTGGTTGGTTTGTGGTGTTTGTGCGAGTATGAGAGTGGATGACCATATATCTATGGAGTGGCACACACCAAAACCATGCCAAGGAGACAAGCCCCTCGGCCGGTGTGTTTGGTGCACGTGTGTTGTGTGGTGGGGGGGGGGTGGGGTGTTGGGGGTAAGTTTGGAGTGCCTTGTGTGTGGTTGTGTGGGTGTGTGCGAGTATGAGATGTGGTGACCATATATCGCATGGAGTGGCACACCAAACCTGCAAAGGAGAAGGCCCCTCGGCAGGTGTGTTTGGTGAAGTGGTTGTGGTGTGTGTGGGGGGGGGGGGGGGGGGTATACCTGGGGGGTGGGGGGGGTAAGTTTGAGGCATTGTGTGGGTTTGGTTGTTGTGTGTGTGAGAATTATGAGAGGGATGGGCCCATATATCGCAATGGAGTGGCACAACCAAACACTGCAAAGGCGACAGGCCCTGGCAGGTGTGTTTGGTGCACGTGGTGTGTGTGTTGGGGGGGGGGGTGTGGGGGGGGGGGGGGGGTAAGTTTGGAGTGCATGTGTTTGGTTGTGTGGTGGTGTGTGAGAGTATGAAGTGGATGACCATATATCGCATGGAGTGGTTACAACCAAACCATTCAAAGGAGAAGGCCCCTCGGCAGTGTGTTGGGCACGTGGTGGTGTGTGTGTGGGGGGGGGGGGGGGGTAGCGTACGTTTGGAGTGCAATTGTGTGTGGTTTGTGTGGTGGTGAGAGTATGGAGTGGATGACTATATATGGAGTGGCACAACCACACCATGCAAAGAGAAGGCCCTCGGCAGGTGTGTTTGGTGCAGTGGTGTGTGTGTGGGGGGGGGGGGGGTGGGGGGGTAGTTGTCGTGCATGTGTGTGGTTTGTGTGTGTGTGTGAGAGTATGAGAGTGGATGACCATATATCGCATGGAGTGGTACAAACCAAACCATGCCCAAAGGCGACAGGCCCTCGGCAGGTGTGTTGGTATGGTGTGTTGAGTGTGTGGGGGGGGGGGGGGGGTAAGTTTGGAGTCATGTGGTGGTTTGTGTGGTGTGTGTGAGAGTAGAAGTGGATGACCATCTTCGCATGGAGTGGCACAACCAACTATGCAAGGAGCCAGGCCCCTGGAAGGTGTGTTTCTTTGCACGTGGGGTTGTGTGTGTGTGTGGGGGGGGGGGGGGGGGGGTACGTTTGAGTGATTGTGTGTGGTTTGTGTGTGTGTGTGAGAGTATGAGAGTGGATGACCATATATCGCATGGAGTGGCACAACCAACCATGCAAAGGAGACAGGCCCCTCGGCAGGTGTGTTTGGTGCACGTGGTGTGTGTGTGGGGGGGGGGTGGGGGTGGGGTGTAAGTTGGGAGAGAGTGCATGGTGGTTTGTGTGTGTGTGAGAGTATGAGAGGGATGACACTATCTCGCATGGAGTGGCACAACCAACCTGCAAGTAGACAGGGCCCTCGCAGGGTTTTTGGTGCACGGTGGTGTGTGTGTGTGGGGGGGGGGGGGGGGGGGGGTAAGTTTGGAGGTGCATTGTGTTGTTGGTTGAGTATGAGCTGGATTGCGACCATTATACGCATGGAGTGGCCAACCAACCATGCAAAGGAGAAGGCCTCCTCGCAGGTGTGTTTGGTGCACGTGGTGTGTTGTGTGGTGGGGGGGGGGGGGTAGTTTGGAGTGCATTGTGTGTGGTTTGTGTGGTGTGTGTGAGAGTATGAGAGTGGATGACCATATATCGCATGGAGTGGTACAACCAACCATGCAAAGGAGACAGGCCCCTCGGCAGGTGTGTTTGGTGCACGTGGTGTGTGTGTGTGGGGGGGGGGGGGGGGGGGGGTAAGTTTGGAGTGCATTGTGTGTGGTTTGTGTGTGTGTGTGAGAGTATGAGAGTGGGTGTACATATATCGCAGGAGGTGCCACACCAACATGCAAGGAGCCAGGCCCTCGGCAGCGTGTGTTTGGGCACGTGGTTGGTGGTGTGTGTGGGGGGGGGGGGGGGGGGGTAAGTTTGGCGTGCAATTGTGTGGTGGTTGTGGGTGTGTGTGTGAGAGTATGCGAGTGGCTGACCTAATATCGCAGGCGTGGTACAAACCACCTGCAAACGGAGACAGGCCCCTCGGGCAGTTGTGTTTGGTGCCGTGGGTGTGGTGGGGGGGGGGTGGGGGGGGGGGGGGGGTAAGTTGGAGTGGCATTGTGTGTGGTCTGTGTGTGTGTGTGAGGAGTATGAGAGTGGGATGGACCATATATCGCATGGAGTGGAGTGGCACAACCAAACATGCAAATAGCAGGCCCTCGGCAGGTGTGTTTGGTGCCACGTGGTGTGTGTGAGTGGGGGGGGGGGGGGGGGGGGGGGGTAGGGTAAGTTTGGGATTGCATGTGTGTGTGTGTGAGGAGTATTGAGAGTGGATGCTATAATCGCATGACGTGGCAAACAAACATGCCAAAAGGAGCAGGCCCTCGGCAGGTGTGTTGGTGCCGTGGGTGTGTGGTGTGGGGGGGGGGTGGGGGGTGTAAGTTTGGAGTGCATTGTGTGTGGTTTGTGTGTGTGGGTGAGAGTATGAGAGTGGATGCCATATATGCATGGAGTTGCAAACCAACCATGCAAAGGGAGGACAGGCATAGGCAGATGTGCTTTGGTGCAATTGGTGTGTGTGTGTGGGGGGGGGTGGGGGGGGGGGGGGTAGGGGGGGCAAGTGTGGGTGACATTGTGTGGCTTTGGGGTGTGTGAAGAGTTAGGAGACGTGGGATGAAATATAGAATGAGCGTGGACAACAAACCATGCAAAGGAGACCAGGAAATGGAAGGTGTTTTTGGTGAACGTGGTGTGTGTGTTGTGTGGGGGGGGGGGGGGGTACGTTTGGAGTGCAATTGTGTGTGGTTTGTGGTGTGTCGTGAGGTAGTAGGAGAGTGGATGACAATATAGATGGAGTGTGTACAACCAACCATTGCAAGAGAAAGGCCACCCTCGGCAGGTTTGTGTTTGTGGTGCACATCAATGGATGTGTATTGTGTTGGTGGGGATTGGGGGGGGGGGGTAGAGTTATTGTGGATGTGGACAGTTGTGTGTGGTGATATAGTGTGTGTTAGTGTGGAGAGTATGAGAGTGGGATGGGGACCATTATCGGCATGGAGTTGGGCACACCAACCATGTCAAAGAGACAGGCCCCTCTGGCAGGTGTAAGTTTGGTGCACGGGTTGTGGGTGTGTGTGTGTGTGAGAATGTGAATGTGTGTGTGGAGTGACCAATGGGGATCGCATGGAGTGCACAACCAACCCATGCAAAGGAGAAGGCCCCTACGCAGGTGTGTGTGAGTGTTGTGTCTCGTGTGTTGTGGTGTGTGATGTGTGAATTGTGGAGGACCATGGATCTGCAGGAGTGGCACAACCAACCAAATGCCAAAGAAACAGGACCCCTCGGCATGTTGTGTCGTTTTTGTGAGTGTGGTGTGTCTCGTGTGGTGTGTGTGGGTTTTGATGTGTTTTGTTGGGTGGTGACTATGGATACCGCAAATGGAGTGGCACAACCCAACCATGCAAATGAACCAGGGGTAAAGGCCCCACCCTCAGGTGTGTGTCAGTGTGTGTGAAGGGTGTGTGTTAGTGGTGTGGGTAGTTGTTTTGTGTAGATGGTACAATTAACTCTGGATCGCATAGGATAATGGCACAACCAAACATGCAAGGAGACAGGCCCCCTCCGCAGTGTGTTTGGTGTGTGTGAGGAAATGTGTGGATGTGTGTGTGTGGTTGTGGTGGTGGAAATTCTGAATGGGTGGTGTGTGGTGTTTGTGTGGTGTGTGTGTGGTGTTTGTGTGTGTGGTGTGTGTGGTGTGCATGGTGGATTTGGGTGCATCACTGTGTTGAGCTATCACTGTGTCTAGCACCCCACCCCCACACCAGGCCCCGTGGCATGCCCAACCACCCACCACCAGCACACCACACTGTCCCCTAGACATGCAGGTACAACCATTGCGCAGTCTACGACGAGGACAACAACCGACTAGTTGTCTTCGGAGGCCGCACGGCAGAACGCAAGCGCCTGAACGACGTCTACTTCCTCGATCTGGACTCATTCACCTGGTACAAGCCAAACACAGAGGGCATGGCGCCCACCCCAAGGGAACAGGCAGTTGCCACGTTCTGGGCGGGCCATATGGTCCTCTTCGGGGGCAACGCCATCGGCGGTCGCACTAATGATCTCTATCTACTTGACCTGTCTGCATGGCAGTGGTCCCAGCCAGCCACTTCGGGCACAGCCCCCTCCCCGCGGCAGTCCTCGGGTATCTGTATTGGCCATGGGAACTTGTGTTTTCATGCTGTGTGGTAGGAACAACTCGTGCTGGAGGACTTTGAATTTTTTGACTTTGTGGTAGGTTGGGCTGCAGCATTGGTGGGTGGGTGGTGCGCGTGTGTGGGGTGTGGTGGTGGTTGTGTGTTTGGGGGGGGCGGGGGGGGGGCATGTGTGTGTGTTTGTCAACTGTATTGGCCATGGCAACTTGCTGTTCATCCATGGTGGCAAGAAGAACTTCGTGCTGGAGGACTTGAATGTTTTGGACTTCGTGGTAGGTTGAGCTACAGCATGTGTGCGGGTGTGTATGTGGGTGGGTGGGTGGGGGGGGGCATGTGTTTGTGTGTGTTTTCCAACTGTATTTGCCATGGAAAGTTGTTGTCTGCCCATGGGGGCAGGAATAACTGCGTGCTGGAGGACTTGAATGTTTTGGACTCCGTGGTAGGTTGGGCTGCAGCATGTTTGTGTGGGTACGTGTGATGTGTGTGGGGTGGGGGGGGGGGGGGGGGGGGGGGGGGGGGGGTGGAGGGGGGGAGGGGGGGCGTGGGGGAGGGGGGTGGTGGGGGGGGGGGGTTGTGGTGGGGGGGAGGGGGGGGTGGGTGGGGGGGGGGGGGGGGGGGGGGGGGGGGGTTGCATGTGTTTTGTAGTGTGTTTTCCACTGAATTTGCCAGGGAATTTGTTGTCTGCCCATGGGGGCAGGAATAACTGCGTGCTGGAGGACTTGAATGTTTTGGACTCCGTGGTAGGTTGGGCTGCAGCATGTGTGGGTGGGTGGGTGCGGGTGTGTGCGGGTGGGGGGCGGGGTGGGGTGGGGTGGGGGCATGTGTTTGTGTGTGTTTTCCAACTGTATTTGCCGTGGAAAGTTGTTGCCTATCCTTGGGGGCAGGAATAACTGCGTGCTGGAGAACTTGAATGTTTGGACTTTGTGGTAGGTTGGGATGCAGCATGTGTGGTGGTGGGAGGTGGGTTGTTTGTCATATGTATTGCAATTTGAGAGTGTATTATGCATTTCATCTTCAGGATCTCTCTCTCTCTCTCTCTCTCTCTCTCTCTCTCTCTCTCTCTCTCTCTCTCTCTCTCTCTCTCTCTCTCTCTCTCTCTACACACACACACACACACACACACACACCTTTGTTTTCCTCCTTGACCTGTGCAGACCAAGACCTGGACAGAGATCAGCTTCACTGGGCGCAGCCCTCCCCCCAGGCATAGCCACATCATTTGCGTCCACAGGTATGGTGCAGTTAGCCTCCACTTAAGTTATCCTTCACTTACGTTAATGGGGTTTATGATTTAGAGTTTAGTGGTTCAGTTGTTTATTTAAAGGTTAAGGGTTTAGGGGGGGGGTAGGGTTCAGGGTCTAGGTTCCCCCACCCACACACACACACCACCCATGGTCTTAACGAGTTGGGTTCAGGGTCTAAATGGGTTTATGGGTTACTTAAGTGGAGGCTAACTACCCCCCACCACGTGCATAGGGACCAGCTCTTCCTATTTGGGGGTCTCAACGAGTTCAGCGCTCAGTCATTCTCCATGTACTGCCTGCCCCTCCCCCCACACACACCCCCACTCACACTCCCCCACCCCCACACCCACACACACACACACCCACCCACCACACCCACACCCACCACGTGCTCATGGACCAGCTCTTCCTGTTTTAACGGTCTCGACGAGTTGGGCCGCTCAGTCCTTCTCCCATGTACTGCCTGCCCCCCCCCCCCCCCACACCCCCACTCACACTCCCCCACCCCCCACACCCACACCCACCACGTGCTCATGGACCAGCTCTTCCTGTTTAACGGTCTCGACGAGTTGGGCGCGCAGTCCTTCTCCATGTACCACCTTCCCCTCCCCCACCGCACCCCCACTCACACTTCCCCCCCACCCACACCCACACACCACACAAACCACCCACACCCATTGCACAGGGACCAGCTCTTCCTCTTTGGCGGTCTCGACGAGTTAGGCGCTCAGTCCTTCTCCATGTACCGCCTGCCCCTCCCCCCCGGTGAAAACTTCGTCACCGCCAAGCCTGAGTGGTCCGAGTGGGAGAGCGAGCTGCCCTTCAACAAGTCACGCACATGCACCTTCTTCAACGGCTCTCTCAGCGTATACCAGCTGGGTAGCAACACGCTGGGGAGGGTTAACGACGAGGACTTCCAAAAGGGACTTGTGTTCTTTGACGTGTACAAGGTTGCCAAGCTGGATGTTCTAAAGCCAAGGTACCGATGACTTGAATACAAAATAAATAAATGCATAAGTAAATAAATAAATGGGACGCCCTATTACGAGGAATTTCAGAAGGTCTTTGTGTTGTTTGATGTATACAAGGTTGCTAAGCTGGATGTTCTAAAGCCAAGGTACTATTGACTGCAATCTATAATAAATTAATAGTGCGCCCTATTACGAGAACTTCCAAATATACTTGTATTCTTTGATGTTTACAAGGTCGCTAAGCTGGATGTTCTAAAGCCAAGGTACTGTTGACTTCAATAAAACATTAATGACTTAATAGTACGCCCTGTCTGCGCCCTATTACGACGACTTCCAAAAGGGACTTGTGTGATTTGGTATGTTCAAGGTCGCTAAGCTGGATGTTCTAAAGCCAAGGTACCTTTGACTTGAATAATGAATCAATACATAGTACGCCCTACTACGAGAACTTCCAAAAAATACTTGCCAGCTTTGATGTGTGCAAGGTAATTAAGTTGGATGTTCTAAAGCCAAGGTACCCTTTACTTGAATAATAAATAAATACAGAGTACGCCCTATTACGAGGACTTGCAAAAGAGACTTGTGTTCTTTGATGTGTACAAGGTTGCTAAGCTGGATGTTCTAAAGCCAAGGTACCGTTGACTTCAATAAAACATAAATTAATTAATAGTGCGCCCTGTCTGCGCCCTATTACGACGACTTCCAAAAGGGACTTGTGTGATTTGGTGTGTTCAAGGTCGCTAAGCTGGATGTTCTAAAGCCAAGGTACCGTGGACTTAAATAATAAATACATGAATAAATAGTACGCCCTATTACGAGGACTTGCAAAAAGGACTTGTGCTATTTGATGTTTACAAGGTCGCTAAGCTTGATGTTCTAAAGTCAAGGTACCTTTGACTTCAATAATAAGTAAATACAGAGTATGTCCTATTACGAGGACTTGCAAAAGAGACTTGTGTTCTTTGATGTGTACAAGGTCGCTAATCTGGATGTTCTAAAGCCAAGGTACTGTTTATTTAAATAATAATAAATAATTAAATAAATAGTACGCCCTATCTGCGCCCTATTACGGGGACTTCCAAAAGAGCCTTGTGTTCTTCAATGTATACAAGGTCGCTAAGCTGGATGTTCTAAAGCCAAGGTACTATTGAATCAATAAAACATTAATTACTTAATAGTGCGCCCTAAGGGCGCCCTATTACGACGACTTCCAAAAGGGACTTGTATGATTTGGTGTGTTCAAGGTCGCTAAGCTGGATGTCCTAAAGCCAAGGTACCGTATATTTAAATAGTACATAATAAATAGTACGCCCTATTACAAGGTATAGGGGGGGGGGGGGGGGGGATGTCATCTGCAGGTTCGTTGACAATTCTTCTCAAACAGTTCAACTTCAATCCCTAGTACTCACTGCCCGGAAAGGAGCTTTTATTTGTACACACACACACACCACACCTTCCCTCCCCACCACACCACACCCCCTCACCACCACCCCACCACACCCCTCACCCCACCCCACACCCACACCCCACCCCTCACCACAACCACACCACCACTCACCAATCTTCACCACACCACTCACCACCCAACCCCAGCCAGCCCCTCACCACCTGAAATAGCCTGAAATAACCTGAAATAACCTGAAATGGCCTGAAATAACCTGAAATACCCTAAAATCCCCCCCCCCCCTCCCCCCCCCCCCCCCCCCCCCCCCCCCCCCCGCCCCCTTGCCCCTCCCCCTTAAGCACAGGTTCTTCAGTGAGGAGGAGCTTAAACCTAGGAACGCCAAACGTTTGGGTCGTTTGGTCGACCAAACCCAAATAACCTGAAATAGCCTGAAATATCCCACCACCACCACCACCACCACCACCAAGCACAGGTTCTTCAGTAAGGAGGAGCTTAAACCTAAGAGCCCCAAACGTTGAGCTGAAATAGCCTGAAATAACCTGGAATGGCCTGGAATAACCTGAAATAGCCTGAAATACCCTTAAATACCCTCACCCCCCCCCCCCCCCCCCCCTCCTCCCCTCCTCCATAAGCACAGGTTCTTCAGTGAGGAGGAGCTTAAACCTAAGAACGCCAAACGTTTGCGAGTGGAGCACACCATCAACGTGGCCTCCAAGATGCCGAAGTCATTTGTGGGCTGGACAGGGTTGGAGACAAAGTCACTAGCGTATGTGCATGACTTCCAGCGCATCTTCGAGGAGCTGTACCCGCACAGGAGGTGAGGGGGGGGGGGGGTTATATGGTGTGTGTGTGTGGGGGGGGGGGGGGGGGGGGGGGGGGGGGGGGGGGGGGATGAAGTGGGGGGACAGGGTTATATGGGTGTGGGTGTGGGTGTGTGGGGGGGGTGATATTGGGGGGGGGGGGGGGGGGGGGGGGGGGGGGGGGGGGGGAAGTGGGGGACAGGGTTATATGGTGGTGGGTGGTGGGGGGGGGGGGGGGGGGAAGTGGGGGACAGGGTTATATAGGTGTGTGTGTGTGTGTGTGGGGGGGGGGGGGGGGGGGGGGGGGGGGGGCATACCACACACACTCGAGGGGGGAGCCATCTATGTGTGTTGGGGTGGGGGGTGGGGGGAGGTGAAGAGGAGGACAGGGGGAGATGGGTTAGGGGGATGGGGGGTGAGGGGGGAGCATACCACACACACACGACGTGGGAGCCATCTGCGTATGCTTGTGTGTGTGTTTGTGGTTGGGCGGTTGAAAAAGGGTTAGGGGGGGGGCATAGATACATTTCCTTAAGAAGGTGGAGGCATTTGATGTATGTGTGTGTGCGTGTGTAAAAACATACCGCACCCCCAAACCACAACCATAACTACAACCATATCCCAAGTCGTAACCCAAACCATGACCCAAACCATGACCCAAACCATAACCCAAACCAAAACCAAAACCATAACACAAACATAACACGAAACGCTCCATTACACAAACCCCAACCTGTTTCACACGCAGCCGCCCCCGCCTGCCTGCTTTTACGCCGCTGACCCCGCACACTCGTTGCGGCATCAGAGGTTCTCGGCACCACACTCTCCGCCCCACTCAACTCAACTACACCGAGCTCTAACCCATAAACCAAACCTGCCGCAGGCCCCTCTACCTGACCCCGCGCAACGAGTGCGGCAACCAGAAGTTCGTCTGCACCACCCTTCCCTCCTCCCCACTCACTCAACTACAAACAACACCGAGCTCTAACCCATAACCCCAACCTTCCGCAGCCCTCTACCTTACCCCCCGCGCAACGAGTGCGGGCAAACCAGAAGTCGTCTGCACCCACACTCCTCCGCCCCCACTCAACTACTACACTCCAAAACAAACAAAACATACAACACAAACCCGAGCTCTCAACCCATCACCCAACCTGCCGCAGAGCCCCTCTATCTAACCTGACCACCCCCACAACGAGTGCGGCAACCAGAAGTTCATCTGCACCACACTCCGCCCCCACCTCAACTCAAATACACCGAGCTCTAACCCATAACCCAAACCTGCCGCAGGCCCCTCTACCTGACCCCGCACAACGAGTGCGGCAGTCAGAGGTTCATCTGCACCACACTCCGCCCCACTCAACTCAACTACACCGAGCTCTAACCCATAAACCAAACCTGCCGCAGGCCCCTCTACCTGACCCCGCCGCACACGAGTGCGGCAAGTCAGAGGTTCAGTCTGCACCACACTCCGCCCCACTCAACTCAACTACACCGAGCTCTAACCCATAAACCAAACCTGCCGCAGGCCCCTCTACCTGACCCCGCGCAACGAGTGCGGCAACCAGAAGTTCGTCTGCACCACCCTCCGCCCCACTCAACTCAACTACACCGAGCTCTAACCCATAACCCAAACCTGCCGCAGGCCCCTCTACCTGACCCGCGCAACGATGCGGGCACCCAGAATGTTCGTCTGTCACCACACTCACTCCCGCCCCACTCACTCACTACAACACCGAAGCTCTAACCCTAACCAAACCCCAAACCTGCCGCAGGCCCCTCTACCTGACCCCGCACAACGAGTGCGGCAACCAGAAGTTCATCTGCACCACACTCCGCCCCACTCAACTCAACTACACCGAGCTCTAACCCATAACCCAAACCTGCCGCAGGCCCCTCTACCTGACCCCGCACAACGAGTGCGGCAACCAGAAGTTCATCTGCACCACACTCCGCCCCACGCAACTCAACTGCACCCAGCTCTTACCCATAACCCAAACCCAAACCCAAACCTGTCGCAGGCCCCTGTACCTGACCCCGCGCAACGAGTGCGGTAGCCAGAAGTTCATCTGCACCACCCTCCGCCCCACGCAACTCAACTACACCGAGCTTTATGACCTGGAGGGGTGCTGCACTTTTGTGGCGGACTTCATCACCTACGAGCCACTCGAAGATCCCCTCCACCCGCCTGAGTACCTCCCCTCGCCCATGTCCACACTCAACTGGCAGGCAGGGGATTGCTTTGACATGGCCACGGTGCTGTGCTCCCTCCTCATAGGTAAGATTTGTTTATATACGATCCCCCCCACACACACCACACACACAATAACACACCTTGCACCCCCGTCCCTCCCCCTGAGTACCTCCCTACCTCCCCTCACCCATGTCCACACTCAACTGGCAGGCAGGGGATTGCTTTGACATGGCCACGGTGCTGTGCTCCCTCCTCATAGATAAGAATTTGTTTCTTTACCCCCCCCCCCCCCCCCCCCCACCCACCCCCCCCCCACACACACACACACCACACACACACCACCACCACCACCGCCACCACCATCACCATCACCACCGCACACACACACCCTGCACCCCCACCCTCCCCCACACCCCCAGGCCCCACCCCTCCCCCTGAGTACCTGAGTACCTCCCCTCGCCCAAGTCCACACCCAACTGGCAGGCAGGGGATTGCTTTGACATGACCACGGTGCTGTGCCCCCTCCTCATTTATAAGAGTGTGTGGTTTCAGAGGACCCCCCTCCACCCACCGAGTCCCCCCCCCCCCCACACACACACAAACACTCACACCCCACACACGCACCACCCTGGACTGTAACATACATGCAAACATACACATACACCACCAACAACTGTATTCACCCAGCTTTATTTTGTTCTGACGCTCTTCTGAGCAGGTGTAGGCAACAACGCATTTGTTGTTGTCGGCTACGCGCCCCAGGAGGTGACCAACAACGACCAGGACCCCCTCCACCCGCCCGGGTACCCACCACCACCACCACCACCACCACCACGAAATGTATTCAGCTCTGACTGTTCTGTCGCTCACAGGTGTGGGCTACAATGCAGGTGTTGTTGTCGGCTACACGCCCCAGGAGGTGACCAACAACGACCAGGACCCTCTCCACCCGCCCAAGTACCCCCTCCCAACACCACCACCACCACCAAATGTATTCAGCTCTGACTGCTCTGTCGCTCACAGGTGTGGGCTACAATGCAGGTGTTGTTGTCGGCTACACGCCCCAGGAGGTGACCAACAACGACCAGGACCCCCTCCACCCGCCCGGGTACCCACCACCACCACCACCACGAAATGTATCAGCTCTGACTGTTCTGTCACTCACAGGTTTGGGCTACAATGCAAGTGTTGTTGTCGGCTACGCGCCCCAGGAGGTGACCAACAACGACCAGGACCCTCTCCACCCGCCCAAGTACCCACCACCTCCACCACCACCACCAAATGTATTCAGCTCTGACTGCTCTGACGCTCGCAGGTGTGGGCTACAACGCATTTGTTGTTGTGGGCTACGCACCCCAGGAGGTGACCAACAACGACCAGGCTGTCACCAAGTGTCCCATTGTAGAGAAAGAGGAATCAGACGGACAGAATGCAGATGGCAGCCTGGGTACCGCCGCCACCTCCAGCAAACACGAGACACGCGGCCCAGGCTCATCTAGAAAGCCCGCAGCGGAAGCTGGGGAAGTGAAGGTGCGTATGAATTAGTCAATTGTACGCTTTGTTATGAGGCGTGGGGTTGAGGGGGGCAGCCTGTTTGCATGCACTGGGGCCAACAGCCAAAAATGCATATAAAGAGATTGGATAAAGAATATCTTGATTAGATTACTTAGATGTTGTTGTTTGTGGTGATGGTGGTGATGGTGGCGATGATAATGATGATCACAGCCACCACCTCCAGCAAAAAAACAAGACATGGGGACCAGGCTCATCCAGAAAGCCTGCTGCAGAAGCCGGGGAAGTTAAGGTGGGTATGAAGAGATTGGATAACGTATATTTTGATAATGAAGCTTAGATTTTGATTGTTTATGATGATGATGATGATGATGATGGTGGTGATGATGATGATGATGATCACAGCCACCACCTCCAGCAAACATGAGACACACTGCCCAGGCTCATCCAGAAAGCCTGCAGCTAAACTGGGGAAGTGAAGGTGCATATGAATAACTAAATAAATAAATAGTACGTCTTATTATGAGGCGTGGGGTTGAGGGGGGCAGCCTGTTTGCTTGCACTGGGGGCCAACCACCACAGATGCACGTGACGAGATTGGTTGAAGTTTGTTTTTACAAGAATGCTTAGATTTTGGTTGTTGATGATGATGATGATGATGATGATGATGATGATGAATTCTGTTTTGATAATAATGTTTAGATTTTGATTGATGATAATGATGATGATATTAATGATCACAACTAGCTGGATCCCAAGTTCCTGAAGGAGCAGAAGGCTAAAAGGGAACAACCACCAACAACAACAACAACAACAACAACAACAACAACAACAACAACACAAACAACACCACAAACAACACAAACAACACCACAAACAACACCACCATAAACACCAACCGAACGACGCAAAGACCAACACAAACAACACAAACATCCCCCCCCCCCCCCTTTACTTGAACCCCTTCAGAAGCCCAAGTACGTGATTCGCAAGAACACCCAACTAGAGTCCAAGTTCTTAAAAGAGCAGGAGGCCAAGAGGGTAGCCGAGGGGGGCGACAAGGAGGATGCCGAGGAGGGCGGTGAGGGTGGGGAAGCCAACGGAACCATGCAAAGCATGTTCAACGCTGAAATCCCACCCCCCGGTTGCAAGCTACTGCACGCCTGGGTGCTAGTAATGACAGGCAAGAGGGACATGCATGCTCCCATTTTCATAGAGCCGTCTAGCGGTCGCCGCTACCCCTTGAAAAGCTCTCCCTACCTTGGCATTGAGTACTTGTGGAACCATCGCAACTTCTGGGTGTGCATGCAGATGGCCCTGCCACACTCAGACTCCCGCGCCCATCCTATGTGAGTACTGCCAGGGTGTTGGTGGGATTGCAGTGATGAGTTCAGGAGGTTATTGAAGGTGCTGCTTGTAGCACAAGTGCTAAATTACGTACCTTCATGTTCTGGGTGTGCATGCAGACGGCCCTGCCACACTCAGACTCCTGCGCCCATCCTAAGTGAGTGCTGCCAGGGTGGTGTTGGTGGTGTTGGTAGGCTTGCAGTGGTGAATTCAGAAGGTTATTGAAAGTGCTGAATTACGTACCTTGGTGTTCTGGGTGTGCATGCAGATATCTCTGCCACCCTGACTCCTGCGCCCATCCTAAGTGAGTGCTACCAGGGTGGTGGAGGTGGTGCTTGGTGGTGGTGGTGGGCTTGCAGTGGTGAATCCAGGAGTTTATTGAGGGTGCTACTTGTAACACGAGTGTTAAATTATGTACCTTCATGTTCTGGGTGTGCATGCAGATGGCTCTGCCACACTCTGACTACCGCGTCCATCCTATGTGAGTACTGCCAGGGGGGTGGTGCTGCTGCTGCTTGGTGGTCGTGATGGTGGTGGTGGGCTTCAAAATGCACATCCACCCACTCACCCATCCACCTCAACCATCACCCTGATGACCTACCCACGAAAGCACTGAACCACAAACGCACCCTACTGAACCACTCAACCAACCAATATGCCAACCACTTACCCTACCCACCCACCCTACCCCACCTACCCACCCACCTACCCCTCTGCCCCTCCTACCCAACCAATCTACCCACCCCACTGACCCACCCACCCACCCACAGGGATGTGTCATACAACCTGATCGACTCCACCAAGTGGGAAGCCATATTCGACGGCCCCTGCACGCTCACACCTACTGACCCACCCCACCCACCTACCTACACCCCTCACTGACCTACCTACCCACCTTACTGACCCACCGGCCCAACCACCTACAGACCCACCCCAACTACCCATCTACCCACCCACCTTACTGAACCACCCCTCCTACCTACCTACCCACCCACCACACTGACCCATCCGCCCACCCATCCACCTCACTGACCCACCCACCCAACCAACCACCTACCCACAGGGATGTGTCATACGACCTGAGCGACTCCACCAAGTGGGAAGCCGTGTTCGACCGCTCTTGCATGAAAAGCGGAATGTATGACTACGGCTCTGCTGACGCTGGCGGTGACGAGCGTATTGGCTTGGAGAGCCGAGGCGGCACCATGAAGTCAGGTGGCTTGACTGGTAGGTTCAAATTCAAGTTCAAATTCAAATCCGTGAAGTTAGGTGGCTTGACTGGTAGGTTCAAATTCAAGTTCAAACTCATGAAGTCAGGTGGCTTGACTGGTAGGTTCAAATCCAAATTCATGAAGACAGGTGGCTTGACTGGTAGGTTCAAATTCAAATTCAAACTCATGGAGTCAGGTGGCTTGACTGGTAGGTTCAAATTCAAATTCATGAAGACAGGTGGCTTGACTGGTTGGTTCAAATTCAAATTCAAACTCATGGAGTCAGGTGGCTTGACTGGTAGGTTCAAATTCAAATTCATGAAGACAGGTGGCTTGACTGGTTGGTTCAAATTCAAATTCAAACTCTTGAAGTCAGGTTGCTTGACTGGTAGGTTCAAATTCAAATTCACTCCAAACAATCAAAACGAGTGTCTGGGAGCTAATAAAACAAGCGCTAATCGGTAGTCATTGTCACAAAAAACAAACACGCAAACAAACAAACAAACAAACGCTAATCGTTAAACAGTGCTTTTTCTTTTTAAGCCCTTCCTGCCACGGTTGGGCAAGTCCCTTCAGCCTATTTGGCCTACCCCTGGACGGTAACATACATACAGTCATTGGTGATTATATGTTAATATTGTATAATTAAATTATCATGTAGCACAAACTCAGGGCCAACGTCGGTAGAACGTTGTTTGGGGTTCATTTCATCAATGATTTTTCTTTTTTGCCCTTCCTGTCATGTTTGGGCATGACCCTCTAGCCTATTTGGCTGCCCCTGGACTGTAACATACCGACAGTGTTTCTATTTTTGACGACGCGTCGCCATTCCGTAGAATGCAACACCCTCCGGACCCCCCGATATCGGGACGTGCAGCCCCCCGACCCCCCCAGGCTCTGTGTTTCGCGCTCCGCCATGCGATGGCTACGCAACGATCCAGAAATCAGGGTTGAGTCGCCCAAGTACCTACTCTACCTGGACTACAGAAATCTGAAATTAAAAACACTGCAGACAGACAGACGAAGTCTCCACACCACCCCCGCCCTACACCACCTCCAACACCCCGGAAACCCAAACCAACACCCCCCCAACCCCGAGCCCAACCCACAACTCAACAACAACCTGCTTGCATCCACACTGTTAGTTGTTGCACTCTGCCAGACCTCCCTGCCGTGCCACCACACACAGACGAAGTCTGGCAGTTACGATCTGTGACTGGGAAATATAAATGTGTGACCTACATTTGTAGGGAACGGCAAATCATATGATGTTGACCAAAGACGAGTATGATATCATATGATATGATGCCCAAGGCCAAAGTTACAAAGTTAGACCGCCGGCATCATATGATATCATATGATGACATGATATCGTATGATATCATATTGCCGACCCCTATACATTTACAGCCCCAACTGCAACACCGTCTACATGTATGGCATGTATGTTAATATCCAGGGATAGCCACTTGGGGTGACTTGGGCTAAAAGGACTTGGACTGTCATATACATGCATGCATACATACATACATACATACATACATACATACATACATACATACATACATACATTCATACATACATACGTACATACATACATACATACAAGCATACATACAAGCATACACATATTCACCTGGCCTCCTCCCCAACTGCACCGCTACCAGGTATGAACAAACCCAAGACCCCCTCTACTGCATTGCCAAAGGCATCACCGAATACCCCTCCGACAACACTGACCTCGGAGCCCTCCATGAGTAGCCGGCGTCGTGGGACTGCAGTGAACGGAGGAGGGAACGGGACCCCACCACGCACGGCAGAATCCATTGCTAATGGAGACATGGGTGGTAATGATGGAGATGGTGGAGACGGTGGAGGCACTGGAGAGGTAAGGGTGGAGTGAGGGGGGGGGGGGGGGGGGGGGGGGGGGGGGGTATAAGGTTGTGAGTGTGTGGACCTTTAGGACGCAGACCATGGCAGAATCCATTGCCAATGGAGACTTGGGTGGTAATGAGACTTGGGTGGTAATGATGGAGACGGTGGAGGCACTGCAGAGGTAAGGGTGGAGTGGGGGGTAGGGAGTGGGGGGGGGGGGGGGGGGGGGGGGGAGGGGCGTACCTGGTGGTAATCCGTCGCCCCGGGAGGCATGGGTGGTCATGATAGAAATGGTGGAGGTGGTGGAGGAACTGGGGAGGTAAGGGTGGAGGGGGGGGGCTAGGGGGGTAGGGAGGGGGAAGGGGAGTATCTGGTGGGAATCCGTTGCCCCGGGAGGCATGGGTGGTCATGATGGAGACGGTGGAGGGGGTGCAGGCACTGAAGAGGTAGGAGCCAGGGTTTTTAACGCTTGAAAGGGCATAGCTAGGGGGGAGGGGGGGGTATTAGGTGGTGAGTGAGTGGAGCTGTAGGATTCAGACCACGCACAGCGGAATTCATCGCCAATGAAGATATGGGTGGTTATGATGGAGACGGTGGAGGCACTGGAGAGGTAAGGGTGGAGGGGGGGGGGGGGGGGGGGGGGGGGGGCATTTGGTGGTGAGTGTGTGGGCCTGTAGGATGCAGGCCACGGCAGAATCCATCGCCAATGGGGACATGGGTGCTAATGATGGAGAAGGGGAAGACAGTACACACAAACACACACAAACACAAATATACAAACACACAAGCACAGCCCCAAACACGTACATGCTGACATACACAGACGCATGCCCCCCTCCCCACAGGCTGATGTCATCCCCGACATCCCCCCTAGCTGGGTCCCCAAGCTCTCAGTCCCAAGCGATGCCTTTGACACGCTCTTCCCACCAGGCTCCATGATGACGTTCTACAAATGCTCCCAGCATGCACAAGCATGCGCGTGCACACATACTGACATACACCCCCGCATCCCCCCCAGGTTGATGTCATCCCGGACATCCCCCCTGGCTGGGTCCCCAAGCTCTCAGTCCCAAGCGACGCCTTTGACATGCAATGCCCACGAGGCTCCAAGATGACCCTATACAACTGCTCCCAACACAAACACAAAAACACACATTCACTCCCCCATGCCCCCCACCCCCAACCTCCCAACCCCCTAGGTTGATGTCATCCCCGACATCCCCCCTAGCTGGGTCCCCAAGCTCTCAGTCCCACGCGACGCCTTTGACATGCGCTGCCCACGAGGCTCCAAGATGACCTTCTACAAATGCTCCCAGCATGAGAAGTTCGCACTCTTCGGAGATTGCGGTCGTTGGGATGGCATGGTGGAGAGGCTGGTGATGTATGAGGATGAGGAGAGGACGGTGGTTACAGAAATAAGAGAGACATTCCAGAGGCGCAAGGATAAGCTGCGTGAACGTAGGGTGTATCCTCAGAAGGTAAGAGAAGGGGAGGTGTGGGTGGGCGAGGGGAGGAGGGAAGTGTGGGAGGGCAAGGTGAAGGTGGTTGAGGGTAGGCGAGGGGTAGGTAGGTGTTGGTAGTAGTTGTGAGCATAGGTGAATGTAGGGTGTGCCCTCAGAAGGTGAGGAAAGAAAAGAACGCACAGAGACGAGGGGAGGTGTGGGTGGACGAGGGGAGGAGGGAGGAGTGGGAGGGTGAGGTGAAGGTGGGTGAGGGGTAGGAGGTGTTGGTAGGTGAGGGGTAGTAGTTGGGAGCATATGTGAACGTAGGGTGGACCCTGAGAAGGTAAGAAAAGGGGAGGGGTGGTTGGGTGAGTGGAGGGCTACCTACGCTTTCCCCTCTCCTTGAGCTTTGGACACCACAATAAAGAAGTTTGAGGGCGGCAGTGCCTTACAGGCTTCTCAACACCTTTAGCGTGAATACAAAGGGAAAGACATAGTAAATTGAACTTCACTGCCCTTCCCTTTCACCTCCATTAGGACACCACAATAGAGGAGTTCGAGGGCGGCAGTGCCTTTGGGCTGCATGACATCTTGAGCGTGAAGAACGATCGACGAGAGGTGAACTTCTACCACACGGCTCGATTGGACGGCCTCATGCGGCGTGAGGAGCTGGAGGGGCGAAAGCTCATAGAAACTTTCACCGGACGTGATGATCGGCTCATTTTCCGGTCGGCCACGTACCAGGTATGTATGTATGTATGTATGTTACAGTCCAGGGGTAGGCCAAATAGGCTAAAGGGACTTGCCCAACTGTGACAGGAAGGGCTAAAGTACATTAACATGGATGAACTGAACCAGGGGTTATGTTGCAAGTTGGTGTCACATTTCAGGGGTAGCCGAATAGGCTAAAGGGACCTGCCCAACCATGGTATCAGGGGGCGCTAAGACGAGAAATGCAATGATGAACTGAACCCCAAACAATTGTTTTACCCACAGGTGCCCTGAGTTCGTGCTACAAGTATGTCTGCTACAGTTACAGTCCAGGGGTGGGCCAAATAGACTGCAGGGACTTGCCCGACCGTGACAGGAAGGGCTGAAAAGAAAAAATATTGATGAGCTGAACCAGGATTGTTCAGGGCAGTGCATCTTCCGTTGCAGACGCAGTGTCGAAGGGATCCGTTGCGTCGCAGGACGCAACGTGGGGAGCGTCCGTTGACCAAAGAAAAAGCATTGTCAATTGATATCTACAAATATATCACACGTACCAGCCTTGGAAGAGGTAGAGGCCTTCCCTCCATTCTGTCGTGCGGTAGTCCAAGCTCAGACACAGCTAGGGTCTGTGAATACAAATAACCTCAGGATAGTTGCCATTCTCCAGTATGTACGGTACATGCAAACGGGAGGGTTCTTTTCATCTCTTGTGCTGTTGCAGTTTGTACTTATTTACAATTTACATTTTTTCAAATTTGCAATTTTCATTTTCAACATTCAAAATTGTTCACCATAAAGCTATACGCCATACCTTCACTATTAGCTCGTATTAATTTTCATTTTCATTTTCCCACGTACTGGGTTCGAATCCGTACAGGATTGTGTGCTTTAGTGTTCACGGTCGCTGTCAACCCCCATGGTAGCACTGTCCTGGTAAAGTAGCAGCTCGTTCTCTACCGCCGTAAGACAGGGCTCCCACGCCCCACCAGGCGTTTTCGTTACTTTTTTCCATCTCACATACCATGCGCAGCAGAGTGATTAGCTTGTACTAATTTTCATTTTCACTTCCCCACGTACCAGGTACAGAAGAGTGAGGACAATGGCGACGACCCCTATGAGGATGAGGCGACCCGTGTGCGGCGCATGAGGAATGCGAAGGAAACTAAGAAGATTCTGCCCATTCGCAAGATGACGGAGAAATTTTCGCGCCATAGCAAGGTGGAGGCAGATCAGGATGTTCACAAGCGCAAGTATTACCTTGCTGAAAACAGGTAGGATATGTTTTTGAATGTTTTTTATAATGTTACTAATGTCTTTTATAATGTTTCTCACAAATGCAAGTACTACCTTGCTGAGAACAGGCAGGATATGTTTTTATTTGATTTTGAATGTTTTGTATAATGTTTTTCGCACACGCAAGTACTACCCTGTCGAGAACAGGTAGGATATGTTTTTAATTTGTTTTTGAATGTTTTTTATAATGTTACTAATGTATTTTATAATGTTTTTTGCAAACGCAAGTACTACCTTGCCGAGAACAGGTAGGATGTGTTTTTAATTTATTTTTGAATGTTTTTTATAATGTTACTAATGTCTTTTATAATGTTTTTCGCAAACGCAAGTACTACCTTGCCGAGAACAGGTAGGATATGTTTTCAATTTGTTTTTGAATGTTTTTTATACTGTTTCTCGCAAATGCAAGTTCTACCTTGCTGAGAACAGGTAGGATATGTTTTCATATGTTTTTTAAAATGTTTTTCACAAACGCAAGTGCTACCTTGCTGAAAACAGGTAGGATGTGTTGTTAGATGTTTTTGTATGTTTTTGTAATGTTTCTCAAAAATGCAAGTACTACCTTGCTGAGAACAGGTAGGATATGTTTTTGAATGTTGCTTTAAATGTTTTTAACAGACACAAGTACTACGTTGCTGAAAGCAGGTAGGAAATGTTTTCATATGTTTCTTTAAAAGTTTTTTCACAAACGCAAGTACCACCTTGCTGAGAACAGGTAGGATATGTTTTTATATGTTTTTTAATGTTTTTTAAATGTTTTTCACAGACGCAAGTACTACCTTGATGAGAACAGGTAGGTTATGTTTTTAGATGTTTTTTATGTTTTTTCACAGAAACAAGTACTACGTTGCTGAGAACAGACAGGATATGTTTTTATGTGTTTTTGAATGTTTTGTTTCATGTTTATCGCAAACGCAAGTACTACCTTGTTGAGAACAGGTAGGATATGTTTTTTGAATGTTTTTTTAAATGTTTTTCAGAGACGCAAGTACTACCTTGATGAGAACAGGTAGGATATGGTTGTATATGCTTGTTAAACATATCATTTATGAGTTCATGTATTGACATGTTCTGATTATACCATTCCCCATATGGCATTGAAATATATATTGATATACATCTATATATGCATCTAGATATAGATGTGCATATATATATCGTATATATACGGTATATAGATGCATATCAATATCAAATATACTTGCTTGTCTAATTATTAGTGGTGGTAGTGGTGTGGTGGTGTGTGTGTGTGCGGGTGTGTGTGTGTGGGGGGGGGGGGGGGGGGGGGGGGGGGGCATGACTCAAACAATGAAACTTTCAAGTCATTCGAACATTCAAATTATTTCAACATTCAGACCCATCCCCTGTCACCCTCTACTGTCTCAGGATTCATATCGAGCACCACTACGGCACCAACCGCATCACCGCCTCCAGCCGGACATACCACAAGGACGGTCAGAGTCAGATAGTTCAAGTGGACCCCTTGGCAGACCGCCCACAGGCAAGTGCCTTGCTGGAGGAGTACCAAGCGCTGCTGTTAGCCGAGAAGGATTGCATGCAGGTAGGTTATGTTGGTTGTGTTGGCCAAAAAGGCTTGCATGCAGGTAGGTTCTGTTGGTTCTGTTGATTATGTTGGTTATGTTGGCCGAGAAGGATTGCATACTGGTAGGCTATGTTGCAACTCCACCTCTCCCTCCCCCTGACACCACCTCCCCCCCAGGCCCCACCTCCCCCCCTGACACCACCACCTCCCCCCCGACCCAACCTGACACCTTCTCCCCTCCAGGCCATTCGAGACTCTGAGTGGGAGATCTCCGAAATCCTGCGTACCCGAACCAACAAGGAGCAGAACATTACACTGACCACCCCCCCCCCCACCCCCCCCCCCCCCCCCCCCCCCCCCCCCCCTCACCCCCTGACACCTTCTCCCCCTCCCTCCCAGGCCATTCGAGACTCTGAGTGGGAGATCTCTGAAATCCTGTGTACACGAACCAACCAGGAGCAAAACATTACCCTGACAACACCTCCCATCCAGCCTCCCCCCCCCCCGCTGATTTTCACCTCCCCATCCAGCCCCCCCATCCCCCGATGACCTCTCCCCCCCCCCCCCTGACCTCCCCCTCCCCCTCCCCCTGACAACACCTCCCCTCCAGGCCATTCGAGACTCAGAGTGGGAGATCTCCGAAATCCTGCGTACACGAACCAACCAAGAGCAGAACATTACACTGGAGACGCCGTACACCGACATTGTTCGCATCAAGGCAGAGCAAAGCGAGGAGGAGGAGGAAGAGGAGGAGGAGAGCAACTACGACTACCTCTCACCCTTCTTGCCAAGTCTGTCTGGCATGCAGACCCTCTCAAGGGAGCAGGCCTTGGACGTACGAGAGAAGGCTCTCAAAGCACTCAAGGACCGTCTCATCGAGCGCGCCAACATCATCCAGGTAAAACGATTGTTTGGGGTTCAGTTCATCGGTGTTTTTTCCCTGCTTAGCCCCTCTTGATATCATGGTTGGACGGGTCCCTTTAGCCTATTTGGTCTACCCTAGACTGTTACAACATACATTTAGAAAGCAGGTTGCAAGCAAGATAAGGGAATGCAACAAGCAGAATGAACGGAGCAGGTATGCAGCCAAGATGCTCGTATCAATAAGGCCTGGTAGCATAGTATGCAGGCATAGGTTACCGGTTCACCAGCAGGCATCTGCCTTAAAGATTATGCCCCGCATGTCCTCGGCTTGATGCTTAAGCAAATGCAAATGCCAATGCATGCGCAAATGTAAGAACACACATACATAGTCAATTCATAAATAAAATCATTCGTAGCGAAAGCTACGACTGAAACGAGAATTAACAAACAATCAAAACAAAACACAAATCATTTCATTAACTTGAATATTTGGCCTAAACCCTACACCCTAAAACCTAAACATCATTCAGGCACGCCTCGACGAGGAGACTGCGTCCCTGGGCAAGAGGCAGCAGAACTTCAACCGCGATCGCGACCAGATGACGCAGGAAGAGGAGGAGGAGTACGAGAAGGCAGTGGAGGAATCGATGTTCAGGATCCACATCTTGGAGAAGAGGCTGAAGCGGCACGAGGAGCAGGCTCTGCACAAGTATTACTGGTTGGATCACAAGCTGCGCTCAGACCCACGACTGGCATCCTTGCTTCAGGGCGCTTAGGCACTGCACTATTACTACTGGTTAGATCACTAGTTGTGGTCAGACGCACGTCTGGTTCCTTGCTTCAGGGTGCTCAGGCACTGCACTAGTACTACTGGTTGGATCACAAGCTGCGCTCAGACGCACGTCTGGTTCCTTGCTTCAGGGCGCTTAGGCACTGCACTAGTACTACTGGTTGGATCACAAGCTGCGCTCAGACGCACGTCTGGTTCCTTGCTTCAGGGCGCTTAGGCACTGCACTAGTACTACTGGTTGGATCACAAGCTGCGCTCAGACGCACGTCTGGTTCCTTGCTTCAGGGCGCTTAGGCACTGCACTAGTACTACTGGTTGGATCACAAGCTGCGCTCAGACGCACGTCTGGTTCCTTGCTTCAGGGCGCTTAGGCACTGCACTAGTACTATTGGTTGGAACACTAGCTGCGCTCAGACCCACCTCTGGCATCCTTTCCTCAGGGTGCTTAGGCACTGCACTATTACTACTGGTTAGATCACTAGTTGTGGTCAGACGCACGTCTGGTTCCTTGCTTCAGGGAGCTTAATTGGCGGGCTGTGTGCTATAGGTTGGATCACTAGCTGCGCTCAGACCCACGCCTGGCATCCTTTCTTCAGGGCGCTTAGGCACTGCACTATTACTGCTGTTTATATCACTAGTTGTGGTCCGACACACGTCTGGTTCCTTGCTTCAGGGAGCTTAGGTGGTGGGCTGTGTGCTTGGGGTGTATTATTGGAGTTGGTATATTGTTCTGTGCTACACCAACTATGTTGCGTGCGTATGTTGTGTGCGTAATTTGGAGTGTATGTGTCGAGCGTAAGTTGGAGTGTATGTGTCGTGCGGAAGTTGCGTGCGTAAGTTGGAGGTTATGTGTCGTGCGTAAGTTGTGTGCGGAAGTTGGAGTGTATGTGTCATGTGTGGTGTGGTGTGTTTTCTCGTGTTTTTGTGGGAAGGGCAGAATGGGGTTGGGATGGAGCGTGCAAGTGGGGTTCGGGGACCAAAGGGGAGGGGTGGTGTAATGGCACTCTGTTTAATGTCTCCACAGTACAATCTCAAATATGGGTGGCTTGCGCATATAATTACATTTCCGTTGTAGCACGAACTCAGGGCCCCGGTCGATAAATCGATTGTCTGGGGTTCAGTTCATCAGTTATTTTTCGTTTTAGCCCCTCCTGGCACGGTTGGGCAACTCCCTTTAGCCTATTTGGCCCACCCCTGGATTGTAACAACATATATCTTTCACGATGAATAAGTTCTTGTGTGTTCGTATGTTACAGACCAGGGGTAGGCTAAAGGAGTAAAGGGTCAATAAGCACCAGCTCTGTATGAAACAGTCTAACATTGAAAAACACCTGCAAGATGCTGGCAAGCAATATTGTGGATAATATGTCAATCATGCAACCGGTATTGTTTTGATCTGTCATGATATGACTCGCTTTGACTCACGAGTCCTATCATGTACTGCCTAGCAGGTTTTATATGTGCTGGAAGCCGCCAGGACGATGTGGTGCGCGGCTATTTAGTGCCGCCCCTTGTCGTACTTGAAACTGATTCCAAGCTATAAAATGATCAGTCAGGCTGTACATTTATGTGTAGCACGGGTTATATTGCGCCGGCCCTATTATCTAACGAACTTGTACATTTATGTGTAGCACGGGTTATATTGCGCTGGCCCTATTATCTAACGAAGCCTCTACACATGACAAAACGATTTGCTGTACCCCAATTCATCAGTGATTGCTTTCGCTTTAGCCCCTCGCCTCCTGACCTTTTCCTGATATAGAGCTTGGTCAAGTCCCTTTTGCCTATTTGGCTCCCTCTGGACTGTAACAGTCACACATAGTGATATGCCACGTAATCAATTCAATTCAACGCGTGAGAGGTTAAGGTGCACATCACTGGGGTGGAGGCCAGAGCACAAGGGGATGGGGGACCTGGTAAAATCTTTAAACTGTCTTATCCGCAAACCGGTTGTTGGCTCCTTGGTTGCAGTGGGTATCGCAAGGGGGGACTAGACATTGGAAGACGGTGAGCAGTCCAGAGTTGGCTAAAAACCCATGAAACAATCCAATCCAATAAGGGTATGGGGGAGTTACTTAAGCCTTGCCTTGTAATATCAAGGAACTTGGGGGGGGGGGGGGGGCTTATAATTGGGAGACTGTTATCAGTCCAGGCACAGTTGGCTGAAACAAACGTGTTAACATTCTTCTTCTTGTAGTCTCGAGGATAGAGCCAGGTTTTGGTAAGAGGTGATCGGCCAAGCAGTCAAAGAAAAACAAACAAATAATTGTTCACGTTTAAATACCGGTATTTTCCCTTATAAATACGTTATGTTTTTACTGCCAAAGACGCGAGCAGCCAAATTGCTGGCTGGAGCCATGTAACCAAGTTCAAGATGTCCAGGACACACCTGCCATTCACCATGTCATCCAGCATGGGAACCCAACAGAGCATCCCTGAAAAGTATATAAACTATCTAATCCGCTTAGTGTGAATTGCCGGAGTTATGTGCAAGGCACAGAGACGAGGGGAAGACGGTAAGGATAAGATATTTACAGTTAGATAAAGCATTCGATCAATGCGCTAGGAGAAAGTACTGAGATGTCGCGGTACCTCGTGGTACCGGCATCAGAGTCCGTGCCATAGCTGGCAGCGGTACAGCAGTACAGTGCAGCAGGGAGGGAGACCTGTGCACTCTAAGTCACTCTAGGTGAACCGGTGAAACCCGGTGAATAACATCCCCCCCAATTCCTGGTATTCTTCATGTTGGAGAATTCCGGGAATTAGAGGAGTTTAAAGAAAACTAGAGGGACTCTAAATATTCATGAGCAGCTATGCTGTGTAAGATAAAACTTGACTGACTGGTAGACTGATTTAAGAGGGCAGGCAGAAAGGACTCAGATGTAGGAATGGATGGTCCAAGAATAGCCTGTGGGACAGGATTTTGTCCAGATCAAATCTAAATAGAAGGAAGCAGTCAGTCAAGGTGCAATCACTCAATATCTAGGGGGAAAAACTGGTTCAAGGATCTGTCAGGAAATCTAGAATGGTCTCAGAGGGGCTTCAGGGATATTGACAAGATTAGTCAAGCTTGAGCTTTCCAGTGCAGCCAATCTGCTGTCTGAATGCACAGAACTTGGATCTGGGCAGGGCTTTGGTGAGCATGTCAGCCATGTTGGCAGCAGTGGGGATCCAGTTGAGCTTGATGCCTTCCTTCTTGGATTGCTCCTTGAGGAAGTGGAATCTTGTTTCCATATGCTTGAGCCTGGAGGAGAGCTTCTCTTGGTTTCATGCACTGAGTGCAGCTTGATTGTCACCATAAATGGTGAGTGCAGGGGGCATGGTACCTGTGGCAGAGAATTGCAGTTTCCTTAACCACATTCCTTCTTGGGCTGCAGAGGTAGCTGCCATGAACTCAGCTTCTGTGGTGGACAGGGCAGTGGCAGATGCTTGGATTTTGGATGCCCATGAGATGGCACCCCCCTGGTTGAGGAAGACATAGCCTGTTGTGGACTTCCTTGTGATAGGGCAGGCAGCATGGTCAGAGTCACAGTAGCCAGTGAGGAGTTTCTTGGAGTGGGTGTAGGTGATCCCATGGTCAGGGGTGTTGGAGAGGTACTTGAGAATACCAGTTGCAGCTTCCATGTGGTCATGGAGGGGGTGGGCACTGTGCCTGGCCAATCTGTTAACAGCTTGGGCAATGTCAGGCCTGGTGTTGACTGCCAGGTAGCTGAGGGATCCTACAATCTGGGCAAGGGGGAGACCAGTGTCTGGGGTGTCCTTTTCAGGATAAGGGAGGGGAGCATCAGGCTGCAGTGGGATGGGGAACCTGGTGCTGTTGGGCTCAGGGAGCATGCTGTGTGCTCTGAGTAGATCTTGAGTGAACCTGGATTGACAGATGTGGAGTGTTCCAGCAGTTGCATCTCTGGTGATCTCATAGCCTACAAAGACAGATGGTTCTCCAAGATCTCTGGTCTTGTAGAGCTTCATGATTTTCTCCTTGTACTGCTGCAGGATGTTCTTGTCAAAGGACAGCAGGAGGAATCATCGACCCAGAGGAGGACCCAGATGAGGGGTCCTGTAGTTGGTCCAGGGAGCAGGAAGAGGCCCTGGTCAACATCAACTTCTCTGAAGCCAATGGCTGTCATATCTTCCTTGACTTTTAGATACCACTGCCTTGATGCTTGCTTCAGACCATAGAGGCATTTCCACATGCGGCAAACCCTGTGATCTTTTTCAAACCCTGGGGGTTGAGAACAGTACAGTTCCTCTTCCACTACTCCATTGAGGAATGCTGAGGAGACATCAAGCTGGGCAAGGTGTGCTGAGGGGTCTGCAGCCATGGACAGGATGTACCTGATGGTAGCATGTTTGGCCACTGGTGCAAAGACTTCATCATAGTCCATGCCAGGACGTTGGGCATATCCTTTTGCTACTAAACGAGCTTTGTATCTGACTAGCTGTCCATCCACTGATTGCATGATATCAAAGACCCATTTAGCACCAATGGCTTTGGCTCCTTGTGGGAGTTCTGCTAATGTCCAGGTGTTCATTTCTGCTAGTGCTGCTATTTCTTCATTCATGGCAGACCTCCATTCTTTGGCTTGAGGGGAAGCCAGTGCTTCTCTTTCATTCTTGGGTATGATTATCTGGTCTGCAGCTAGGAATGCTAGGTGGTTAGGTGCATGCCTTTCTCTGCCACTATGGCGAGGTTGTGTTAGAGCAGCTTCTGGTGGAGGGGTGGTTGCTTGTTGTGCTTGTGCAGGAGAGGTGAGTGCATGTACTGGTGCATTGTCTTGTGATGCCATGAGGTTGGGGAGGTCATTTGTCTGAGACTGTGTGGGGTTGTGTTCATTTCCTTGTTCAACAGTGTTGTTGGGTTGATGTGCACTCTGTTGTGGGGCAATGGTCCCTTGCTGGTGCATAGAACTGGGCAGGTAGCTATCATCTATATCTTCTGGTGATCCCCATGCTCCCATGTTTGCTTTGTTTCTCTCCCGTAAGGCTTCAATGGCTTTGTTTTCTGAGGGAGAGTGGGATGGTGAGGGAGTGTCTTCATCAGGTTCACCAGGGGTGTCTTCTTCATACATGCCTAAAATCACAGCATCTGCACCTGGGAATCCGTTCTTTCCTGCCAGGTTCTCAGACTCATTGAAGGTGATGTCTCTAGCATCAAAGATCTTATGGTTGGAGTCTACAACTCTGTAAGCTTTTCTGATGTGTGAGTAACCAATGAGTCTAGTGATTTTGGCTGACGGTGCAAACTTCCATGTCCTGGATTTGGGTGGTATGTGGACGTAGGCTGTGCACCCAATGGTTCTGAGGTGATCAATCTTAGGCTTGACTCCATGGAACATCTCATAGGGAGTTTTGTCTGGGTCAGAAGTGGGGCTGAGGTTTCTTAGGAAGCTAGCATTTTTCACCATGTCAGCCCAGTATCTTTCAGGAAATTTGGATGAGAGGAGGAGTGCACAGGCCCTGTCATGGAGAGTGCGGTTCAGACGCTCTGCTGCTCCATTTGTGGCTGGATTGTTAGGGACTGTGAAGTTGAGGGTAATGCCTTTCTTTCTGCACCAGTTTTGGAATCGGGTGCAGATGTACTCTGATCCATTGTCACAGAAAATAGTGCCTATTTTGTTTTCTGTCAGGACTTCATACCGTTCCAGTTCATGCATGGTTTCTATGGGCACTGTGTGTTTGTTTTTGTGGAATGTGACTATAGAGTACTTTGAGTGGTCATCTAGAATGCCTTGGAAGTATATGCTGCCGTTTAGAAGTGGCACTTTCATCTTTCCACTCATGTCAATGTGGAGGATTGCCATTGGTCTTTTTGCACGTGTGGATGATGTGGGGTAGGGGTTCTTGTCCATTTTTGAGAGGACACATATTTCACACGTCTGCTTTCTCATTTTGTTGCAGGCTGCAGTGGTGACATCTGTGCCTGTGACCATGTGTTCAGAAATAAGTCTAACTAAACTGCTGTAAGCAAGGTGACCATATCTGTTGTGAAGAAGTTCTGCTGTTTGGGGTGTGGTTCTGGAAATGGCGGCCATGGCTATGTTCAGACATGTCCCATGGATAAGGGTATTGTCAGGGACAAGGGTGGGGGTGAGGTAGAGATTCTTGTTCTTTGATCCAGTTATGATGACTTTGTTATTGATGGTCATGGTGCAGGCATGGGAATCAAAATGAACTGACATAGAAGGATTAGCTTTGATGGCTGCAGCCATTGACATGAGGTTTGGAGTGTTTGGGTCATCATTGAGATGAACATTTCTGAGTTTGTGGATCACTCCATTGTCTCCTCTGATCAGAGCTTTTCCAGATCTGGTAATGTTAGTATGTCCTGATGCAGTCTGAACTTTGATATGAGGGAATATGTCATGTATGTCATACAACAGTGATTCGTCTCCTGTCATGTGGGAGGTAGCTCCTGTGTCCATGATCCAGTTTACTGCCATGCGATCTGTGCGTGGGGAGGCATGGAGGGCATACGAAGGAGGATGAGATGCAGTAGGGGTAGATGATGCAAGTCCGTCGTATGCTGGGACATTGGATGCGGCTGATTCGGCTGCGACAGGTGATTGCTGTCGAGGTTTGGATTTGAGGTCGTATTTGGATCTGAGTGCTTCTAGTATGTCGTCTGGATCGTTGTGGTGCTTGTAAAGCTTTCTGATAGGTTCTGAAAGATGCGCAAGGATGTATTCAATCTGAAACTTAGGCAGGCTGTTAGATCCAGGGGAAAAGTAGCAGTGGGATACCTTGAGTTCAGCTTCCATAGATTCAAGCCAATCTTGAAATAAAGTGTTGGTGGAAGATGAAGGTCTGACGAAGCTCTGTCTCGTTGGTTGTAGCATGCCTCATAGCGAGGGCGACGCAACAGTTGTAGAGATGGGGCGGCAGAGATTGCTGATGCAACGGGACGTAGGGGCAGGAGGAGCAGGAGACAGTTGGAGGTGGAGGCCAACTGGGGAGAGATCTGGAGAGATGATAGGTCAGGAGGTGGCTGAGAGCGGCTGAGGTTGCTTACGCAACGAGACGTGGGAGATGGGAAGGGGTGGTGGGGGCCCAGTGGTCTTGGAGATGTGTTGTCAGTGGGGTGTGCTGGAAGACAGCTTTGGGCTCAATGGAGCATAATCAATCCGAACGCGGATGATGGTTCCGCACAAGAAAAGGTATCCCAACGGGGAGGTTCTTGTCGGTTGGAGAGCCTTACTCAATCCTTTCAACTGTACCGTTCCGCACGACAACAATCAAAATGTCCTCTGCTCGGAATACCGTTAAAGCAAGGACAATCTAAAGCGAATGGGACCGTAACCTGTGAATTTCCGGAGTTATGTGCAAGGCACAGAGACGAGGGGAAGACGGTAAGGATAAGATATTTACAGTTAGATAAAGCATTCGATCAATGCGCTAGGAGAAAGTACTGAGATGTCGCGGTACCTCGTGGTACCGGCATCAGAGTCCGTGCCATAGCTGGCAGCGGCACAGCAGTACAGTGCAGCAGGGAGGGAGACCTTTGCACTCTAAGTCACTCTAGGTGAACCGGTGAAACCCGGTGAATAACACTTAGTGTACTCCCTGTTTTCGGTGATAGTAACTGGGGGGTGTCGCACTGTTGCACTGGGGGACTTGGAATTGGAAGACGCTGGACAGCCCAGAGTTGGCTGAAAAACCATGTAACAATTCAAAACCGAACTCTAGGCCTGGAACCCGAGCCTAGGCTTGCATAGGGGCACCATAGGGCTATAACAGCGCCTGGAGCGGTAGATTTGGGAGTCTTCCTTCCGTCCACTCTCGAATCAGAGAATACACAGAAGGTATTCCGGCTACAAACAGCAGTTTCTAGGCAGCTTCCTTGGCTGGCCAATCAGCCAAACCTAAATCAACCTAGTGCACCTTGAAGCTGGTGTGATCAGCTTTCTAGCGCTGCTAAAATGTTGAGGCTTAGCTCAGTGGCTGGCTCAGGGAGCTGCAAATAGCTGTATGCCGTGCTGATTGTAGAACGATGATGGACGACCTCTGAATCATGGCATCATCATGCCCAACACAACTTTACTGCCGTCCTTGGATGAAGAACCATGTAACAATTCAAAATTCAAACAAACCTTCACCTCCGTCCGCAAGGCACCTAGCTCTCTATATGTTAGTAATCTACCACCTACTCATCTAGTACGTCAATAATATTATACCCTAACGTTCCCGGATTGGACGGAAGCAGGTGCGAGGTCTTATCAGGTTGCTGGTTCGTTAAACCCCATCGAGGTCACCTGGGCCCACCTGGAGGGTCGTAGACTGGCATGGTAACTGGACTCTAGGTGTGACGTAAGCCCGCCCATCGCATACTTACGAGCCGGTTTCCTTAACCCCACGTCCTTAGAAGTGTCATTGTGACATATCTTGGAAGTTAAGATTTTTTTTTTTTTTGTATACCCAAAGGTGACTTCTTGCACTCTCTCTCATGGCTGTTCACACCCATGGCTGCAGCATAGGTCAGTAATAGGGTACTTCAGGAGGACCCCAAGCTCTGCTGCCTGAGTCCCTGAGACGCAACCAACTGTATAGCCTGCGTCCTGCGACGTAACGGATCCTTCCTTCTGGTCAACAGGTCCTCCCCACGTTGCATTCGGCGACGCAACGGACCCTTCGACGTTGCGTCTGCGACGAAGGACGCAGCATCCTAAACAACCCTGGTTAGTCATACTACACTTTGATATGAGTAGGGCACGGCAGTAAAAGGTCTAGGTTGTTGAACAGGTGTTCAGGGTGTTCAACATCTCAATATTACAATACAAGGTAACAATTTAAGGTCGCAATATAAGGTTACAATATAAGGTTAAAGGTAATGCAATGATAACGCCTGGTGGGGCGTGGTGTCAAGGGAGCCCGTCGTACACGGGTGGGGAGCGGTCTCTCACCTCAACTGGACAAGCTACCACCACGGTTGACAACGACCTGCAACGCCAAGAGCGACCGAAGGGGGATTCGAACCCCGACTCTTCATCCTCAAGCGATCTGGTCTACCACTAGACCATTGTATATCACTGCAAGGGGCTGCACGGCAGTACGATATAAATTGATATCATGCCATCATATGATATCACGTGACGACGACGGTCTAGCTAGGCCAAAGTTACCAGTCCTATATGATATCATACTCGCCTTTGGTCAACATCATATGATATGCCGTTACCTAGACATGAGTGACCCATCTGGCCATATTATCATGTATGTATATCATATATTCATATGTTTGAACAGCTTAGCCAGGAAGCTTAACCTTCCACAGCTCCCCAGTGTTCGATTACTAGGGAGCTCAATGCTCTCTGCGGCTTGGTCACACTTGCTGTGATAGTGATGGTGATGGGGATAATGTATGTATGTATGTATGTATGTATGTATGTATGTATGTATGTATGTATGTATGTATGAATGTATGTTACATGCCAGGGGTAGGCCAAATAGGCTGAAGGGACTTGCCCAACCGTGACAGGATGGTGACGGTTCAATTGTCCTGGTGCCCTACTGGACTCCAGAAGTGCCGGCAGCTTGGCAGAGGGGGACTGTGAGTGAATCGTCCACCACCCGTGTTATTGATTTCAGATTTCTGTTGGCCAGGCTGAGTAGCTACTTGGGCTATTCAAGTATGATTTCAGGATTATTGTGTAGCCATTGCATGGCGGAGCCCGGAGTCTGGGGGGTACAGGGGGCAGCGCCCAACCTATGCGTCGCTATGCAACGACGGAATGGCAACATAGGGGCCGTCGTCGGAAAATCACTCATGCCCACTTGTCGCTCCACGTCTCACAGTTAGCGTCGTCTATCAGCTCTGCGCGCTACTGTGAGTATGCAATCTAGGTCGGAGCTTTGCCCCAATCACAAGCCCCATTGATTAGCGCGTGCTAGTATGTCCTAAGCATTTACAAGTGCGTGAAATTCACCACTCATGCCCACTTGTTGCTCCACGTCTCACAGTTAGCGTCGCCTATCAGCTCTGCAAGCGACTGTGAGTATGCAATCTAGGTTGGAGCTTTGCCCCAATCACAAGCCCCATTGATTAGCGCGTGCTAGTATGTCCTAAGCATTTACAAGTGCGTGAAATTCACCACTCATGCCCACTTGTTGCTCCACGTCTCACAGTTAGCGTCGCCTATCAGCTCTGCAAGCGACTGTGAGTATGCAATCTAGGTTGGAGCTTTGCCCCAATCACAAGCCCCATGTATAAGCGCACGCTAGTGTGGCCTAGGCATTTACAGTTGTGTGCAATTCACCACTCATGCCCACATGTCGCTCCACTTCTCATAGTAAGGGTCGCCTAGCAGCTCTGCGAGCCTTTTTTATTTTATTTATTTTAGGAGGAGGGTCTCCCGACACAAACCCGCGTTGTAGCGTTGCCACTCCTATAAAAGAGTAGACGCACTTAGGGTCGGTGGAAGATACCGACCCTCGACCGAATGAACATTCACCACCCATGCCCACTTGTCGCTCCATGTCGCATAGTAAGGGTCGTCTAGTAGCTCTGCGAGCTACTGTGAGTATGCAAGCTAGGTTGGAGCTTTGCCCCAATCACAAGCCCCATGTATAAGCGCACGCTAGTGTGGCCTAGGCATTTACAGTTGTGTGCAATTCACCACTCATGCCCACATGTCGCTCCACTTCTCATAGTAAGGGTCGTCTAGCAGCTCTGCGAGCCTTTTTTATTTTAGTTGTTTAAGGAGGTGGGTCTCCCGACACAAACCCGCGTTGTAGCGTTGCCTATCCTATAAAAGAGTAGACGCACTTAGGGTCGGTGGAAGATACCGACCCTCGACCGAATGAACATTCACCACTCATGCCCACTTGTCGCTCCATGTCGCATAGTAAGGGTCGTCTAGTAGCTCTGCGAGCTACTGTGAGTATGCAAGCTAGGTTGGAGCTTTGCCCCAACTGCAAGCCCCATGTATAAGCGCACGCTAGTGTGGCTTTAGCATTTACAATTGTCCGAAATTCACCTCTCATGCCCACTTGTCGCTCCATGTCGCATAGTAAGGGTCGTCTAGTAGCTCTGCGAGCCTCTTGTTGAATGGGCGAAAGAAGTCGGTCAGGAGCTTCATTGCTTCGGGAAGCATCACGTGGTCCTGCGACAGGACACAAGATATAGTTTATATTTATAATTTATGATTTTGAAATGCAATAAGATATCACTGAATTTGCTGTGAGGAGCTTCTTTGCTTCGGGAAGCATCCTGCGACAGGAAGTAAGATATATAGCTTTTACTTATATTTTGAAATTTTGAATGCAAAAAATCACTACTTAATTTGCTGTGAGGAGCTTCTTTGCTTCGGCAAGCATCACGTGATCCTGTGACAGGAAATAAGATATATAGCTTTTACTTATATTTTGTGATTTTAAGTGCAAAAAATCACTACTTAATTTGCTATGAGGAGCTTCTTTGCTTCAGGAAGCATCACTTGGTCCTGCGACAGGAAATAAGATTACCTTTATTTATATTTTGTGATTTTTTGATGCAAAAAGTGACATCAAATTTGATGTGAGGAGCTTCTTTGCTTCGGGAAGCATCAGGTGGTCCTGCAACAGGAAATAATATATATATAGCTTTTACTTATATTGTGAGATTTTTTAATGCAACAAAAAGTCACACCAAATTAGCTGTGAGAATATTGTTTGCTTCTGGAAGCACCACTTGGCTTTGCGACAGGAGAGAAGATATAGAAATAAATATATACTTTTACGTAAGTTTGTGAGATAAGTGCAAAATCACTACTAATTTGCTATGAGACTTCTTTGCTTCAAAGCTCCTTGGTCCCTGCGACAGGAAATAAATTACCTTTATTTATATTTTGTGATTTTTTGATGCAAAAAGTGACATCAAATTTGATGTGAGGAGCTTCTTTGCTTCGGGAAGCATCAGGTGGTCCTGCAACAGGAAATAATATATATATAGCTTTTACTTATATTGTGAGATTTTTTAATGCAACAAAAAGTCACACCAAATTAGCTGTGAGAATATTGTTTGCTTCTGGAAGCACCACTTGGCTTTGCGACAGGAGAGAAGATATAGCTTTTATTAATGTCCTGCGATTTTTAATGCAAAAACCGCGTAAGAAATTGCTGTGAGGAGCTTATTTTCTTCCGGAAGCATCACTTGGCCCCGCAACAGGAGATCAGAAATAGACTGTATTTATAATTTTGTAATTATTTAACGCAAAAAACCGTCACACCATTTTTTCTGGGAGAAGCTTCTTTGCTCCGGGTAACATCACGTGGTCCTGCAACAGGTAATAATACATAGCTTTCATTTATATTGTATGTGTGTGTTTTAATGCAAACAACCGTCATACAAAAATTGCTGTGAGGAGCTTCTTAGCTTTGGGAAGCATCACTTGGCCCTGCAGCAGGGAATAAGGTATACCTTTTATTCATATTTTGTGATTTTGAAATGCAAAAAAACGTCACACAAAATTCGTTGTTAGGAGCTTCTTTGCTGCCGGAAGCATCACATTGTCCTACGACAGGGAATAAGATATAGCCTGTATTTATAATTTATGATTTTTACCGCAAAACCCGTCACACCACATTTTCTGGGAGAAGCTTCTTTATTTCGGGTAACATCACTTAGTCCTGCAACTGGAAATAAGACATAGCTTTCATAGAGGGGGTTGGGGTTTGGGGGCTTGGGGTGGGTTATTGAGGGGGTTTGGGGTGGGGGAGGCAAAAATAAAGCTGTTAGACAGCAGCATCAGAAGTTGTTATTTCACCCCTGAGACCCCCGCCCCCACTTTGAGGCCTCATACCCAGACACCCAAGCAGTTACACGTGGTGAAAGGGGGGGTCCATGAGCATAAGCTCGTCAAGGCCTTTCCAGCCATGCAACAAAAAAAAAAAAATATTAAGTTTGGCGGGAGTTTGGACAAAGTAATTCAGTTTTTAGTCCTTGCACAACTTTCGTAGGCGCTCTGCAGTCCGTACCCTTGGAGGAGATCACCCGGGTATGGCAATAACTGAGGACGTTATTTATCTATCTATCTATCATAATCATCATGCATGGTTTAATTTACTCAAATTGTTTTATGGAGACTGATGATCTGCTCTGGTGTGGTGGTGGTGGGGTGGGCTGTGTGTGAGTGTGTGTGGGTGTGTGTCTGTATGTGTGTGCATGTGTGTGGGTGTGTGTGGGGGGTTGGGGGGGAGGGGGCTCGACCCCAGACTCGACTGCTTTAGGAACCTCGTTGGGGACCAGAATTCAGGATCGTGCATCCGACCGGCTTGCGCTTGGCGCTCGTCTGGGTTGCGTCCAGCTTGGATGTACCTTCCAGGACATCCACCCATTACATCCTGGGTGTAACATCCTGGGTGTAACATCCTGGGTGTAACATCCTGGGTGTAACATCCTGGGTGTAACATCCTGGGTGTAACTGACTAACGACTGCAGATTCACACTCCTCTTGTTGAGCCTTGCTCAATGGTGTACCTCACGCTAAAAAAGAAATCACACATCTGCACACGAGGAAGTTACACAAGTACAAATGAAGTTGGGAAAACTGTCGCCTGAAGCTAGATAGCTCGTCTTAAAGCTGACAGGACAGGCGAATAAAAATTGGCGGAGTGTGTTGGCAACGGAACGAAAGGTGGCAACGATGGAGCTGACCGAAGCGAGTTAGTTACGCGACCGTTGCCTGACATGTCAGGCTTCAAGTTTTTGTTCGGTCGGACAAACAGACAAATGGGTAAAAATGGGGACTCCCGCTCCCTTGAGGAGGGGGCTCCGCCCAAAAGGCCTAAACCAATGGAGCTACCAGGTAACCCACTTTCTGAACTAAAAAACTCTGCTTGCCACGGGGCGTGAGATTCAAGGAACCTCCCCGGTTGCTTGCACTGGGGAATGGTTACTGTGGGTTTTGCTTTGGCAGACCTCTACTGCACCTGAGCTCGGACTAATCCGCAACACAGATGGGATCCCCACCTACCTTACCATAGGCCTGTGGCTTATGTTCTGACCTCTGCTGCACCTGAGCTAGGACTAGCGCTTAACAAACAGATTGGGTCCCCACCTACCTTTGCATAGGCCTGTGGCTTATGTTCTGAAGTCTGCCACACCTAAGCCAGGACTAGCGCGCAATACACAGATTGGGTTCCCACCTACCTTACCAAAGGCCTGTGGCTTATGTTCTGACCTCTGCTGCACCTGAGCCAGGACTGCCGCGCAACACAGATGGGGTTCCCACCTACCCGTAAGGCATAGGCCTTTGGCTTATTCTGACCCTACTGCCCTGGCCGACTATTGCGCGCACAAACCATTGGGTCCCCCACCTACTTAGACATAGCCTGTTGGCTTATGTTCTGACCTCTACTTCGCCCCTGAGCTAAGGACATCGCTCAACAAACACTTGTGGTCCCCACCTGCCTTAAAGCATAAGGCCTTTGGGCTTATGTTCTGACCTCTGCTGCACCTGAGCTAGGACTAGCGCGCAACAAACAGATTGGGTCCCCCCCTACTTAAGCCTTGCCCTGTGGCTCATTTCTGTTCTGTACCCCTACTGCCACCTGAGCCAGGACTAGCGCGCACAAACAGATTGGTGTCCCCCCTACCCTTCGCATAGGGCCTGTGGGTCTTATGTTCTGAGCTCTGCTGCACCTGAATCTATGACTATCGCGCAACAAACGGATTGGGTCCCCACCGCTACCTTAAGCATAGCCTGTGCTTAGTTCTGACCTCTGCGGCACCTTATCTAGACTAATCCGCGCAAACAACGATGGGTCCCCCCCTACGGCTAGAATAGCGCGCAACAAACAGATTGGGTGTCCCCACCTCCTTAAGCATGGCTGTGGGCTTATGTTTCTGTACCTCTGCTGGCACCTGAGCTGGACGAGCGCGCAACCAAACATATTGGGGTCCCCCACCTACCTGCGCCCATGCCTGTGGCTATGTTTTCTGACCTCGATACGCACCTGAGCTAGCTAGCGCGCACAAACATATTGGGTCCCCACCTACCTTCGCATGCCTGTTGCTTATTTCTGCCTCTACTGCCCCTGCGCTAGGACTAGCGCGTCAACCAACAGATTGGGTCCCCACCTAACCTTAATCATAGGCCTGTGGTTATGTTCTGACCTCTGCCTGCACCTGAGCCAGGAACTAGCCTTAACAAACCCATTGGGGGTCCCCACCTACCTTTGCACAGGCCTGGCCTTTCTTTCTGACCTCTACTGGCAACCTTATCTAGGACTAATCGCTCAACAAACAGGATTGGGACCCCACCTACCTTGCGCATAGGCCTGTGGCTTATTTTCGGACCTCCTACGCACCTATCTAAGACTAAGCGCTCAACAAACATATTGGTGTCCCCACCTCCTTACAGAGGCCTGTGTCTTATGTTCTGACCTCATGTGCCCCTGAGCTAGGACTATCTCAGCAACAAACAGATTGGGTCCCCACCTACCTTAAGCTGGCCTGTGCTTTAGTTCGACCTCTGCTGCACCTGAGCTAGGACTAAGCACGCATCAAATCAAACAGATTGTTCCCCACCTCCTTCGCACAGGCCTGTGGCTTATTTCTGAGCCTCTACTGCACCTTGACAGGACTAGCGCTCACAAACAGATTGGTCCCCACCTAACTTAAGCATAGGCCTGGGCTTATGGTTGCCTACCTCTGCGGCCCTGATCTAGGACTATCGCGAAGCAACAGATTGTTCCCCACCTACCTTAAGCAAGCCTGTGCTTATGTTCTTGACTCTGCTGGCACTGAGCTAGGACTAGCACGCATCAAACAGATTGGGTCCCCACCTACCTTCGCACAGGCCTGTGGCTTATGTTCTGACCTCTACTGCACCTGAGCTAGGACTAGCGCGCAACAAACAGATTGGGTCCCCACCTACCTTAAGCATAGGCCTGTGGCTTATGTTCTGACCTCTGCTGCACCTGAGCTAGGACTAGCGCGCAACAAACAGATTGGGTCCCCACCTACTTACTCATAAGGCCTTGGCTTATGTTCTGACCCTCTGCTGCTCCTAGCTAGGACTAGCGCTCAAACAAACAGATTGGTCCCCTCCCCTTCGCACAGGCCTGTGGCTATGTTCTGACCTCTAAAGCTTGCACCTTGCTAGGCTTAGCGCGCAACAAACAGATTGGGTCCCCACCTACCTTCGCACAGGCCTGTGGCTTATGTTCTGACCTCTACTGCACCTGAGCTAAGACTAGCGCGCAACAAACAGATTGGGTCCCCACCTACCTTAGCATAGGCCTGTGGCTTATGTCTGACCAACTCCTGCTGCACCTGAGCTAGTACTAACGCGCAACATACATATTGTCCCCACATACCTTAAGCAATAGCCTGTGCTTTATGTTCTGACCTCTACTCTTACTGCAAAACCTGAGCTAAGACTAGCGGCGCAACAAACAGAGTGGGGTCCCCACCTACCTTCATACACAGCCTGTGGCTTAGTGTTCTGCTCCTGACCTCTGCGCACCTGAGCTTGACTAGCGCTCCAAACAAACAGATTGGGTCCCCATCCTTAAGCATAGGCCTGGTGCTTATGTTCTGAACCCCTACTGCAAAACCTGGCCAGACAGCGCGCACCAACCATATTGGGTCCCCACCTACCTTAATCATATGCCTGGGCTTTGTTCTGACCTCTGCTGCACATGAGCTAGGACTACGCGCCAACAAACGATTGGTCCCACCTACTTAAGCTATGCCTGTGGCTTATGTTCTTGCACCCTCTACTGCACCTGAAGCTAGGACTAGCGCGCAACAAACGGATTGGGTCCCCACCTACCTTAAGCATAGGCCTGTGGCTTATGTTCTGACCTCTGCTGCACCTGAGCTAGGACTAGCGCGCAACAAACAGATTGGGTCCCCACCTACCTTAAGCATAGGCCTGTGGCTTATGTTCTGACCTCTGCTGCACCTGAGCTAGGACTAGCGCGCAACAAACAGATTGGGTCCCCACCTACCTTCGCACAGGCCTGTGGCTTATGTTCTGACCTCTACTGCACCTGAGCCAGGACTACCGCGCTACACACAGATTGGGTTCCCACCTACCTTACCAAAGGCCTGTGGCTTATGTTCTGACCTCTGCTGCACCTGAGCCAGGACTGCCGCGCAACACAGTTGGGATCCCACCAACCTTAGCATGGCCTGTGGCTTATGTAGTTATGTTCTGACCTCTGCTGCACCTGAGCTAGGACTAAACCGCAACACAGATTGGGTCCCACTTACCTTAGCATAGGCCTGTGGCTTGTTTTCCGCGGTAATTTTAGATAGATGCTCTTGTGTGTGCTCTGTGAGACCTGCATGCCTGGCTATGTCTTGCAGCACCCGCAGCTCATTTGCAGAGCTCTTGAAGTATTCATCAGACCTGCAGAGTTTAGGGTTTAGGGTTAATAATAATAATAATAATAATAATAATAATAATAAAAATGATACTTATACTAATACCAATACTAATACTAGTATTCACTAGACTTGCGTGTCCAGCTCTGTCTTGCAGCACACGCTGCTAATTTTCAGTGCTCTTGAAGTGTTCACCGAATTCCGCAGAAAGGGTCAATGAAGGGGTGAGGGGTGTTTGTGAATGTGGTTGTGTGTGCGGTGGTGCGTGTGCTGATGCGTGTGGTGGTGTGTGTGTGGTGGTGAGTCGGTGGTGGGTTGGTGATGGTTACATTACCTGCTGGCCTATTGGACAAAAACGTTATCTACATTTTGACAAAGTTAAGGGAGGCTGACGAGCATCACAAACAATAAAAAGAAGATACTACTACTTACGTATCTATGATTATATATTTATTATTATTTATTATTAATAGCTGATCCTTTATTTCTTTTCTACTAGCTCACGTATTTGATCACCGGCAGGCTGCAACTCTTAAACTTAAACTTCAACTTTTAAGAACTTCAACTTCACCTTCAAGTTTTAAAAAGCCACACCCGCCCCACTCTTTAAGTCTAGTGTGGCTTTTTTTAATTGTATTGCCACCAACTAATGGCTTTGCTGGGCTTTGACCATACAGAGTCTATAATTCATTCAAGCAAATACAATTTTTTACGGAATTTTTATTTTCGGGACTTTATGCCCAACTTATCAAAATGTGTATAAGGTAAACAGAAATACAGGGGGGTGTTGTTTGGGGGGGCCAACAGGCCGAGAGGAGTAAGTGGAGAAGTGGGGAAGGGAGTAGAGGAAAAAGAGAATTAGGGACGATTACAAAAGAAAAGAAAGGGGGGATAGAGATGGGGGGTAGGGTTGTTAGTTGGATTGTTTGATATTTAAAATCCTAAGGGGGGGGGGGCACCTTCGAACAAAAATTAACCTATCATCAAACTTCGTAGATATCATAGAGAGGATGAAGAATCCGGTTTTATTTCTCGATTTGGCCCAGTGGAAAAAAAGTAATGGTCCTCCTAAGTCTGGGCCGCGCGAGGGGGGGGGTTCCAAGGTCCAGGATTCAGGGTCTCTCTCTCTCTCCTCTCTCTCTCTCCTTCTTCTCTCTCCTCTCTCTCTCTCATCTCTCTCCCTCTCTCTCTCTCCTCTCTGTCTCTGTCTCTTGTCCTCTGTCTCTCTCTACACAACACACAGCTTCGGGGTAACCACCGAGTACAACGAAGTACCGAGTAAGACCTCGTGGTATTTCACTGCTTCTCACTGCTTCTTTTTTTGACTGCTTTTTTGACTGACTTGTTTTTAAAACGGACTGATGATCTTCCACGCCCCATCAAACGATGTAACATCGGGGGATGATGATGATTTTCTATGTTCAAACAATTCCCAACGGTCTCGAGACCAACGCCTCAATGATGGCTTTTGTGAAAACCCTGTAGAATGAGCATAATTAGAACACCATAACACAATGGTGCTGAGATAGTTGGGCTGACAGTGGGTTCCGGAGCCGGGGAGGGGGGGGGCTGCAGAATGTGTGCTGCCACTTTTTTGTGACCTGGGGTCCCTTTCACTTTTTTTTGCCCCCCCCTTGCCCCCCTTGCCCCCCCCCCCCCCCCCCCCCGCCCCTTTTAACCCACTTATATCATCACATATTTTCTGCTAATCTGCTTTACTCATTGATGCACTCGCTTTCATCACAATTATTTTTGCTAATCTGCTTTACTCAGTTGATGCACTCGCTTTCATCACGATTATTTTTGCTAATCTGCTTTACTCAGTCGACGTACTCTCTTTAATCACTCATCTTTTTGCTAATCTGCTTTACTCAGTTGATGCACTCTCTTTAATCACTCAATTGATTACAAGAATGGAAGAGTGTGTGAAAAAGCGCAACCATCCCTCCATCCAAACCAAATGCATACCACGCAGGATTTGGCTGCCAAGACGGAGGGTAGCACTTTGTGGTTACTTTTTGTTTTGCGCCGCGTCACGAATTGATTGCCTCAGTGCAACCCCAGTGTGACGCGCTGCCCCCCGAATTTTGCAGGGCGTGAAGCGTGGAGGGTTCTAGGGGGGCATTTCTGACTACTTGAGCCAGGCCCATGCGTCGCCATTCAGTGACGGAATGGTGAGGCGTCGTCAAAAAAAAAGTACTTATGCATCATATACAAAAAATCTTTGAATCACTCACTTGATCACGAGAATGGAAGAGCGTGGGAAAAAGCGCAACCATCCTTCCATCCAAACCGAGTGCATGCTACGCAGGATTTGGCTGCAAAGACAAAGAAGGGCAACCAGTTTGTGCTTCAGTTTGTACTTCAGCTGGTGCTTCAGTTTGTACTTCAGTTGTTGCTTCAGTTGGTACTTTAGGTCTGGAGGTGGGAGGTAGGAGTAAAGTGAGCACGCACTTGTCACAGCAGGAAATAGTTAAAGTGACACATGTCAGGTCAGGTCAGCCGGTTTGGTTTGGTCAGGTGTGGTCAGTTCAGGTCATGTGGTTTGGTTTGCTCAGAGTAGATCAGCCAGTTCAGTTCAGTTCAGTTCAGGTCAGTTCAGGTCAGTCGAGTTCAGGTCATGTGGTTTGATCTGGTCAGTGTAGTTCAGTCAGTCCAGTTCAGGTCAGTTCAGGTCAGTCCAGTTTAGGTCATGTGGTTTGGTCAGTGTAGTTCAGTCAGTTGTGTTCAGTTGTGTTCAGTTCAGTTCAGTCAGGCCAGTCGCAGTTCCATGGTCATGTGGTTTTGGTTCAGGTAGTTCATCGTTTGTGTTCAGTTCAGTTCAGTTCAGTTCAGTTCAGTCCAGTTCAGGTCAGTTTAGGTCATGTGGTTTGGTCAGTGTAGTTCAGTCAGTTGTGTTCAGTTGTGTTCAGTTCAGTTCAGTTCAGTCCAGTCCAGTTCAGGTCATGTGGTTTGGTCAGTGTAGTTCAGTCGGTTGTGTTCAGTTCAGTTCAGTTCAGTTCAGTTCAGTCCAGTTCAGGTCAGGTCAGTCCAGTTTAGGTCATGTGGTTTGGTCAGTGTATTCATCAGTGTGTGTCAGTTCAGAGTTTTCCCAGTTCATTCAGGCAGGGTCCGTTCAGTCATTGGTTTGGTTAGTGGTAGTTCAGGTCCAGTTTGTGTTCCGTTCAGTTTTCAGTTTCAGTTCAGTTCAGTCCATCAGGTCATAGGTTGGCAGCCCACAACTCACTTGCCAATGCCGTAACCTTCTCCTTCTCAATATGCTTATTATTCCAAAAATATTGAAAAATTGACAATTAGAACATCCAAGTAAGGTCACACTGCCCGTGGACAGTTTGACGCCTACTAAGTACGTGTTTTTATCGACACCGTTCGTAAGCTCAACTTGCCGAGTTTGCACGAGGCTAGACCAGTCAGTTTCATCGTTGACGGCAATACACACCTATATCATGCTGTCAGGTCAGGTCAGGTCAGGTCAGGTCAGTTGTGCTTTATGTGACCACGATATCATACTCGACAACCCTAAAATATGACAACGGCAGATACGCCTAGTATCATGCTGTCTACTTACAGAACAACAGGTCAGGTCAGTTTGCTTCGATTCAGGTCAAGGCAAGTCAGGTCAAGTCAGGCCAGAGGTTGCAAACTCACTCGCAGTGAAAGTAGACCTTCTCATGCTTAGACCCTAGCGCCTGAAAAGTGGAGAGACACATGAATCCAGAGGTGAACTTGTGGCATTATTTTGTAACATTACCGTAACATTATTGTAACATTATATTGTATCATTATATCGTAACCTTATATTGTAACCTTATATTGTAACCTTATATTGTAACCTTATATTGTAACCTTAAATTGTAACCTTATATTGTAACCTTATATTGCAACCTTATATTGTAACCTTAAATTGTAACCTTAAATTGTAACCTTATATTGCAACCTTATATTGTAACCTTCAATTGTAACCTTAAATTGTAACCTTATATTGCAACCTTCTGTTGTAACCTTATATTGTAACCTTATATTGTAACCTTCAATTATAACCTTATATTGTAACCTTATGTTGTAACCTTAAATTGTAACCTTCTATTGTAACCTTAAATTGTAACGTTATAATGTAACCTTATATTGTAACCTTATATTGTAACCTTATATTGTAACCTTAAATTGTAACCTTATATTTGTACACCCTTAATTGCCCTTCTGTTGTACCCTTAGATGGTAACCCTGTCTCATTGTAACTGAACTGTAAACCTTCTATTGTAACCTTATTTTGCAACCTTAAATTGTAACCTTGTATTTTAATATTGAGATGTTGAACACCCTGAACACCTGTTTCACAAACTGACAAGGTTCAGGCACCGTATGCAAAGCCACCCCCTAAAAAAACCCCTCACATATATATCGCGCACTGCGCATCCCCATGCTCCACATCCCATCCCAGAAGATAGCCACTTCACTTCACACCCATACCTCACATATAAGCGCACTGCACATTCCCCATGCCCACATCCCATCCTATGATATCCCACTTCACTACTTCACATCCCCCATACCTCACCTATGATAGCGCACTGCACATCCCATGCCCACATCCCACCCATATGATACCCACTTCACTTCACATCCCAACTTACATATGGATGCGCACGTGCACATCCCCATGCTCCACATCCCATCCCATATGATAGCCCACTTCACTTCACATCCCATACCTCACATATGATAGCGCACTGCACATCCCCATGCTCCACATCCCATCCCATATGATAGCCCACTTCACTTCACATCCCATACCTCACATATGATAGCGCACTGCACATCCCCATGCTCCACATCCCATCCCATATGATAGCCCCCTCACTTCACATCCCATACCTCACATATGATAGCGCACTGCAATCATCCACATTGCTCCACAACCCATCCCATCTATAGCCCACTTCACTTCACAAATCCCCTACCCACAGATGATAGCGCACCTGCACTCCCAGGCGCCACAATCCCCATCCCGTATAGAGCCCCTTCACAGCACATCCCAGCCCTCCATATGATAAGCGCACTTGCCATCCCATGCTCCACATCCCATCCCGTATGATAGCCCACTTCACATCCCCATTCACATCCCATACCTCAAACATGATAGCGCACTTCACATCCCCATGCTCCTTAGAGCACTCCTGGAAGGCAGCAACTTGCTCTTTAACATACTTCAGGAAGCCCGTTGAGTTTTTGCCGAAAGCACCGAAGTCTGGGTTCAGGGTGTGTGTGTGGGGTGGGGTGGGGTGGGGTGGGGTGGGGGTGGGTGGGGTGGGGGGGGAGTTGTTAGGGTACGGGGTTAGGGGAGTTTAGGGTAGGGAGGGTAGGGGGGGTCAGGAATATGGGGGGTGGGTGGCGTTTACATGATTAGATGTTTCAATGTGTAAAAAAGATTTTATAATTGATTTAAATATAAATTGTATGATTGTTTTAATCACTTAATGATTCAATGATCTCATACTCTGAGTTGAGGGTCAAGTGGTTTCACATCATTTAGTCCCGTCTCTCAGATATGACAACGGCAGTGTTATCACTTATTTTTTGTGTTATCATATATTTTTGGTATTATCACTTTTGTTTAGCCTCTTTCAGTGATTCACAATGGTCTAGTGGTAGACCAGATCGCCTAAGAATGAAGAGTCGGGGGTTCGACTCCCCCTTCGGTCCTCTCTTGGGGTGCATTCGCGTCAAACTCGCGATTGTAGCTTGTCCCAGTTGAGGGAGGAGACCGCTCCCTACCCTCTTAGACGGGCTCCCTTAACACCACGCCCCACCAGGCGTTATCATTACCTTTTCACTTTTGTTTGCTGATCACACGATCCAGGCACTGCAAATCCGAGGACTCCATTGTGTGCGCTGTATATATTGTAACTCCCCTAAATCTATATCTAAGTTTTTCAAAAAATATTATTTCTATCTAATGGGAGGGAGGGGGTGTAGGGGGGGGGAGGGGGGGGGGGGGGGGTCAGCCCTCGCCATTTTCTTCTCTTAGGCATGGCGTGTGGACCTCTTTGTTTACTCCTGTGTTCACAATTTTTAATTTTCCAGGCGTACAGTATGACTTATAATATGGTCTCAATATGACTAATAATGTGATCTCAATTTGACTAATAATATGGTCCCAATATGACTAATAATATGGTATAAATATGATTACTAATGTAGTCTCAATATGACTAATAATATGGTATAAATATGAGTTACAATATGGTCTCAATATGACTTATAATATGGCCTATCTAAGACTCACAGTGCGGGTAGCTGCGAAGAGAATGCATGGTGAGGGGTGAAGAAGAGATGAACACAATTGTGGCGTCCGCAGGTCGTGGCAGTGGTGGAGGGCATGGGAGAAGGAGAGGAGGAGCAGCAGGTTAGTGAGTATGTTACAGTCCAGGGGTAGGCCCAATAGGCGAAAGGGACTTGGTTAGAGGGCAGTATTGCGCAACAAGAGGAGGAGCAGAGAAAAATATGAAGAGGGGTGGAAAAATAATGAGCACAAAGTGGCATCTGCAGGTCGTGGCAGTGGTGGAGGGCATGGTGGACGGAGACGAGGAGGTGCATGAGATTAGAAGGCGGTATTGCGCAACAGGAAGAGGAGCAGAGACAGGCATGATTAGGGGTGGAGAAGAGATGAGCTTAATCGTGGCATCTGCAGGACGTGGCAGTGGTGGAGAGCATGGGGGATGGATGGGAGATGTACCGCATTAGAAGGTGAGTACTACTGCGCATCAGACATAACAGTGGTCAGAGAAAGGCAATATAGGGGTGGAGAAAAGATGAGCTTAATCGTGGCATCTGCAGGATGTAGCAGTGGTGGAGGGCATGGGGGACGGAGAGAAGGAGTCATCATGTTTGAAGTTAGTACTTGCGCAACCGGAACTTACGGTCAGAGAAAGGCATGATGAGGGGTGGAGAAGAGATGAGCTTAATCGTGGCATCTGCAGGTCGTGGCTGTGGTGGAGGGCACGGAGGAAGGAGAGGAGGAGGTGCAGCAGATTATAAGGTAGTACTGCGCAACAAGAGGAGGAGCAGAGAAAAGCATGATGAGGGGTGGTGAAGAGATGATCCTAAGCGGGGCATTCGCAGGTCGTGGTAGTGGTGGATGACATGGGGGACAGATCGGAGGAGGTGCATCAGGTTAGGTAATACCATGCAGCAGGAAGAGGAGCAGAGAAAGGCATAGTAATGATAACGCCTGGTGGGGCGTGGTGTTAAGGGAACCCGTCGTACGAGGGTAAAGAGCGGTCTTCTACCTCAACTGGACAAGCTACCATCGTGGTTGACAACGACCTGCAACGCTAAGAGCGGCCGTAGGGGGAATCGAACCCCCGACTCTTCGTCCTCATAGTGATTTGGTCTACCACTAGACCAATGTACATCACTGAAAGGGGCTAAAGGCATGGTAAGGGGTGCAGAAGAGATGAGGCCAGGCGTGACATCCTCAGGTTGTGGCAGTGGTGGAGGGCATTGGGGACGGAGACAAGGAGGCGCATGAGCTTAGGGAGTTCCGTGGAACAGGAAGCCTCTTTCAGTGACATACATTGGTCTAATGGTAGACTGAATCACTTTAAGAATGAAGAGTCGAGGGTTCGACTCCCCCTTCGGTCGCTCTTGGCGTTGCATGTCGTCGTCAACCGCGATGGTAGCTTGTCCAGTTGAGGTAGGAGACCGCTCCCCACCCGCGTACGACGGGCTCCCTTAACACCACGCCCCACCAGGCGTTATCATTATTATGGAACAGGAGCAGGAGCAGGAGATGGGCGAAAGTATGTGATCGTTAAGCTTGTCTCACGTGGTCAATAGAGGTAGTGGTGAATGTTCATTTAGTCGAGGGTCTGTATCTCCCACCGACCCTAAGTGCGCCTACTATTTTGTAGGAGTGGCAACGCCATTTGAACTGAATCCTCGGTGTTGCAGGTTTGTGTCGGGAGACCCACCTCCTGGGATGAAAGTCCTTTCACAAATTTAAAACAACGTATTGAAGTGTGTGTATGGGACCCCATACATAGCTTTTATTTTCAGCTACAAGCAGCAGCTTCTAGGCAGCTTCCTGAGCCAGCCAATAGGCCAAGCCCCAAGATTTCAGCAGTGCTAGAAAGACCACTCTGCCAGCTTTCAGCTGCACTACATTGCTACATGTTTGGCTGGGTAGCCAGCCAGAGGAGCTGCCTAAAAGCTGCTGCTGGTAGCTGAAAAGAATAACTATGACCCCATACAGCGTTTACAAGTAATGTATGCTAGTAGAGTACACTAAGGTCTACCAAATTTATGTAAGTAGAGTGTTATACAGTCTATGTATGTACATACAGTCTACGTATGAACATACAGTCTGTAAGGTATACAGTCTATGAATGTGCATTCGGTCTACGTATGAACATACAGTCTGTAAGGTATACAGTCTATGTATGTACATACTGTCGACGCATAAACATACATTCTGTAAGGTATACAGTCTATGTATGTGCATACTGTTGACGCATGAACATACAGTCTGTAAGGTATACAGTCTGTGTATGTACATACAGTCTACGTATGAACATACAGTCTGTAAGGTATACAGTCTATGTATGTACATACTGTTGACGCATAAACATACAGTCTGTAAGGTATACAGTCTATGTATGTACATACTGTTGACGCATAAACATACGGTCTGTAAGGTATACAGTCTATGTATGTACATACTGTTGACGCATAAACATACAGTCTGTAAGGTATACAGTCTATGTATGTACATACTGTCGACGCATAAACATACAGTCTGTAAGGTATACAGTCTATGTATGTGCATACTGTTGACGCATGAACATACAGTCTGTAAGGTATACAGTCTGTGTATGTACATACAGTCTACGTATGAACATACAGTCTGTAAGGTATACAGTCGATAAGGCATACAGTCTACGTATGAACATACAGTCTACGTACGTGCGTAGGTACATACATACATACATACATACATACATACATACATACATACATACATACATACATACATTCATACATACATAGCATGTGATAAGGTCTACAAATGGCAATATATATGTAAAGTGTGGCAAAGTCAACGTAAGTACGTAGAATGTGACAAAGTCAACGTAAGTACGTAGAGTGTGACAAAGTCAACGTAAGTACGTAGAGTGTGACAAACTCAACGTAAGTACGTAGAGTGTGACAAAGTCAACGTAAGTACGTAGAGTGTGACAAAGTCAACGTAAGTACATTTGATAAAGTCTACACATGTCTGTAGCGTATGATAAGGTATAAATATGTATGTAGCGTCTTATAAGGTCTAAATATGTATGCAGAGTGTGAGTCTACGTACGTACGACAAACTCATCTCAAGCTGCACAGAGAATCTATCGCCTCCTGTACCAGCATTCTTGCCACACGTCGCATGAAGGAGTCCCTCCCGCCTGGAGGGTGACACTTAACACCACGCCCCTCCAGGTGTTATCTTTTTTTTATGTAGCGTGTGAAAAGGTCGATACATGTATACAGTATGTGATGAAGTCTACATGTATGGATGCGCTTTAGTGTTCGCGGTTGTTATCAACCGCCATGGTAGTTTTGTCCAGATAAAGTAGCAGCCCGTTCCCTACCCCCGCAAGGCGGGGATCCCTTAATACCACGCCCTACCAGGCGTTGTCAATATCTACATATGTACATAGAGTGCAGTATGCATGTCATGCTGATGTTATCATTGGGCTCGTCAGAGACAAAGGAACACTTTCTTGGTTGTTTTCATTAAGTACGACAAAAGACATGCAGTGAGCACGTCCGTGAAGGACTGTGGGTGTGGGTGTATGCGGGTGCGGGTGCTAGTTTGTGTGCTACTGTGTGTGTTAGTGTGTGTGTGTGTGTGTGGGTGTGTGGGTGTGGGTGTGTGTGTGGGTGTGGGTGTGGGGGGGTAAGTAATATTAATGAGATAAGATAAGTTTCTTGGTTTCGTTCTTACCCATAGTAGGCTGTATGCATGTGAAGGACTGTGTGACTGTATGTATGTGTGTGTGTGTGTGGGGTGTGGGGGGGGGGTGTGGGGGGGGGGGGGGGGGGGGATTAATAATATTTATAAGATAAGTGGGTATTCAGATTTCTTGGATTAGTTCTTACCCATAGTAGGCTGAGTGCAAGCGCGCGATAGGTTCTCGCAGCATGATCACTAGCTTGGGTTCATGCTGACCGTACATTGCTCGCATGAACATCGGGTTGATTGCATCGCGCACGTAGTCCATCTTGTGCTCGCTTGCAACCTGGTGTTGGTTGGAAGAGATGAAGCGGCAATCTAGGTTCACATGGAGGGAATGAATAACATGAGCATCGGGTTGATTGCATCGCGCACGTAGTCCATCTTGTGCTCGCTTGCAACCTGGTGTTGGTTGGAAGGGATGAAGCGGCAATCTATGTTTACATGGAGGGAATGAATAACATGAGCATCGGGTTGATGGCATCGCGCATGTAGTCCATCTTGTGCTCGCTTGTAACCTGGTGTTGGTTGGAAGGGATGGATCGGCAATCTATGTTTACATGGAGGGAATGAATAACATGAGCATCGGGTTGATTGCATCGCGCACGTAGTCCATCTTGTGCTCGCTTGCAACCTGGTTTTGGTTGGAGGGGGTGAAGCGGCAATCTAGGTTAACATGGAGGGAATGAATAACATGAGCATCCGGGTGATGGCATCGCGCATGTAGTCCATCTTGTGCTCGCTTGCAACCTGTTGTTGGTTGGGAGGGATGAATCGGCAATGCAGGCTTTCAATGGAGGGGATGAAACGGCCACTAAGGTTGCGGTGGTGGTGTGTTGTGGTGTTTGTGTTGTCTGTGGTGTTTTATATGGTGTGTGCGCCGTTTGTGGTGTGTGCGGTATTTGTGGTGTGTTGTGGTGTTTGTGGTGTGTTGTGTTGTTTGCGCCGTTTGTGGTGAGTGCGGTGTTTGTGGTGTGTTGTGGTGTTTGTGGTGTGTTGTGGTGTTTGCGCCGTTTGTGGTGCGTGCGGTGTTTGTGGTGTGTTGTGGTGTTTGTGGTGTGTTGTGGTGTTCGCGCCGTTTGTGGTGTGTGCGGTGTTTGTGGTGTGGTGTGGTGTTTGTGGTGTGTTGTGGTGTGTTGTGGTGTGTTGTGGTGTGTTGTGGTGTTTGTGGTGTGTTGTGGTGTGTTGTGGTGTTTGTGGCATTTATGGTGTCTATGGTGTTTGTGGTGTGTTGTGGTGTTTGTGGTGTGTTGTGGTGTGTTGTGGTGTGTTGTGGTGTGTTTGTGGCTGTTGTGGTGTTTGTGGTGTGTTGTGGTGTTTGTGGCCTTTCTGGTGTTTGTGGGTGTGGTGTGGTTTTGTGGTGTGTTGTGGGTGTGTTGTGGTGTTGGTGTGTGTGGTGATTGTGTGTTGTTTTTGTGTTGGTTGTGGACCATTTATGGTGTCTGTGATGTTTTATATGGTCTTTGCGCCGTTTGTGGTGTGTGTGGTGTTTGAGTTGGTGTTCGTGGCGTTTTCAGTGTTTGTGCTTGTGGTGCTTGTGATGGTGATGGTGGTGGGGGTGGGGGGTGGAGGTTTTGTAGTGCTTGTGGTGCTTGTTGTGTTGGTGGTAGCGGTAGTAGTGGCAGATGACAGACTTAGCGCGCTTAAAATAGTGGCCTAGCTGACAAAACAGCAGTTTGAGCCCTTGCTACACGGTTGGGGAAGTCCCTTTAGCCTATTTGGCCTATCCCTGGACTGTAACATGCATACAACGAAGGGGACATGCACCCTCTAAAGGTAATGATAACGCCTGATGGGGCGTGGTGTTAAGGGAGCCCGTCGTACGCAGGTGGGGAGCGGTCTCGTACCTCAACTGGACAAGCTACCATTGCGGTAGACGACGACCTGCAACGCCAAGAGCGACCTAAGGGGGAGAGCACCCTTTAAAGTATCAAGCACCAGCTTGTTTTCTTCCAAAGACTCGTCGCCGTCGTTGCATGGCGACGCATGGGTTTGGCGCAACCGTCCAACCCCCCCAGGCTTAGTACTTCACACTCCACCATGCGATGGCCACGCAACAATCTTGGAATCAGGCTTGAGTAGCCCAAGTAGCTACTCAACCTGGTCTACATAAATCTTAAATGGTAATAAAACACTGCCAAGCACTCCCCTGCACATTAGCTTTGACTGCGACAGGGTAGCATGCCCCATCCACCCCCACCCCCACCCCCACCACCACCACGACACGCACACACCACACCATACCACACCTGCATGTCAGCTTTGACAGCAGCAGAGTAGCATGCCCCATCCACCCCCACCACCACCCCACCACCACCACACCCACACACCACCCCACGCCACACCTGCATGTCAGATTTGACGGCAGCAGGGTAGCATGCCCCATCCAGGCACTCCTCCTTGTTGCTCCCGTTGGTAGCTATCTGGATGATAATATGTTCTTGGTTGTCTGGGCTCAAGTCCGCCAGGCCCCCCCCCCACCCCACCCCACCCCCCCCACACACACCACACCATACCATACCTGCATGTCAGCTTTGACCGCAGCAGGGTAGCATGCCCCATCAAGGCACTCATCCTTGTTGCCGCCATTGTTAGCTATCTTGATGCACTTCTCAATGCACGGCATGATACTCTTGGATAGAGGTTGGTGTGCCTGAATAGGGTGGGTGGGTGTTGGGTGTTAGGGGGTGGGGTGGGGTGGGGGTGGGGGACTGTAGGTATGGGTGTCTGTGTTGTTATTGGTGGGGGGTGACTGTGGGTATGGGTGAGACAGTGTGGGGTGTGTGCGTGGTGGGGTGTATGTATGTATGTATGTATGTATGTATGTATGTATGTGTGTATGTATGTATGTATGTATGTATGTATGTATGTATGTATGTATGTATGTATGTATGTATGTGTGTGTGTGTATGTGTGTACGTGTGTATGTGTGTACGTGTGTGTGTGTGTGTGTGTGTGTACGCATGAGTGCCTATGCATGTATGTGTGTGTATGTATGTGTGTTTGTACGTTTGCGTACATGTGTGTGAATGTGTGTGCATGTATGTGTGTATATGTATGTCTGTGTATGTATATGCGTGTATGTGCGTTTTTATGTGTGTACGTGCATGTGCATGTTAGTTTGTGTGTGTATGAGTGTGTGTATGTGTGTACGTGTGTGTCTGTATGTTTGTATATGTGTGTATGTATGTATGTGTGTGTATGTGTGTTTATGTGTGTGTTTGTGTGTGCGTGTGTTTTGTGCATAAGTGTGTGCATGTATGTATGTATGTATGTGTATGTATGTGTGTTTGTATATGTGTGTGCATGTATGTTTGTGTGTGTGTATAAGTGCATGTGGGTGTATGTGAGTGTACATGGGAAAGTGTAGGTGTGTGTGTATGTGTGCAAGTGTCCGTGTGTATGTGTGTGTATGTGTGCAAGTGTATGTGTGTGTGTAGGTGTGCAAGTGTATGTGTGTATGTGTGTGTATGTGTGCAAGTGTATGTGTGTGTGTGTATGTGTGCAAGTGTCCGTGTGTATGTGTGTGTATGTGCGCAAGTGTATGTGTGTGTGTGTGTAGGTGTGCAAGTGTATGTGTGTATGTGTGTGTATGTGTGCAAGTGTATGTGTGTATGTGTGTGTATGTGTGCAAGTGTATGTGTGGGTGTGTTTGCGTTTGCGTGCAAGTGTATATGTGTATGTGTGTTTATGTGTGTATGTGTGCAAGTGTGTGTGCAAGTGTGTGAGTATGTGTTTGCGTATGTATGTGTTTCCGTTTGCACACAAAGGTGTGAGCTCGCCCTAACTTTGAGCCAGAGGCAAGATAGTATGCATGCGTTGATCGCGATACATCCAAGAGCACATGTGTGTGTATGTGTGTGTGTGTGTGTATGTGTGTGTGTATGTGTGTGTGTGTGTGTGTGTGTGTGTGTGGTGTGTGTGTGTGTGTGTGTGTGTGTGTGTGTGCGTGTGCGCCGTCGTTTTGTTTTACAAGTGGGGAACAAGGAAAGGGTGCATCTGATCAAACCTAGCCTTTTTGTGACCATGTAGAAAAGACAGGAAGAAAAGAGCAGCTGAGGGACGGAGGACACAAGGGCGACTAAAGGGACAACATGAAGGTGTGAGCCCTACTAAGGAGCCAGAAGCGAGGTAGTATGTGTTCATTGATCGCTATACATCCAAGAACTCAGGTGATTATGCGTGTGTGTTTGCGTGTGTTGTGTGACAGAGAGAGAGAGAGAGAGAGAGAGAGAGAGAGAGAGAGAGAGAGAGAGAGAGAGAGAGAGAGAGAGAGAGAGAGAGAGAGAGAGAGAGAGAGAGAGAGAGAGAGATGGAGATTCGCTGTCCTACCTTAGAGCCAGACGCAAGATAATATGCATACGACGATTGCGACACGTCCAAGAGCACAAGATGTGGTTTGCCCTGGATAGCCATAGAGGCTCCTGAAAATCCATTGAGGTACCCTTCCATTGACTTGTCGTGTTCAGCCCAAAACTGATTGCCGGAGGAGCTGTCCTGTGGATACACCCAACAGCACATGTGGGAGTGTATGTGGGTATGGGTGTGGGTGCGGTAGCATGTGTGGGTGTGGGTGTGGGAGTGGGTGTGGGAGTGGGAGTGGGTGTGGGTGTGGGTGCGGGTGTGGGCTGTGGGGGTGGGTTGTGGACCCGGGGTGGGGGTGTGGACCGGGGGGGGTGGAGGGTTGTGGGTGAGAGTGCAAGGTGTGGGTAAGTGAGTAGGTGTGGGTGAGGGATGGGGGTGTGGGCGCGGGTGTGTTTGCGTTTGCACATGCAGGTGTGAGAGGTGTTGTTTTGAGATCGCCCTACCTTTGGACCCAAGAAGAAAAGAACGACGAAGTATGCATATCGTCCGAAGAGAAAATGTGTGGGGTGTGATGGGTGTGTTGATGTAGTGTGGGAGTGCGGTGTGTGGTATGTGTGTGTGTGTGTTAATGTTATGTGTGGTGTGGGTGGTGTGTTGTTGTGGGTTGGGTGATGATGAGAGTCTGTGGGTAGTGTGTGTGTGTGTGTGTGAGTCGTGCTGTGGTGTGTTGGGGGCGGGGTTGGGGGGTGGGTGTGGGTGCGGGTGTGTGGGGTATGGGTATGGGTTGTACGTGGAGTGGGTGTGTGTGTTGTGTGGGCTGTGACGTTGTCGTTGAGTGTGGGTTGTGTGTTTAGGTATGGGTGGGATGTGATGTGTGTGGTGTGGGGTGTGAATGTGTGAGTGTGTGGGCGGTGTGTGTGTGGATGTGGTTTGTGTAGGTGTGTATGTGTGTGTGGTGTATGTTGTAGGAGTGTATGTGGGTGATGTGAGTGTGTGTATGTGGATGTGTGTGTGTGTGTTGTGTTGTGTTTAGTTGTGTTATGTGTGTGTGTATGTGTATGTGATGTGTAGGGTGACTTGTGTGTGTGGTGAGGAAGAGCTTTGTCCTGTTGTGGTTAGGAAGGTGACATAGCAGTGATGGTTTGTGAGTATGTTGTTGTGGGGGTAAGGGTTTAGGGTTGATAGGTTTGTATGGTAGGGTTGGGGTTAGGGAGGTTGGGTTTGGGTTGGGTAGGGTTGGGTTGGGTTGGGTTGGGGGTGTTGGGTTGGGTTGGGTAAGGGTGGGTTGGTGGGGTTGGGTTGGGTGGGAGGGGTGGGTATAGGGTAGGGTTAGGGTGGGGTTGGGTTTAGTAGGGTAGGGGGGGTTTGGTAGGGGTGGGTTTGGGTGGGTGGGGGTGGGTTGGTTGGGTTGGGTTAGGGTTGGGTGGGTGGGTTGGTTGGTGGGGGTTGGGTTGTGTTGGGTTGGGTTGGAGGTGGGTGAGGTAGGGTTGGGTTGGGTGGGTTAGGGTTGGGTGGGTTGGGATTGGGTTGGGTTGGTTGGGGTTAGGTTGGGTTGGGT
>JACBWV010000839.1:2553368-2563368 GCA_013435795.1 Chlamydomonas sp. ICE-L
TGAGAAGGACGGGTTGTCGGTGCTGAAGGTCTTCCCCAGAGATGCCCAGAGACAGATTTATAATGGAGAAGATGCGCTGCACAATATGTGCTTCGTCAGTCTGTCCTGCGTCGGGGGGGGGGTGAGAATCGTCCTCTCTGACGTCCAAGTGCTGAGGCTTAGTGCTCCAGGTTCATGCCCTCTAGGCAACTAGGTCTGGCTGTGCAGATGCGCATTCACGCGCGATGGATCGTGGTGACGTTGACGGGGGGGTAAGGAGGGAAGTCAGACGAGGGTGGAGCAGCGCCCTCGCATGCTTGAAAGGAAAAGACGGAGGGCGTTAAATACGAGGAGGAGGAGAAGAGGGAGGAAAAGGAGCAAAGGGAGGAGAAGAAGGAAGGGCGACACTCTTAAGTGCAGGCAAGGGAAGTTAAAGGGGATTCCTGTGAAAATATGCAAATTGGGCACTTCGGCAAAGGTCAAATTTAGGAGAGATCGGCAGGCAGCAATAGGACGCTGCGGAGCCGGGGGGGGGCAGTTGAGGCGTTAGTCCTGGGGAGGATGACAGATCTTGGGAGTAAGAGCAAGCAGGATCGCCAGCTAGCACCTGTACGAATTCAATTTTTGAACGAGGGATTCCGATCCGAACTAGAGTAGGGATCATTCTGTGCCGACCTCCCAGGATGAGAGTCTGGTTCCAGAACTGTCAACCCCTAACGCCAACGCAAAGTTGGGAGATCCGGGTCCTGGACTCCTGGGGATGTGTTTTGTAGTGTGTGACTGTGTGTGGTACTGTGGTGTCTGTAACAAACCATACTGTACCAACATCGGAAGAAAATAAAAATTATATATACCGGTAATACCCTGTATAATGCATGTAATCCGGATCATATATTTAATACATATAATCCGCATCCCTGGATATGCATGACATGCCGTTTACATAACTACCATACTAAAGAATCTATATTTTTCTCAACCTTAAAACGATAGATGGATTCCGAATTTTCGTGGTAGGCTGGTGAGGAAAGTTCAGGGAAGAAGCCTAGAGATTATCTTTACCATCGTACACTATTACTTGGGCCAGCCCGGCCATGGTTTGGTCACTACCTTGCGACCATAACGAATTAAAGTGGGGGTTCAGTTAACCCTAAACCCTGAATAGGGTGGGGTGGGGTGGGTCTCTTGTTGGTGGGTCGGGGGGTCAAAACAGATTGTCACCTCGAAGGGTGGGTCTCCCTGCATTAATCCTACACTGGGAGGATTATATATTTATATGTGATGTACTGATGTGACGGAGCCTTTCCTACTCGGAACGAGTGTGTGTGTTCTAGCTGGGCTTCATCTGCAGCTGAGCAGCTACTTAACCCCCCAAATTTAACCCCCCCCCCCCCCCCCCCCCCCCCCCCCCCCCCCCCCCCCCCCCCCCGTTCTCCAGTCTGTACCACTGCCCCCCCACCCCCACCCCCCCCACCCCACCCCCAAAAAGGTAATAAACTCAAAGAGGGCGACTATGCGACCAGTACGACCATGGGAATCCAAGGGTGGAAGCGTTATACAAGGGAAGGTTTGAAAATATGTTGAGCGCCGCGAGATCCTGTTGTCGCGAATAAAAAGTGTGTGTCTCAGCAGATACGGGGTCTCCAGGCTCCCGGACGAGCTCACGACGATCTAGGGCCTACCGTATTCTGGAACAAACACGCAGGTGGGCGGTTCTCTCGACGGTTCTAGTAGCGTGCGTTGTCCAGCTGTCCGATGAGGCTAGTCATGGTGGCAAGGCTACACATGGTGGACGAGGCTAGTCATGGTGGACGAGGCTACCCCACCCCTCGTTAGGTGGTGTTCGAGCAGGTTCAATACCTATCCCGCCCCGGGGTGGTTGCCAGGTGTGTGGGACATTACACAGGTTGAGTGGAATTTGGGCCTCGCCATGCATGCTGGGGACTCGATGATTCAACGCAATAAACAAGTTTGAGGTAGGTTTGCACTAGGACAGATGAATAGATGATCAGATCCAGGCCCCTGGATCCAGGCTGGGATCCCCACGTGCCACGGCACCCGGTCTGTTGTCCCATCTACCGGCCAGATCGGGCCAGCTCATCCATCTACCCGCCAGCTTCGTGCCTCCCGCCCATGCAGACAGCTGTCCCTTGCTTCGCAACGCTTCTCATCCCCAACGATGCACCCACCATTTACGCGACGCTATCTACCCGACTACCCTATGGCCCTTCGTTGTCCATCCCCGTTCCATCTACCCCTCAGCTTCGTGCCCCCGCCCAGGCAGACAGCTGTCCCGTGCTTCTTAACCCCATTCGACTCATACTCCACGATGCACCCACCCGATAAGCAACGCAGCCTATCCTTCAACCCTATCGACTTTTCCAGTCTACATAATTCCGTTCGTACGCTACCCGCAACGTCTACAGGAGCGTTGGTGCCCCCCCCCCCCCCCCCCCCCCCCCCCCCCCCCCCCCCACCCACCCACCCACCCACCCACCACCCCACACCCACACCCACACCCACACTCCCCCACTCCCCCCCACAACCCCCCACCCCCACCCCAACACCCCACACCCCACCACCATCACCACCATCACCACCACCACCACTGGATGCGGCTTCTGGAGGCATACATCCTCATCTAGAGGCTTGCTCTCACAACCTAGTGGCAGCTAACAGCTAGAAACAGCAGTCCGGAGGTGCTTCTACACAACCTCTGTGTGTTGCATGGGCCTGCCATTTAGCAAGGCAGCTACAGCTGGTAAAAACTACCGTGAGTGTATATGGTTGGTCCATGGGAGATGGAGGGTAGACATACCGGTGAAGAGATAACCTGCAAGCAGAATAAATCCCCCAACATCACCACCACCCCTACCAGACACCCACACAGTACACACACACACAGTACACTCACACATGACCCCAAAAAGCAAAGTAAGACCATGCAAATATATCTCCCCCCTCCCCCCCCCCCCCCCTCCCCCCCCCCATAACCCAGCACGCACACGCACACACAAATACACACAATTATCTCCTACTCCCCCACCCGCCCCACCCACCAACCCACAAACCCCAAACCACCCCCAAACCACCCAAACCACCCACCCACTTACCCATCCAAAACACCCACCCACGCCACCCAACCCAACCCCAACCCACCCAAACCACCCACTCTCCCAAACTACCCACCCACCCACCCACCCACCCACCCAAACCACCCACAAACCTCCCAAACCACCCAAACCACCCTAACCACCAAAATCACACACCCACCCAAACTACCAACCCAACCACCCAAACCACCCATCCACCCTCACCACACACCTGCAGGATTGTACTTTGCACGCCACACCTCAACCAAACCCATGGAGATAGTTCCTGGTACTCTCCATGGACTGAGTTGGATGTGTCTCAGATCCTGCATAGGGAGGGGAAAGTATGAGGAAGCTGCCATGAAGGTGGTTGAGCGTGGTGCTAGTGAGGAGTGGGTGAGTGAGTTTTAGAAGCTGCCATGAAGGTGGTGCTAGTGGTGATTGGGTGAGTGGGTTTGAGAAGCTGTCATGAAGGTGGTGCTAGTGATGATTGGGTGAGTGGCTTTAAGAAGCTGTGATGAAAGTGGTTCAGCATGCCTTGATGGTGCTAGTGATGATTGGGTGAGTGGGTTTAAGAAGCTGCCATGAAGGTGGTTGAGCGTGGTGATAGTGATGATTGGGTAAGTGGGTTTGAGAAGCTGCCATGAAGGTGGTTGAGTGTGGTGCTAGTGAGGAGTGGGTGAGTGGGTATAAGAAGCTGCCATGAAGGTGGTGCTAGTGATGATTGGGTGAGAGGGTTTGAGAGACTTCTGTGGAAGAGGCTGAGCACGCCATGATGGTGTTAGTTATGATTAGACGAGTGGGTTTGAGACACTTCCATGAAGGTGGTGCTAGTAATGATTGGGTGAGTGGCTTTGAGAAGCTTCGGTCAAAGAGGCTGAGCATGCCCTGATGGTGTTAGTGATGATTTGATGAGTGGGTTTGAGAAGCTGCCTTGAAAGTGGTGCTAGTAATGATTGGGTGAGTGGCTTTGAGAAGCTTCGGTCAAAGAGGCTGAGCATGCCCTGATGGTTGTAGTGATGATTTGATGAGTGGGTTTGAGAAGCTGCCATGAAGGTGGTGCTAGTGATGATTGGGTGAGTGGTTAAATCAACCTACTGACTCTTTGTAATCAGTAGGTTGATTTATCCATGTACCCTCTACCTCTTACCCTCCTCCAAGACATTGATATACTGGCCCTTTTGTTATCACCTGGGTGATGTCTCCATGTGCCCTCCACTTCTTACCCTCCCCCAATACATGGATGTATCGAACCTATGTGATCAGTAGGTTGTTGTCTCCATGTGCCCTCCTCTACTTACCCTCCCCCAATGCATGGATGTATTGAACCTATGTATTCAGTAGGCTGTTGTCTCCATGTGCCCTCCTTTACTTACCCTCTCCACCCAATGCATGGATTTATTGAAGCTATGTAGTCAGTAGGTTGTTGTCTCCATGTGCCCTCCACTAATTACCCTCCCCCAATGCATGGATGTATTGAACCTATGTAATCAGTAGGTTGATTTGTCCATGCACCCTCTACCTCTTACCCTCCCCCGACACATTGATGTACTGCTCCTTTGACATAAACAGGTAGATGTTTCCATATAACACTCACTACTTACCCTCCCCCAACACTTTGATGTAATCAACCTTTGTGATCTGCAGGTTGATGTACCCATGTACCCTCCACTGCTCACCCTCTCCAATAATTTGGTGGATTTAACCTTCGTTGTTAGTATGTTAATGTATCCATGTACCCTCCACTGCTTGCTCTCCCCCAAACAACACGTCGATGTACTGAATCTTGCTGCTCTTCAAGGAGATGCACCTATGTACCCTCCACTGCAGACCCTCCCCCAAGACATGGATGTTTTGAACTTATGTAAACAGCATGTTGATGTCTCCATGTACTACCCACTGCTTGCTACCCCCCCAAACAACACAGCATGTAGATGTCTCCATGTACCACCCACTACTTACCCTCTCCCAAAACATTGATGTGCTGAAACTTGCCGATCTACAGTTTGATGTTTCCATGTACCCTCCACTGCTCACGCTCCCCCGAGACATGATGAATCGAACCTATGTAATATGCAATCAGATGCACCTATGTACCCTCCACTGCTCACCCTCCCCCAATACATTGGTGGATTGAACCTTTGTTTATCAGTAGGTTGATGCCTCCATGTACTCCCCACTGCTTGCTCCCCCCCAATCAACACTTTGATGTGTTGAACCTATGTAATATGCAAGTTGATGTTCCATGTACCCTCCACTGCTGACCTCCCCACTGCTCGCTCCCCCCCAAACAACACTGCATGTAGATGTCTCCATGTAACACCCACTACTTACCCTCCCCCAATACATGATGTGCTGAAACTTGGTGCTCTGCAGGTTGACGTTTCCATGTACCCTCCACTGCTCAACCTCCCTAATGAGGTTGTGATGGTGGTGCTAGGTCACCTGAAGGACCCAACAGACATGAACAACTTTCTGTGCTGCAACAAAACAACTCGAGCCTTCAAAGATGACCCGCTGTTGCTGTTTGCATGGATCGTACGGTAGGTAGGGTACCACTTTGTTTTTGAAGGAAAGGAAAAGTTGTCTTTTTTTGTGTGCTTTTTTTGGTGGTGGTGGTGTGTGGGGGGGGGGGGCAGGGGGGGGGTAGTCTGGTGTGGGTGATTTTCTTGGATATGGATTCCAGGGTATGCAGCAGCTGCCAAAATATAACAGCCCTTTCCCCGCCACACACGAACACCCACTCAAACATGCTGTGTCAGGTCTAAGCCATGAAGGAGCTGGTTGTGATTTTTGTTTTTGTTCTGTGCATTGCTTTATATTGGTTTGGTTTGGTTTGGTTTGGTTTGGTTTGGTTTGGTTTGGTTTGGTTTGGTTTGGTTTGGTTTGGTTTGGTTTGGTTTGGTTTGGTTTGGTTTGGTTTGGTTTGGTTTGGTTTGGTTTGGTTTGGTTTGGTTTGGTTTGGTTTGGTTTGGTTTGGTTTGGTTTGGTTTGGTTTGGTTTGGTTTGGTTTGGTTTGGTTGGTTTGGTTTGGTTTGGTTTGGTTTGGTTTGGTTTGGTTTGGTTTGGTTTGGTTTGGTTTGGTTTGGTTTGGTTTGGTTTGGTTTGGTTTGGTTTGGTTTGGTTTGGTTTGGTTTGGTTTGGTTGGGGCAGGGTGGGGTATTCGGGTGTGGGATGTGGGTACTTTTATTGGATATGGATTCCAGGGTAGGCAGCAGCTGCCAAAAGAAAAACAGCCCTTTTCCTGCCCCACACTAACACCCACTCAAACATACTGTGTCAGGTCTAAGCCACGAAGGAGCTGGTTGCAGGTGGCTTGTAAGGGGAGATATGCAGGCTTGGTCCAGCACCTCATGACGGAAACTGGTTGCATGCTAAACACACACACTCACACCCCTGCTACACACAGGTAAGCAAAACAGCCCTTTTCCCGCCACTAACACCCACTCAAACATACGGTGTCAGGTCTAAGCCACGAACGAGCTGGTTACAGGTGGCTTGTAAGGGAAGATCCGCAGGCTTGGTCCAGCACCTGTTGACTCTGCTAAGCCACCATGAAGTAGTGGCAATGGACAAAGGAGGTGTGTCCTTGGGATATTCTTTTTATATACATTTCATTTCATCAAGGCTTTTTCTTTTTATCTCTTCCTGTCACTGCCACGGTTGGGGTGACAAAACAGTCGGGTTGTCCCTTTAGCCTATTGGGCCCACCCCTGTTTTATCTCTTCCTGTCGGTTTTTCTTTTTATCTCTTCCTGTCGGTTTTTCTTTTTATCTCTTCCTGTCGGTTTTTCTTTTTATCTCTTCCTGTCGGTTTTTCTTTTTATCTCTTCCTGTCGTTTTTTCTTTTTATCTCTTCCTGTCGGTTTTTCTTTTTATCTCTTCCTGTCGGTTTTTCTCTTTATCTCTTCCTGTTGCGGTTGAACAAGTTCTTTTAGTCTATTTGGCCTACCCCTGGACTGTAACACAGATATCTATCTATATATACAAATACACGCCTTCTTCTTCTTCGCGACGCCGTCGTCACAAACGGAAGGTGGCGTGGCATCACCCGGCCAGGTCAGAAAAAATAAATTTCCAGTTTCGTATGTCCGCGTCAAACTTCCACGTCTGCTCATCAAACTTCCACCTGTATTCATTTTTTTAAATCAGCCACCAGCATGTGAATTAATGCAACTGGTACATCATGGACTGGTGGAGTGGGGCAAGATAGGTTTATATGGGGGATGGCACCTTCAGCTTTGGGCAACTAACATCAACATCACCGCCAACACCACAACCACCACCACTTCCAGCAACAACAACAACAACAACAACAACAACAACAACAACAACAACAACAACAACAACAACAACAACAACAAACAACAACAACAACAACAACAACAAACAACAACAACAACAACAATAACAACAACAACAACAACAACAATAACAACAACAACAACAACAACAACAACAACAACAACAACAACAACAACAACAACAACAACAACAACAACAACAACAACAACACCAACACCAACACCAACACCAACCAACAACACCAACAACACCAACAACACCAACAACAACGCCACCACCACCACCACCACCACCACCAACTACAACAACAATGACGACACCACCACCACCACCACCACCACAAACACCACCACCACAAACACCACCACCACAAACACCACCAACACAAACACCACCACCACCAACACCAACACCAACACCAACACCAACACCAACACCAACACCAACACCAACACCAACACCAACACCAACACCAACAACAACAACAACAACAACAACAATACCACAACAACAACAACAATACCACAGCACCACACAAACACCAACACCACAACACCACAACACCAACAACATACCATCGAGGCTACTCCACGTATTTCAACCCACAGGTCGCCATGCTCTGCACCACATCTCCATCCTTGGCCACGAGAGCCATGAAACCATATGCTGGATCTTGATCAGTGTGATGGGCAGGGCAGTGAATGACTTAGATGACAGTGGCTATGCCCCTCTCCATCTTGCAAGTGACAATGGCCATGCTCGTGTGGTGAAGCAGCTGCTGCAAGCTACTGGCGTGGATGTCAACATACGGTGAGATTGCATGTGAGGGGGTGAGGGTGAGGGGATGTGTGTGTTTACTGCTTTGTACTTCTGGATACAAGAAGCAGCTTCCAGGCAGCTCCCCAAGTGAAGCAGCTGCTGCAAGCTACTGGGGTGGATGCAAACATACGGTGAGCTAACATGTGAGGGTGAGGGGGTGAGAGTGAGGGTGTTTGTGCAAGTGTGTACTGCTTAGTACTTCTGGATACCAGAAGCAGCTGCTGCAAGCTACCGGCGTGGACGTCAACATACGTTGAGCTAACATGTGTGTGTGTGCGTGTGTGTGTGAATGTCTGTGTGGACGTGTGTGTGTGTGTGTGAGCACGTGTGTGTGTGTGTGTACTGCTTCTTACTTCTGGATACAATAAGCAGCTCCTAGGCAGCTCCCCAAGTGAAGTAGCTGCTGCAAGCTACATGCGTGGATGTAAACAAACGGTGAGCTAACATGTGAGGGTGAGGGGGTGAGAGTGAGGGTGTTTGTGCATGTGTGTACTGTTTAGTACTTCTGGATACAATAAGCAGCTGCTGCAAGCTACTGGCGTGGATGTCAACATATGGTGAGCTAACGTGTGAGAGTTAGGGGGTGAGTGAGGGTGTGTGTACTGCTTTGCACTTCTGGATACAAGAAGCAGCTTCTAGGCAGCTCCCCAAGTGAAGCAGCTGCTGCAAGCTACTGGCGTGGATGTAAACATACAGTGAGCTAGCGTGTGAGGGTGAGGAGTTGAGGGTGAGGGTGAGGAGGTGAGGGGTGTGTGTACTGCTTTGTGCTACTGCAAGCTACTGGCGTGGATGTCAACTTACAGTGAGCTAACGTGTGTGTGTGCATGTGTGTGTGTACTGCTTTGTACCTTTGGATACAAGAAGCAGCTTCTAGGCAGCACCCCAAGTGAAGTATTTGCTGTAAGCTACTGGCGTGGATGTCAACATACAGTGAGATAACGTGTGAGGGTGAGGGTGTGTGTGTGTGTGTACTGCTTTGTACTTCTGGATACAAGGAGCAGCTTCTAGGCAGCTCCCCAAGTGAAGTAGCTGCTGCAAGCTACTGGTGTGGATGTTGACATGCAGTGAGATAATGTGTGAGGATGAGGGGTTGAGGGTGAGGGGGTGAGTGTGTGTGTGTGTGTGTATTGCTCTGTACTTCTGGATACAAGAAGCAGCTTCTAGGAAGCTACCCGAGTGAAGCAGCTGCTCCAAGCCACCAGCGTGGACTTCAACATAAGGTGAGCTAATCATGCCCAGACTCCTGATGATGCCATCTTTCCGCTGCACTTGGATGCTCTGGGGTTGGCTGAATAGGTAGGGGAGCTGCTTGGAAGCTGCTGCTTGTAGATACAACGAAAACAGTGCTGCCACAAGATTATAGGACTGAGAGCAAATCAACACTTGCTTAGGTGTGTCCAACTCATTACTCTTATTTATATTTTAATTGTATTATTAGTAAACGTTCAGTATGAGTATTTTGTAGACATCGTAGACAAAAATAAAAAACAATGCTACATAGGATAGAGCATAGAACTGAGAGCAAACCAACACATATAATGTCAAATGCGTTATTTCTAGGGATCAGCAATATGATATCATATGATATCATGTCATCATATGATATTCTATGATACCAAATGATGCCGGCGGTCTGACTAGGTAACTTTGGCCTGGGGCATCATATCATATCATATGATATTAAATCATATGATTTTTGTATGATATCATATGATATCATACTCGCCTTTGGTGAACATCATATGATTTGCCGTTCCCTATTTATTTCTGCAGTAAGCGGTGGTATGAACAATTCGACCATCTGCT
>JACBWV010000839.1:2568368-2611778 GCA_013435795.1 Chlamydomonas sp. ICE-L
GTTTCTGTTGGTAGTTGGCCCCAGTGAAAGCAAACGGGCTGTCACCCTCAACCTCAAAGAGAATGGATGAATGGAACAAGTTAAATAACACGTAACAATGCATACTTTGGCTACTCTTCATCAGTTCAGTGCACACTGCACAGGCCTTCATAACTTTTCTTTACAGCTTCGAGGCGAAACTCCTTTCATTTAAGATATGTATGCGGATATCTGATCCAGAGAGTAAGGCAAGACTATTACCGTAAGCGCCTTAAGTATTTACAATATTAAGTATTGGCAAACGTTATTTCCCCCCCAAAAGTTTCCCTAAAGGCGCCTACGGTACTCAGGATACTAGACAGGTACTAGGGTATGATTTATTTTGAAGTTGTGAATGGACTTTCACCCATCAGGACATGATGATTTAATTAGATTGTATAATTAAATGATCACTGTTGCACGAACTCAGGGCCCCCGTCGGTAAAATGATTGTTTGGGGTTCAGTCCATTAATGCCTTTTCTTTTTAGGCCCTTCCTATCACGGTTGGGCAAGTCCCTTAAGCCTATTTGGCCAACCCCTGGGCTGTAACATACCGTACACACAGGGTACTAGATTAAAGCAGAATTAAGCTGATGGGAATGGATGAACGGAACAAGTTAGTTCACACCATGAACACTTTGGCTACTCTTCATTATTGTAGTTCAGTGCACAGGCCTTCAGAACCTTATATTTTCAGCTACGAGCAGCAGCTTCCATGCAGCTCCAACAAGGCTGTTACGCCCTGGACGTTTGGACACTGAGACAGGTTCAGAGAACGCAGATTGCCACACGCTGACAGGGCTGTGATATCCCCACGCCAATTGCACAGACAGCCGCAGGGTCTGCAGGTTGCAATGCGCTGACAAGGCTGGGACGTCCCGAAGTGTATGACAATAAGACGCATTCTGAGTACGCTGACAACCGCGCCCTGACAAGAAAACAAATTGAGAGCGTGCAGACTCTGCAGAGTACTACACGCTGACAAGTCTGTTAAGTCCTGAAGTCGAGTGTTCTTCAGAGTGAGGATGCGAGATTGCGAGGAAGGCCATGAGATTTGAAGAAGGGCAAAGTAGCTACACCGTGAGCACTTAGCGGCGAAATACCGGTACAACATGTTTTCTCCGCTACAATTTTTGCGAAGCTGCTACGATGCTCGTAACTCTAGACGTGTGCACGCAGGGCGCCAGGTCCTGAGCCAAAGATCTGGATGCGTATAAGTTACTCAGCTACTACATTCCGGTACCTCCGATGCAACAAGCTGTCCGAACTTCAAATATGACAGCTGCAGCTCAGGCCGCATGCGCACCCAAATATTTGGCTCGGGCCATGGCGCCCTGCGTGCATGTCTAGAGTTACGAGCACCGTAACAGCCCAGATCCTTCGCAAAATCTGCAGCGTAGAAAACATGTAGTATTCAGCCACGGAGTGCTCACGTGGTAGCGGCGTGGTAGCTACTTTGCCCTTACTTGAATCCCCCGCCTCCCCGCCTTCCTCGTTCTGAATTATTCGCTGAGCATTCGATCTGCATACTTCCTCGACTCTCCTAACACATATACTGACAAGTGCCTGCAGAAGCGTTTTCCGCGTCGCTTGCGACACGCGCTTAGGACTTTAGTCCCTTCGCCGTGGCCTGTGGGCACTTGCATGCATGGCCATGACAAACGAACATGCATATTGGAGGAGGATCACAAGGGCGGATTGCGTGAGTGTTTTTGTCAGTTTAAGTGTTGTAGTTGGGAAGTGTGGGTGGGTGTGAGTGGGAGATAGGGAAGGCTTTAGATGTGAATGGAGAAGCTTACCAACTTCCCTGGTTCTCCTTGTTTTAGATCTTACCAAAGCGCTTATTCAGATCTTCTAACAAGGAGACCCTTTTGTGGTGACTACTGCTAGTTCCGGCTTGCGCAGTGGTGTCCTTAACTTCACGTCCTGAGAGTGGCACATTACTCGGATGTAACAATTTCAATGTCAATGTCAATTTCAATTTCAAATTCAAATTCAATTTCAATTTCAAGCTTACCAACTATCTACCTAAAAGACACACCGACCAACCATCACAATTTCCCACCTGCCCCCCACCCCTACTCTCATCCCCACCCCCACCTTTCTGGTGTTAAAGCGACATTGTTTCCGCCAACACGCCATAAGTAGGTCGCTATCTGTGGAAACAGCCAACCCGCCAACCCAGAAAACAAACGATGAACACGCATGGTAGTGGAGACATGCTTCCGCACCTTCACAAATGTCCCCCACACCACCCCACCCCACCCACCCGCCCCGACCCACCATCCTTGCGACAACACCGAAACGCTGCCATTCTACTACGTTCTACGCGGTTGCTTTCTCTTCGTTTCGGACTGCCTGATGCTGACGCTGGTCCGTCGAGTGAGAGCCCCAGAGAGAATTTATGGGGAAGCTTGTGAAGGAGCTGTGGTAGTGACCAGTCCTGAATCCCACGCCTAGTCACAGGGCACATTTTAATAAATAATAACAAAAAGCGGTCCTTGCAGGTCCTTGGTTATATATTTCGTGTGCCTATTGGGGTGCCTTTATTGAGCCTCCATGCTGCCATCATTCGCCTGATTTGGACGAACCCTGGAGTGGCCTCCGGCCAAGGCCCATTAAACATTCGGGCCGAGTTGGGTGGGGCCCAAGGGGAAGTGTACCATGCTGAGAAAACTGTCCAGCTACTGTTTTGTTTGGACTGGTTTGGTATAACGAAAACTCCAGTTCCTGGCCACCCCCTGCAAAGGTGAAGGGTGTCTGCAGTACTTGGGCAACCCTAAGGGGGTGCAGAACTGAGTTTTGATTATCACACAATCACTTTGTGGGAATTCCGAGGATGCCATTATGTGCGCCATATTGTAAACCCCCAGAATCAATATCAAAAAAGGGTATTTATATTTTAAGAGGGGGGGGGGGGGGGGGGGGGGGGGGGGGGGGGGGGGGGGGCAGCTCTCCTCAGGTTTTTTAGACGTGGGGAGAGAGAACTTTTTTTTCTACTCCCGTCGGTGAGGAAGTTTTTTCGGAAACGGTCGCCCACCCACCCACCACCCCCCGCGGTGGTGGGTGGGCGAGGTGTACTCCCTTCCGAACGTTTTTTTTTTACTTTTTCCGACGGTTCCTGGGCTTGCGACCCCGAATTCAGTGTGCAACTGCCTGAGCCCCCCCCCCCCCGAAAAATAGTAAGCATATTTTGTGGAAACACATCAGCACATGGAACTCGCATGATTAGTTCTCGACTGATTTCCCTGCCTCCTGGAAGCACTTTCGAGCAGCTGCCCTGCCCTGGTAACTCCCATATCGTCTCCATGCATACCAAGGTAGCCCTAGCGTGATCAGTGGGTCAATCGCACCAACCCCACCAATTTCAGCTTTCTTAGTTTGCGCAATTGAAAATTCGCTGAAGTGTCAAGCCAACGGAATTCGCCCAAGTCCTGCGCTGCTACGCTGCGGACCCCCGCTGCGGACCCCCCTTGCGAGGGGTCCGCCCCCCAGCCTTGCTGACGTCAAAAACAATCGTTGGCGTAATACAACGGTACCCTTCGTAAAAGTTAGGGAAAGTTCGGAAAAGTTCGGAAACGTTTGGTATGGTATGCGAGGTCCACAAACGGGCCTAGGGGAGTTGATTGCAACATGACTCATTGTGGTGGATAACGATCCTCCCACTGAGTTGCCACGCGGTGGTGACGACTTTCCGACAGATGACGAACGACTTCTGTAGGCAGTTGAAACCGAGCGAATTGACCTACTGATCAGTGTCTGATCAGCTACTCGGGAATACCTAAAACGAGGGTTCCATTAGGGTCTAGACGCGCTGGAAGCGGGAAGGGAGTCTTAAGCCGTGCTTCTGACTCTTAGGGCCGTCTAAACTCCTGAGATCATTTCTTAGGCTTCCAGTTACAAGACACTCCGTGTTACAAGGTATTCATATACCACAATTGGTTTCTGGAGCCTGGTCGCGCTTTCAAACCGCGCCACTCGCTTTACTCCCCCCCCCCCGACGTCCCCTCGAGCCCACCATCACCGAGTATGGCCTCTTCTTCAGCCCAAGCTGCTGCGGCTCCACCTTCTGAGGTCCCGGATGTTGACGACATGGACCACGAGGAGCTCGTCCAGCAAGTCAAGGCTTGGGAGCTGCACGAGCTCTCCAAGGAGAAAAGAAAAGGCGCTGGAGGGCCGGCACCTTCGCCTCCCGACCTTTCAGCTACCGAGAAGGAGCTGAAGGAAGCGCGGATGGCTGTCAAAGTCAATGGCAAGAAGGTCGCCACAAGGCCTGACTCCACGCCGCTTGGCAAGGCTGCCGCGCACGTTGCCCTCGTGGAGAAGGACAGGGTTATCGCTAGCCTCGAACTTCTTCACCATCACGAGGCCGAGGCCACCGCATCCAAGCACCTTGAGGAGATGGCTCGGCTCCAAATGCGAATGAGGGATGCCGAACAGGAGACACTTCGAGTTTCCGCTCTCCTGAAGGCCCAGCAAACGCCCCCCGCTGGACCACCTGAGGGCCCCGCTGCTGGATCGCCTGCAACGCCCCCCGCCCCCGCTGGACCACCGGATGGCCCCGCTGCTGGATCGCCTGCAACGCCCCCCGCCCCCGCTGGACAACCCGCGGCCCCCACAGCTGGACTGCCTGCGGGCCCCCCTGCTGATGGATCGCCTGCTGCTGGCCAGCCCGCTGCTGAAGCGCCCGCTGCAGGACCGCCCGCTGTTGGCCCTCCCGCTGGACCTCATTCGGACGCTTTAATGGCTCTACGTGCCCAGATTGAGCTGCTGGAGGCCAAGGCCAAAGTGGCTGAGCTACAAGCTGCGGCAGCTAAGGTAGAGTCACATGTTTTGCCCTTGGTCCCGAGGCCCTTAGTTGGCAAGTATGAACGTCCATCCCTTTGGACTGGGGTAGAAGATAAGAAGCTCCCGAGGGGTAGGATTTGGTGGAAGTTGCTAGAGTCATATTGCACGTTGCACCATATGTTAGTACCATCCAACATACCAAACTTCTTTGGTGGGGTAGCTGCCGAGTGGCTAGACCACCTCATGACCGCGTCACCGGCCATTACGTGGGCTGAGATAAAAACTCAGTTCCTAAACTTCTATGACCCCTACCATGCTGACGACGACATCAATGCACGCCAACGGCTGCATGCCAACTCGATTCGGCAGACCTCGACGGTTAGGCATTACGCTATGGCTTTCCAAAACGAAGTGCGCATTGCCGGGGGTATGCAATTGGATGATCAGCTAGTTCTGTTTCGGTTTGGTCTGATTCCAACCATCGAGGCACGATGCCGCAGACGTACTGCTGCACAAGGAGGCCGATTTTCCTCTTTAGACGAGCTTGTCGAACATGCTGCTGCCATTGAAACTGAACTTGCTGCCACCAAAACACCAACCCCTACCTCGGCCATGTACGTTCAGGCAAAAGGCAAACGGCCTGGTGGACCTCACGAGGGGTCCACCCAGCACAAGCACAAGAAGGGCACGGCCCAGACTCCAGCTGCAACGGGCCCGCCGCCCTTTTCCAGCCCTGCGGGACAGCTACAATTTGCTGAAAAGCATAAGTGGAAGCAGGCTGACGGTCAGCCCTGGACACCGGATGCTTTTAAACTAGCTGAGGAGGGTAACTTATGTTACAAGTGTGGTACGAAGCGCACGGCCGCTACAGCCACTGCCCCCTCCAAGTGCCCTAGCTGCCCTACCGTTAGGAAGTAGGATGTAGGTCTGCTTGTAGACATAGATAGGGATGTTCTGTCTCAGTTTCCGTCCCCTACTATCTGTGTAACACCATCTACAACACAGACCACATCCCCTCCTTGCCTTCCGACCCTGCCCCCGCCTCCTGCCATTCCATGCATATCTGCTTGCACAACAGCTTGTGTCCACGCGGACCAAGCTACCGCACACTTTGAGGCCACCCTATCGGGGGTATCTGGCAAAGTTCTCATTGACAGTGGAGCAGACTCTGTCTTCGTAGACGCAGAATTCTGTGCTAGGGCAGGTTTAGCCACCTTTACGGGCTCACCAGTCATGGTGCGGGTAGCTGATGGATCCCAAGTCCTCACTACTACGAGAACGAGTTTTGTCCTGAACTTAGGCAAACATAGGTCAGAAATTAAATCTGCTTATGTCCTCCCTACGCTAGGGCCCGGCACCACCGCACTTCTCGGAAGAAGTTGGATGATGCAGACGGGGTGCTGCATTGGTTTTGAAGAGACACGTCTCAGAGCCAGTTTCAAAATAGCTAAAAAGCATAAACGTAGAGTAGCAGTCGAACTGTACTCCACCCGACTCGAGTCGGAACCTCTCTCCATCAAGGAATTGGTTGCTTATACTTTGGCACGTATCGAATTTTTTGACACAGCACAGCGAAAAACGCCAGGAGTCCTGTCGAACAGAGCACTTAAAAAGTTTATCCGCAAATCAAAACAAAAACTCAATTGTTTCGAAGTCCTAGTCACATCAGTGGACCAAGACGACGATGCCTTTACAATTCGAGTAACGGCAGCACAAGCAAACACGGTGCAACAAACGAAACACGAACGGATAATCTCGGGTTGCGAAACGGACTTTAAAAAGGTCTTCGCCCCGGCGGACAAGATTTCTGACCTTAGGGCTGACACCCCATTCGTATGCCCCCTCACGGAGGCGGCATCCCCACAATTCTCTCGAGGACACAGGTTGTCCCCCGCAGAACTGCTAGAGGTCCAAAACCAAGTTAAAGACTTGTTGGCCAAAGGCTACATCAGCCCTAGCTCGAGCCCGTGGGGCGCACCAGTCCTTTTCATCGCCAAACCCGATGGCTCTTAGAGGATGGCTATCGACTATCGTAAATTAAACAAGGTCACGGTACCAAATCGCTATCCCCTCCCATGAACTGACGATCTGTTTGACTCAGTTCGAGGAGCTAGTGTGTTCTCAAATCTGGATTTACGTAATGCATACCACAACATACGGTTACATGATTCAGACGTCCCGAAAACTGCGTTCATAACCCCGATGGGACTCTATGAATTCAAGGTTCTCCCTTTTGGGCTAGCAAATGCACCCTCGGCCTTTACAAAAGTCATGAACACCGTGTTCAGAGATTTAATTGGCAAATTCGTCGTCATTTACTTGGATGATATTCTCATCTACAGTAGTAATGATGAAGAACACGAAAAACACATTCGAATTGTGTTACAACGTCTTGAAAATAACCACCTCTTTCTTAAACGAGAAAAGTGTTTCTTCTATAGACCGGAAGTCAAATACCTAGGGCATGTGCTCTCCGGTGAAGGCGTCCGAGTCAACGAAACGAAGGTGAAAGCAGTTGCAGATTGGCCCACACCTACCTCCTCGAAGGAAGTTCAGCAGTTCCTGGGACTCTCTAACTTTTTCAGAAAGTTTATCCAAGGTTACTCGACGCTCGCAGCCCCTCTAATCCAGATTTCGAATCTAACAGACAGGCCAGCACCGATTTCACCGAAATTGAAACCGCCAGGACTGACAAAATCACCGACGGTGACACCAAGTCCGAAACCACTCGGAAAACGACAGGCAGGGCTCAAGGGACCTGCATTTCAAAATGTTTGGACCCAAGCCTGCCAGGAGGCATTCCTCGGCATCAAAAAAAGTCTTACGAAGGCTCCTTTGCTTGCACACCCTGACCCAGCGAAGGACTATCGGGCGGTAACCGATGCTTCTGTCGTTGGTACAGGGGGCGTTCTCATGCAAGATGGGCGACCCATCGCGTACCACTCTCACAAATCCTCAAGCGCTGAACGAAACTACTCCACGGGCGAGCAAGAATTACTCGCAGTGTACTTGGCCTTGAAAGAATGGCGATGCTACCTCGAAGGTTGCACTGGCAAGTTCGAACTTGACACCGACCACGAACCCCTCGTCTACCTTGCAAATCAGCCCATGCTGAGCAGAAAGCAGGCACGATATCTTGAGTTTTTCTCGCGCTTCACGAACATGAAGTGGGCTCATATCGCGGGCCGTACTAACGTAGCTGACCCTCTGAGTAGGAATCCAGCCTTCTCAGAGGCTACGGCTTTGTTCATTCAGAGGCTGTCCGCAAATGACCCACTCCACATGCGCGAAATAGCCCCAGATATTCTGCATGGTCACACGGAAGACTTGTGGTTCGATAATCCGCACAATACCAAGTACCTCTCCAAACGGGCAGATGGTTTCTGGGTTGGCACCGGCAAATCCATACGAGCAGCATCTGAGTCGCAGATCGTTGTACCAAATGGTAATTCGCTCAAAGCTCGGATTTTGTTTGCTTTCCACGATACCCAACGAAGTGGGCATGGAGGCATCGACCGAACTTTTCGATCTGTTGCACGCTACTATTGGTGGCCTGCCATGCGACTCGATGTCATTGATTACGTACGCCACTGTGATTCTTGCCAACGGGTAACAATTTCACATCAGAACCCGCAGGGTAACCTTCAACCCCTTTCGATTCCGACCGCCCCCTTCGATTCACTGTCCATGGACTTCATCGTTGGGCTACCGAAATCGAATGGTTTTGATCAGATCTACGTGATCGTTGATCGCCTTACGAAGATGGTCAAACTTATCCCATGCAAAACGACAGACGATGCTGAAAAGATTGCTACCCTGTTCCACGAGCGCGTGCTCAGCGAACAAGGCCATCCGCTTTCCATCATCTCTGATCGCGATGTTAAGTTCACGAGTAAGTTTTGGCAAACACTATTAACTCTGTGCGCTATCCGCCTTGGAATGTCGACTGCATTTCACCCACAAACAGATGGTCAAACAGAACGTATGAACAGTGTTCTCGAAGACACTCTTCGCCATTTTCCCTCTGCGAATCAGAAAAATTGGGCCAGTCTTTTGCCGAATGCACAATTCGCCATCAACAACTCGTACAACAGAAGCATTCGAGATTTTCCGTTTCGGTTGCTGTACGGTAGATACCCTCGAGTGGCACTACAACCATCAGATGATGTCATCGCTACGGCACATCAACCAGCCCTGTCCTGGGTCGAGCATATGAATAACGCATATGACACGGCCAAGGCAGCGCTTAAATCCGCGAAGGATCGTCAAAAAACGTATGCAGACTTGCACCGTCGACCGGTGAAGTATACTCACGGTCAGGAAGTTTTGTTGAACTCGAAGAACATCAAATACTGGCCTGGTATGACTCGGAAGCTCATGCCCAGATTCGTTGGTCCCTACAAATCTCTCACACTATCCAAAAGAGGGGGGAGACCAATGCAGTGACTCTATCCCTCCCCGAAGGATGGAAGATTCATCCAACGTTTCACGTATCTCTTGTCAAAGAATACCTATCCGACGGGACTGGGTTTATTAGACCAAATCCGGAATTGTTACGCACATGCGGTGAACCTATCTACGAGATTAGCAACGTTGTTGATCACAAGATACAGTCTGGTACGGTGTATTACTATGTACAATGGTTACACTCAGACCATGTTCACTCTTGGGAACTCGAAGAAGAGTTGTTACCTATGTGCTCTGAACAAATCAATTTGTATTGGAGACAACACCCTTCTCGGGTACGACCCGTGATAGGTGCCAACGACCCGAAACCTAAAACGGTTAAAAAACCTACTCACAAGGATTATGCGACTGTAACCCCTGATGAGTTTCTCATTCGAAAGAGTACTAGACTTCAGGAGAAGGCTAGGGCTAGAGAAGGGGGAATTGTGGTGGATAACGATCCTCCCACTGAGTTGCCGCGCGGTGGTGACGACTTTCCGACAGATGACGAACGACTTCTGTAGGCAGTTGAAACCGAGCGAATTGACCTACTGATCAGTGTCTGATCAGCTACTCGGGAATACCTAACACGAGGGTTCCATTAGGGTCTAGACGCGCTGGAAGCGGGAAGGGAGTCTTAAGCCGTGCTTCTGACTCTTAGGGCCGTCTAAACTCCTGAGATCATTTCTTAGGCTTCCAGTTACAAGACACTCCGTGTTACAAGGTATTCATATACCACATCCTGCGCATAATTGTTGTTCACCCGCCCGAATTCAACCGTTACCACAGATCTGTCCTACGCTACCTCACTCTCTGCTACCACACAGCCCTTCGCCCCCGCCCCCGCCCCCCCGTCTCCCCCGGCCGGGCACGAGCCGATTGTTGTTTAAGAAACCGGATAAGAAACTGGATAAGAAACTGGATAAATTCAAAACCGGATATGACACCCCTACGGGGCGCGGCACCGTAACACAAGATCATGATGAAAGAAACGACGGTGGGGCGCCGTAGCACGCCACAGTTGGTCGGCCCTTGACCTATCCATCTATCTATCTATCTATCTATCTATCTATCTATCTATCTATCTATTCTATCTATCTATCTCTCTATCTATCTATCTATCTATCTAGCTATCATCTATCTATCTATCTATTCTAATTTCTATCTATCTTCTTATCTTATCTATCTATCTATCTATCGATCTAGCTATCTATCTATCTTATCTATCTATCTATCTATCTATCTAGCTGTCTATCTATCTATCTCTCTATCTAATCTATCTATCTATCTATCTATCTATCTATCTATCTATCTATCTATCTATCTATCTATCTAGCTATCTATCTATCTATCTATCTATCTATCTATCTATCTATCTATCTATCTATCTAGCTATCTATCTATCTATCTATCTATCTATCTATCTATCTATCTATCTATCTATCTATCTATCTATCTATCTATCTATCTATCTATTATCTAAACAAGTGTTTTTTTAATTGAGCGATGGTGTCGCTATTAGCGACTGAAACCCATCGTTTTCGAGATTTGCCTAGCGATGAAATCGATTTGAGCGATGCAGCCTCTGGCCCACCGGATCTGGCCCTCGAGTCCCAACTGGCCTGGCCCAGGCCACCTAGGAGCTGACCTGGCCTGGAACTCCTCGAATTTCTGGGCAGGCCCCCCCCCTCCCCCCTGGGGGGAGGGGCAGGCCCCTCCCCCCGTGCAGTAACACACACACGCCCACATCGCCGTAGCTGACGAGGTCAACCCCTGGCTGGCAGTGACAAAAGAGGAGTCGAGTGCGAGCTGCAGCCTCGTTGCTGTTATCGAGGACAATATTGCATTCGCATATGTAAAATATTCCTAGGATGCTCCCTGATAAGAGAAAGACTGTACCCCCTATGGCTCATGGCCAAATAGATGTATTGCAGACCATGCACCGAGTTTATTTGCGTAGGCATGATCGACTCGATTGGAAAGCTTGAAAACCCAACTGAGAGGGTAACTGCGCGCAAAGCAGAAGCTCTAGGCGTTCAGATGTGTGATTGCGCAGTTCCGGTACACAACGCGGAATCAACACTTCGCAACTTGGTTCAATCAGGTAGGTTGAATTTGCAACCTGGTGTGGTATATGAATACCTTGTAACACGGAGTGTCTTGTAACTGGAAGCCTAAGAAATGATCTCAGGAGTTTAGACGGCCCTAAGAGTCAGAAGCACGGCTTAAGACTCCCTTCCCGCTTCCAGCGCGTCTAGACCCTAATGGAACCCTCGTGTTAGGTATTCCCGAGGAGCTGATCAGACACTGATCAGTAGGTCAATTCGCTCGGTTTCAACTGCCTACAGAAGTCGTTCGTCATCTGTCGGAAAGTCGTCACCACCGCGTGGCAACTCAGTGGGAGGATCGTTATCCACCACAATTCCCCCTTCTCTAGCCCTAGCCTTCTCCTGAAGTCTAGTACTCTTTCGAATGAGAAACTCATCAGGGGTTACAGTCGCATAATCCCTGTGAGTAGGTTTTTTAACCGTTTTAGGTTTCGGGTCGTTGGCACCTATCACGGGTCGTACCCGAGAAGGGTGTTGTCTCCAATACAAATCGATTTGTTCAGAGCACATAGGTAACAACTCTTCTTCGAGTTCCCAAGAGTGAACATGGTCTGAGTGTAACCATTGTACATAGTAATACACCGTACCAGACTGTATCTTGTGATCAACAACGTTGCTAATCTCGTAGATAGGTTCACCGCATGTGCGTAACAATTCCGGATTTGGTCTAATAAACCCAGTCCCGTCGGATAGGTATTCTTTGACAAGAGATACGTGAAACGTTGGATGAATCTTCCATCCTTCGGGGAGGGATAGAGTCACTGCATTGGTCTCCCCCCTCTTTTGGATAGTGTGAGAGATTTTGTAGGGACCAACGAATCTGGGCATGAGCTTCCGAGTCATACCAGGCCAGTATTTGATGTTCTTCGAGTTCAACAAAACTTCCTGACCGTGAGTATACTTCACCGGTCGACGGTGCAAGTCTGCATACGTTTTTTGACGATCCTTCGCGGATTTAAGCGCTGCCTTGGCCGTGTCATATGCGTTATTCATATGCTCGACCCAGGACAGGGCTGGTTGATGTGCCGTAGCGATGACATCATCTGATGGTTGTAGTGCCACTCGAGGGTATCTACCGTACAGCAACCGAAACGGAAAATCTCGAATGCTTCTGTTGTACGAGTTGTTGATGGCGAATTGTGCATTCGGCAAAAGACTGGCCCAATTTTTCTGATTCGCAGAGGGAAAATGGCGAAGAGTGTCTTCGAGAACACTGTTCATACGTTCTGTTTGACCATCTGTTTGTGGGTGAAATGCAGTCGACATTCCAGGTCGGATAGCGCACAGAGTTAAGAATGTTTGCCAAAATTTACTCGTGAACTTAACATCGCGATCAGAGATGATGGAAAGCGGATGGCCTTGTTCGCTGAGCACGCGCTCGTGGAACAGGGTAGCAATCTTTGCAGCATCGTCCGTCGTTTTGCATGGGATAAGTTTGACCATCTTCGTAAGGCGATCAACGATCACGTAGATCTGATCAAAACCATTCGATTTCGGTAGCCCAACGATGAAGTCCATGGACAGTGAATCGAAGGGGGCGGTCGGAATCGAAAGGGGTTGAAGGTTACCCTGCGGGTTCTGATGTGAAATTGTTACCCGTTGGCAAGAATCACAGTGGCGTACGTAATCAACGACATCGAGTCGCATGGCAGGCCACCAATAGTAGCGTGCAACAGATCGAAAAGTTCGGTCGATGCCTCCATGCCCACTTCGTTGGGTATCGTGGAAAGCAAACAAAATCCGAGCTTTGGGCGAATTACCATTTGGTACAACGATCTGCGACTCAGATGCTGCTCGTATGGATTTGCCGGTGCCAACCCAGAAACCATCTGCCCGTTTGGAGAGGTACTTGGTATTGTGCGGATTATCGAACCACAAGTCTTCCGTGTAACCATGCAGAATATCTGGGGCTATTTCGCGCATGTGGAGTGGGTCATTTGCGGACAGCCTCTGAATGAACAAAGCCGTAGCCTCTGAGAAGGCTGGATTCCTACTCAGAGGGTCAGCTACGTTAGTACGGCCCGCGATATGAGCCCACTTCATGTTCGTGAAGCGCGAGAAAAACTCAAGATATCGTGCCTGCTTTCTGCTCAGCATGGGCTGATTTGCAAGGTAGGCGAGGGGTTCGTGGTCGGTGTCAAGTTCGAACTTGCCAGTGCAACCTTCGAGGTAGCATCGCCATTCTTTCAAGGCCAAGTACACTGCGAGTAATTCTTGCTCGCCCGTGGAGTAGTTTCGTTCAGCGCTTGAGAATTTGTGAGAGTGGTACGCGATGGGTCGCCCATCTTGCATGAGAACGCCCCCTGTACCAACGACAGAAGCATCGGTTACCGCCCGATAGTCCTTCGCTGGGTCAGGGTGTGCAAGCAAAGGAGCCTTCGTAAGACTTTCTTTGATGCCGAGGAATGCCTCCTGGCAGGCTTGGGTCCAAACATTTTGAAATGCAGGTCCCTTGAGCCCTGCCTGTCGTTTTCCGAGTGGTTTCGGACTTGGTGTCACCGTCGGTGATTTTGTCAGTCCTGGCGGTTTCAATTTCGGTGAAATCGGTGCTGGCCTGTCTGTTAGATTCGAAATCTGGATTAGAGGGGCTGCGAGCGTCGAGTAACCTTGGATAAACTTACTGAAAAAGTTAGAGAGTCCTAGGAACTGCTAAACTTCCTTCGAGGAGGTAGGTGTGGGCCAATCTGCAACTGCTTTCACCTTCGTTTCGTTGACTCGGACGCCTTCACCGGAGAGCACATGCCCTAGGTATTTGACTTCCGGTCTATAGAAGAAACACTTTTCTCGTTTAAGAAAGAGGTGGTTATCTTCAAGACGTTGTAACACAATTCGAATGTGTTTTTCGTGTTCTTCATCATTACTGCTGTAGATGAGAATATCATCCAAGTAAATGACGACGAATTTGCCAATTAAATCTCTGAACACGGTGTTCATGACTTTTGTAAAGGCCGAGGGTGCATTTGCTAGCCCAAAAGGGAGAACCTTGAATTCATAGAGTCCCATCGGGGTTATGAACGCAGTTTTCGGGACGTCTGAATCATGTAACCGTATGTTGTGGTACGCATTACGTAAATCCAGATTTGAGAACACACTAGCTCCTCGAACTGAGTCAAACAGATCGTCAATTCATGGGAGGGGATAGCGATTTGGTACCGTGACCTTGTTCAATTTACGATAGTCGATAGCCATCCTCCAAGAGCCATCGGGTTTGGCGATGAAAAGGACTGGTGCGCCCCACGGGCTCGAGCTAGGGCTGATGTAGCCTTTGGCCAACAAGTCTTTAACTTGGTTTTGGACCTCTAGCAGTTCTGCGGGGGACAACCGGTGTCCTCGAGAGAATTGTGGGGATGCCGCCTCCGTGAGGGGGCATACGAATGGGGTGTCAGCCCTAAGGTCAGAAATCTTGTCCGCCGGGGCGAAGACCTTTTTAAAGTCCGTTTCGCAACCCGAGATTATCCGTTCGTGTTTCGTTTGTTGCACCGTGTTTGCTTGTGCTGCCGTTACTCGAATTGTAAAGGCATCGTCGTCTTGGTCCACTGATGTGACTAGGACTTCGAAACAATTGAGTTTTTGTTTTGATTTGCGGATAAACTTTTTAAGTGCTCTGTTCGACAGGACTCCTGGCGTTTTTCGCTGTGCTGTGTCAAAAAATTCGATACGTGCCAAAGTATAAGCAACCAATTCCTTGATGGAGAGAGGTTCCGACTCGAGTCGGGTGGAGTACAGTTCGACTGCTACTCTACGTTTATGCTTTTTAGCTATTTTGAAACTGGCTCTGAGACGTGTCTCTTCAAAACCAATGCAGCACCCCGTCTGCATCATCCAACTTCTTCCGAGAAGTGCGGTGGTGCCGGGCCCTAGCGTAGGGAGGACATAAGCAGATTTAATTTCTGACCTATGTTTGCCTAAGTTCAGGACAAAACTCGTTCTCGTAGTAGTGAGGACTTGGGATCCATCAGCTACCCGCACCATGACTGGTGAGCCCGTAAAGGTGGCTAAACCTGCCCTAGCACAGAATTCTGCGTCTACGAAGACAGAGTCTGCTCCACTGTCAATGAGAACTTTGCCAGATACCCCCGATAGGGTGGCCTCAAAGTGTGCGGTAGCTTGGTCCGCGTGGACACAAGCTGTTGTGCAAGCAGATATGCATGGAATGGCAGGAGGCGGGGGCAGGGTCGGAAGGCAAGGAGGGGATGTGGTCTGTGCTGTAGATGGTGTTACACAGATAGTAGGGGACGGAAACTGAAACAGAATATCCCTATCTATGTCTACAAGCAGACCTACATCCTACTTCCTAACGGTAGGGCAGCTAGGGCACTTGGAGGGGGCAGTGGCTGTAGCGGCCGTGCGCTTCGTACCACACTTGTAACATAAGTTACCCTCCTTAGCTAGTTTAATAGCATCCGGTGTCCAGGGCTGACCGTCAGCCTGCTTCCACTTATGCTTTTCAGCAAATTGTAGCTGTCCCGCAGGGCTGGAAAAGGGCGACGGGCCCGTTGCAGCTGGAGTCTGGGCCGTGCCCTTCTTGTGCTTGTGCTGGGTGGACCCCTCGTGAGGTCCACCAGGCCGTTTGCCTTTTGCCTGAACGTACATGGCCGAGGTAGGGGTTGGTGTTTTGGTGGCAGCAAGTTCAGTTTCAATGGCAGCAGCATGTTCGACAAGCTCGTCTAAAGAGGAAAACCGGCCTCCTTGTGCAGCAGTACGTCTGCGGCATCGTGCCTCGATGGTTGGAATCAGACCAAACCGAAACAGAACTAGCCGATCATCCAATTGCATACCCCCGGCAATGCGCACTTCGTTTTGGAAAGCCATAGCGTAATGCCTAACCGTCGAGGTCTGCCGAATCGAGTTGGCATGCAGCCGTTGGCGTGCATTGATGTCGTCGTCAGCATGGTAGGGGTCATAGAAGTTTAGGAACTGAGTTTTTATCTCAGCCCACGTAATGGCCGGTGACGCGGTCATGAGGTGGTCTAGCCACTCGGCAGCTACCCCACCAAAGAAGTTTGGTATGTTGGATGGTACTAACATATGGTGCAACGTGCAATATGACTCTAGCAACTTCCACCAAATCCCACCCCTCGGGAGCTTCTTGTCTTCTACCCCAGTCCAAAGGGATGGACGTTCATACTTGCCAACTAAGGGCCTCGGGACCAAGGGCAAAACATGTGACTCTACCTTAGCTGCCGCAGCTTGTAGCTCAGCCACTTTGGCCTTGGCCTCCAGCAGCTCAATCTGGGCACGTAGAGCCATTAAAGCGTCCGAATGAGGTCCAGCGGGAGGGCCAACAGCGGGCGGTCCTGCAGCGGGCGCTTCAGCAGCGGGCTGGCCAGCAGCAGGCGATCCATCAGCAGGGGGGGGCGCAGGCAGTCCAGCTGTGGGGGCCGCGGGTTGTCCTGCGGGGGCGGGGGGCGTTGCAGGTGGGGAGTAAAGCGAGTGGCGCGGTTTGAAAGCGCGACCAGGCTCAAGAAACCAATTGTGGTATATGAATACCTTGTAACACGGAGTGTCTTGTAACTGGAAGCCTAAGAAATGATCTCAGGAGTTTAGACGGCCCTAAGAGTCAGAAGCCCGGCTTAAGACTCCCTTCCCGCTTCCAGCGCGTCTAGACCCTAATGGAACCCTCGTTGTAGGTATTCCCGAGTAGCTGATCAGACACTGATCAGTAGGTCAATTCGCTCGGTTTCAACTGCCTACAGAAGACGTTCGTCATCTGTCGGAAAGTCGTCACCACCGCGTGGCAACTCAGTGGGAGGATCGTTATCCACCACACCTGGTCTTTGTCTTTCTGCATGATCAAAGCTCGACGCAAATGAAGTGCAAGAGCGGTAGGCAGATTGATTGGAGGAGGGGAGTAAGTGCAAGTTGGTGGGTGGTTGGGTCGTGTTGTGGGTGTGTGGTGGTGGTGTGTGGTGGTGGTGGGGGGGGGAGGGAAGGGCAAGGGAGTGGTTATGGTGGATAGTGGAGGGGGTAAGCAGTAGTTCAGGGGATAAATCATCTGGACGTATGGAGTGTGTGTGTAATTGGGGGAAACCTAGACCAGACCTAGATCCACTTGAGCTCGGCCAGCCTCGGCCAAGTTAAATTATAAGTTAGAATGTTGAAAGACGCCAATTTGAAAAGAGCTATGAATAGCTACAAACGAAGACTGGTCGCTTGGCTCCGGAACCAGAATAGCTATGGAAAGGGGGGGCTTCAAAAATGAATAAAAATCCCTGTCTATCTATCTATCTATCTATACTATCTCTATATCTATCTATCTATCTATACTATCTCTATATCTATCTATCTATCTAATCCATCTATCTATCTATCCATCCATCTATCTATCCATCTATCTATCTATTTATCTATCTATCTCTCTATCTGTATCATGAAAGTTGCGTTGTCCGCCCGACCAATGTCACGGGTTCAGGGCTTACTTGGCGATGGTTCCGCTTACCCAAGCATGTTATGTCTTCAACTTTTTCTCCATTCGGATTTGCATGCGCACTTCTGCTGTCTCCAACGCTCCCTGCCTCCGCCGCCCTCTGTTGTGTTGTGCTGTGTTGTGTCATATCATTTTGTTCGTGTCATGTCATTTGTGTCGTTTTGGGTCAATTTGTGTTGTTTTGTGTTGAGTTGTGTTGCGGTGTAGTGTGGTGCGTTGTGGTTTGTTTTGGAGCGTTGTGGTGTGGTGTGGTGTGGTGTGCCGTATTATGTGGTGATGTTTTGTGTTGTTTTGTGCCGTGGTGTGGTGTGATGAGGTGTGTGGTGTGGTGTGGTGTGGTTCAACTTTGTGATCTACCTCTGTTTGTCTCAACTCATCGTCCACTAGCTTCGATGTCAGCTCTCGCTGAACCACCTAACTAACCTTGCTGGTCCCTCTGTCACAACACTCGCTTCTCCTTCTCCTGCGCTCTCACTCCTGCTTGCTCGCTGACTGCTTTTCCATCGCGTGATCCCCAGCTCCTCGCTAAATCTTTCAATCAACACAAGCATGGCCCAGCCCTGGGAACATCAAATCAGCGACTGGCAGATGTTAAATACTAGTCTTGGACAAACCTCAGTGCCAAACCTCGGTCGCGTATGAGCGCTGACTCAGAAGCTATTCCTCCAGAAATATTACAACTGCTGCCGTTGAATTCCATGCTTGGCGCCCTTTTTGACTAGCAACAGGTAGCAAGCTCTGACAGGGTGCGCTTAAGGCAGCCAATGCTTTGCACTGGGCGGGAATGCGAGCACTTCTACTCGCTGCCGGCATCAATGCCTAACAATTTCGCGCCGTATGCAGATTGTTCCCAGACCTCTAACTGACAAGTCTAATCCAGCATTACTCTTCTTAGACATTGACGCCAGCCTAGGGAATGACAGGTTATGGCCAGAAGACTACAGGTCATCGTTTGCGATGCGATTGAGAAAGCACCTGTTCGTACCCCTTGGGATGTTGCATCTTCTCTTATCCAAGAAAGCTGTGTCAGACATAGTGAAGCTCACAAATGAGAGGGAGAACATATGCATCTCCCTTCATGGACGCACACACACCAACACACACACATCTACACGCACACACACACACATCTATACACACAAGAACACCAACACACACACTTGCATGCATGGACATCATGCATCCTAACACATCCACACATACATACACATGTGCTATGTCTCGTATGCAAACCCACATGCATGAACACAAACAAGCATAGACACACACACAAGCATTGACACACGCACACACATGCAAGGGCACACACATACACACACATGCATGTAGGTGCTTGTATGTGTGTGACACATTGACACCACCAACTTCCCACACTCACCCACCACTGTCAGAACCACCCACGAACACACACATACATATAGGTGGATGTCCATGCAGGTGGGTGTATGACACATAGACACCATTATCTTCCCACACATACACACCAATCACCCACAAACACAAATGCACGCATGCATGTAGGTGGGTGTCCATGCAGGTGGGTGTCATGTAATTGTGGGGAGGCTATCTGCTCCCCAAACAGTGAAAGTGACTGCTTTTGCAAGCACACCATGTCTGCGCGCGCGAAAGATAACTCTGGACTATCTCCTTTGAAGAGGGGGAGGCAGTAGTCTGAACTTGACCAGATTGTGGGGACAACTTCTTAACAATGTCCTCAGGGGATTCTGAGAGTCTGAGGCTTAAAGTTGGGGTCTAACAACATCTACAGATGTTTTAGTTTTTAATTTGATTTTTCAGTTTGTTTTTGAAAACAAAACATTTTCAAATTCAAATTCAAACATGTGGATGTACCACTGTAGCTTATTTGGCGATTCATATGTGTTCTACTACTCTTGAAGTTGCAGCTGTAAAAAACACCATGTGATTTGAGAAATATATGACCCTTATATTCCACTTTTCCCTAAACTGATAATTTGTATTACCGGTTATACACGGCAATCCAGGACAAACACAAAATGTGTAGGGAATCCATTTCACCCACTCACATCCACTTCTGACTTCACCAATTGTGTTCCATGTAGGACTGGTTGGGCTTGCACCCCTACCTTAATGGCATTGAGCCTAGCCTTTCCCCCCAAATGATAATTGTCAGAATTGGATGAGAGAAGCTGCACTGTGATTCTGGATGTGTAGGGAGTCTAAATCACCCACGCCCATCCACTTCTGACTTCACCAATTGTGTTGCATGTAGGACTGGTCAGGCTTGCGCCCCTACCTTAATGGCATCGAGCCTAGCCTTTCCCCCAAAATGATAATTGTCAGAATTGGATGAGAGAAGCTGCACTGTGATTCTGAATGTGTAGGGAGTCAAAATCACCCACTCGCATCCACTTCTGTCTTCATCCATTTTGTTGCATGTAGGACTGGTCAGGCTTGCGCCCCTACCATAATGGCCTCAAGCCTAGCCTTTCCCCCAAAGTGATATTTGACAGAATTTGTAAAGAGAATCTGCACTGTGATTCTGAATGTGTCAAAATCACCCACTTGCATCCACTTCTGACTTATCAATTGTGTTGCATGTAGGACTGGTCGGGCTTGCGCCCCTACATTAATGGCATCGAGCCTAGCCTTTCCCCACAATGGAAATTGTCAGATTTGGATGAGAGAAGCTGCACTGTGATTCTGATTGTGTAGGGAGTCAAAATCACCCACGCCCGTCTTCTGCTGACTTCATCCATTTTGTTGCATGTAGGACTTGTCAGGCTTGCGCCTCTACCATAATGGCATCAAGCCTAGCCTTCCCCCCAAAATGATAAGTGTCATAACTTGGAAAGAGATGCTGCACTGTGATTCTGAATGTGTAAGGAGTCAAAATCACCCACTCGCAGCCACTTCTGACTTATCAATTGTGTTCCATGTAGGACTGGTCAGGCTTGCGCCCCTACCTTAATGGCTTCAAGCCTAGCCTTTCCCCCAGTATGATAATTGTCAGAATGGGATGCGAGAAGCTGCACTGTGATTCTGGATGTGTAGGGAGTCTAAATCACCCACGCCCATCCACTTCTGACTTCACCAATTGTGTTGCATGTAAGACTGGTCGGGCTTGCGCCCCTACCTTAATGGCACCAAGCCTAGCCTTTCCCCCAAATTGATAATTGTCGGAATTTGGAAAGAGAAGCTGCACTGATTCTGAATGTGTAGGGAATCAAAATCACCCACGCCCATCCACTTCTGACTTCATCAATTGTGTTGCGTGTAGGACTGGTCGGGCTTGCGCCCCTACCTTAATGGCATCAAGCCTAGCCTTTCCCCCAAAATGATAATTGTCAGAATTGGATGAGAGAAGCTGCACTGTGATTCTGAATGTGTAGGAAGTCAAAATCACCCACGCCCATCCACTTCTGAATTCATCCATTTTGTTGCATGTAGGTCTGGTCGCACGCGGGCATTTGGCCGAAAATGTCCGTGCCTGCGGCGTCTTTCTGCGCTATCCCTCAGGCGCAGGCCCCGGCCAGGGGGATAGCGCCCGCGCAAAAAAAAATGCCTAAAAGACGCACAAGGCCAATATAATCTAGCTGCTCCAGAGGAGAGGCCGGGGCATGTAGTAGTGAGGGACAAAACAGGAAAGGTGTGAGACAGAGACCGGCCAGAAGCAACGTTTTAACTTATCCGAAATAAGCCGTTGACTCAGCGGCATACCATCGATCTCACGTGATGGTGTGGCCTCACTGGCTGCTCGCTACCTCGACAAGAAACCCTGGCTCTTCTGCTCATCATCGTTCGACGGCAGCCTTTCTTCTGCCCATATCCTTCTGCACCTTATTCATGAAGGGCGCCTGGGGGCGCGTCCCGAATGAAATGAAATTAATACTGAATTCAATTGATTTTAATTTAATTTATTCAATGTTGTGTTATTTAATTCGATTTTATTACATTAAATTAAATTTTATCAACGTGATTTGAATGCATTTAATTGCCATAAGTATTATGAATTCGTATCGAATTTAATTTAATTTCCTGTCCATTTACTGCTGTGCCTTATTCATGCATCTTCATCTCCCATTCCCATGACTAGCTTCAATCCAGCCACTCAGCCAGCAGCTCCCATTGACAAGCCTTCCCACACACCTGGCCCTCAATGTAGGCCCAACACTTCCTCAGCAAAATCACTGGGCATACATCCAACCAAACCCGCATGGCCATTCTCAACCTACTACATAAGCAACAGACCTCCTGGGATTGCTGCTAGGATGCAGGGTAATTCAAAGCGCGCGCTTTTGAGCTTTTGAGCGCTGACTTTTTGATCCCCTCTGCGCTGTAAGCGCAGTTTTTTGCAACCCCTTGTGGGCGCTGCAAGCAATTTTTGCGCTTTTTGCACTACAAAGCGCAGTTTTTAATGTTTTTAAGTGCGCTAAAGTGCTGGCCAATTTGGCCATTTGAAGTACCCTGATGGCCACTCTTAACCTACGACATAAGCAACAGACCTCCTGGGATTGCTGCTAGGATGTGCTTTTGCTTGTGATCCATGAAATAAGGTTAAAAACCACATTTGCCAATGTTTATTCTTGCCATTACATGTTGCGCATACGGTACCTCCTGGGATTGCTGCTAGGATGTGCTTTTGCTCGCAACAGCCCAATTATCAATAGTCATGCATGCACCCTTCAAATCCCTTCCTGGGATGGTGGAGAGCTAGCCCATCAGCCGCGCCGGCATGAGAGCGCTGAATGCATGATGTATGGTGAGTGAGAGAGACAGGGGGCTGCATGCATGGCTTGTAACAAGGTAGTCTAAATCCAGAATCCTGTAAAGTGCGCGGGGTGAGTTGTGGTCGCAATCATCCATGGTACACCATGCATGCATGCATACATTGTTGTATGCATGCAGCCACTTCACTCTTTTGCGCAGTGTCAGTCATACAGTATGCATGCAGCCACTTCACTTATGTCGCGTCCGTGCTCCCATCAAATTAAAGCATTAATTTTTTCTGTCAGTAAGGTATTACAAGAAAGGGAACACAATTTTTGTTCATGTTCACATTTTTACTGTTTGCGATGACAACTTTCAGAATTTCATGAAACTTCATGAAAGTCACCCCAAGCTCGTAAGGTTGGCAGCTCGGGATGACATTATGACGCCTGGTATGTTAGGCCTCAGGCATTGGGCTGAAGGCTCGATGTGTTGCGTTGGATGTGTTGTGTACTTGTGGTGCGATGGAAAATCCTAATCGATCGATGTGTTGCGTTGGATGTGTTGTGGTGGATAGCAGGCACGAGATGAACATTGAACCTGAATTGGTGGATAAAAACTCCAGTATGAAGCTGGTAATGAATCCTGATTCCTTTGAAGCTTTTCTGCTTAGGTTGCCTTATTTGAATTTAATGTGAAAGGGAAGTTAACTAGGAGGATCTGGAAGCTGAGGAGGTGCTGAATTGGGACTGACTTGAAGGAGGCGCCAAGCATCTCAACACATTTGTTTGGCTGGTGCGTATCGGTCTGGACCACTGTTCACCACTGTCACCACTGTTCCCGCGGCTTGACGTAGCCAAGGTAGACTTATGAGCATCATTTATAAAGAAGAAAATAAGAAGATTGGTGGTTGGCCCTTGTGCAAGCAAACGGGCTGGCCCCCTCAACCTCACGCCTCGTAATATGGCGTACTATTTATTTATAAAAGAAGAAGACAAATTGAGCCAACCTTAAGGGACCTAGTGAACCTTGAAGCCGATGTCATATTCATATTTCTGGCGCTGCTGAAATCTTTTGCTTGTAGCCTTGGCTGGCTCAGATATTTATACTACCGTACATACTGTAACTGACTTGGTCTTTTGTATATAGATGATATTATACCGGTATGTAATCAATTAAAGTACCATCCTAGATGAGATGATGATTAAATTATATTGTAGAATTTAATGATCATTGTAGCACGAACTCAAGGCACCCGTCGGTAAAACGATTGTTTGGGGTTCGGTTCATTAGTGCTTTTTCTTTTTGAGCCCTTCCTACACAATTGGGCAAGTCCATTTAGCATATTTGGCCTACCCCTGGACTGTAACAACATGCATACATGTTCCATAGCATTGTGGCACCATATACCATGATGTCCATGTGGCAGTATAGAAGTACATGCGTAACTACTTGACTCGCTGAGTCATAACATGGGGTCTGCTGGGTTGTTCTGGACACTGCGTGTGCGTTGCACGACGACGAATGTCAAAGTGTCCGGTACGTCCTGAGAGGCAACGTGGGGAGGGTCCATTGTGTTGCATGTGCAGCTTCAGTGAGTTGTTTGCATCGGCTACGGGTCGGTTGCGTCTTAGGGTGTGTTTCCACAGAGATTTTCGCGTCCCCGGAAACAAAAAGTAAACCCTCCCCGGTGCCAGGTAGGCAATTTTGTTTCCACAGGGGTTCCCCGGAGTCTCCCCGGAGAATCCCCGGAGTTCCAGGTCGGCAAATCTTCGCGACAGGTCGTCGAATCTTTACCCCTGGGTATTTTTGAATATTTCGAAATATTTACGAAAAATGACGGTTAAAAGTACAAAACGGACGATTAACGACTTTCCCCTGGCTTTCCTGGAGAAAAGTTTCGGGGGAACATGCCGCCCACCCCTGGAGATTTGGGAGTCTCCCCGGAGTCCACATCAGCATTTCCCGGAGTCCACATCAGCATCCCAGGAGAATCGCCGCAGGGTCGAGACAGAAAATCGACAAGGCGTGTCATTGTTTGCGTTGTGACAACTTCAGCTTTTACTTTACAGCGGCTCTCTCTTTTGTTCTGTCGCTTGGGCTTCCCGTGGATTGGGGTCCAGCAGTTGACCTGTCAGCTCAACTGAACCCAACCGAAACTCCCCGGAGAATCCCGAAGTCTCTGGGGCGAATCAAGGACTTCGGGATTCTCCGGGGATTGTCAGTTGGGTTCAGTTGAGCTGCCAGGTCGACTCCTGGAACCTACTCCACGGGAAGGCCAAAAACTCCTGTGGAAACACACCCTTAGGACGCAGGCTATGAAATTGGTTGTGTCTCAGGACGCAGGCTGTACAATTGGTTGCATCTCAGGACGCAGATCTGGGGGTCCTTCTGAGCAACCCTGATAGTATGGAGTGTTCCCCTGCCATTCCCGCCACGTCTGCCGTACTATAAGACCCCCCCCCCCCCCCCCCCCCCCCCCAATCCCTAGCACTCTTTAGACAAGAGTGCCTGGGATTCACAAAACAAGTTCGATGCAGCGTCGCCTGCGACGCTAAAAAATTGCGGATAGTGATCACGAGGGAGCGACAGGTGGCAACGGAAGCGAGTTAGTTACGAGGCCGTTGGCTGACGTGTCGGGCTTCATCGCGGTCAGACGGCTGGATGGACGAACGGACAAATGGGTAACACTGGGGGCTCCCGCCCCCCAGAAGGGGGGGCTCCGCCAAAAAGAATTGTCTAGGTGCAACAAAAAATTCAAGCAAGAGTCAAAATGTATGCCATGCGGTGAAGCAATTGATCAGCAATTGATAGGATCATAGGCATGATCAGGAGTTCATTATGCCAGGGAATGAGAAGGGCAAATGGAAGATTGAGAAGATTACAAGGGGCTCATGTCCTAGCAGTGAAACAACACCGCCCTAAAGTCGGACTCGAGAAACCACCCGCCATCTTCTGGCAGCGGGGCTCGAACTCTTGTCGCCGAAGCCTTAACCACCGGGTCTGGACCATACCGCCCTCCAGACTGGGCAAATGAAAAATAAAGATTACAAGGGGCAAATGTGAGCAAGGCACTTCAACAGGACACAGATGACATAACATAACAAAGGCTGCTGATGAGCCTCTTTCAGTGTTATACATTGGTCTAGTGGTAGACTAAGTCACTTAAAGAATGAAGAGTCGAGGGTTTGACTCCCCCTTCGGTCACTCTCGGCGTTGCAGGTTGTCGTCAACCGCGTTGGTAGCTTGTCCAGTTTAGCTAGGAGACCGCTCCCCACCCGCGTACGACGGGCTCCCTTAACACCACGCCCCATCAGGCGTTATCATTACCTTTTTAACAAAGGCTGCAGCGCTGAAGGAACATTCCCCATCCTCCCGTGGTCTAAGGGTCAGAAATGCAGCAGTTAAAGCGAAGGCATTTACGAGTGGACGTAATAAGGCAATGTGAGCATGGCACTTTAACAAGGCACAGATGATATAACATAACAAAGGCTGCAGCGTAGAAGGAAACATTCCCCCCTGTGGTCTGAGAGGCAGAAGTGCAGTGCTATAAACATTGTAATACAAAAGTCCATGCAAAGGCATTACAAGTGGACGTAAGGCAATGCATTGGGCTAAACTCTACATTTCCCTGGACCAAAGGGAAGACTTAAAATGGCCAAGGCAAATCAGGGCAACTCAGGGCAACTCAGGGCAGTGTGGCCGGACATAGTGCATTGGATCATTCTAGTGCAGCTCTTAGACATGGCACATGGCAGAGTCAGGTAGGTAGCCAGGCAGTCAGGTAGCCATCTGAACCTATCATACCTATCCAATGCCAACGGGTATGCGTCGGTATAGCCGGTATTCCTTGCTGCATTTATGGTGGGGGGGGTAGGGAGGGGAACCCTAGAATGACGAAGGTTAGGAAGGAATGGGAAATGCTATGCAGTGCCGGTGTGGGTGGTGGATATGCAGTAATGGTATTATATATGTGGCCAGGAGGTTGGGGGAGAGACCTAAGGGTCAGCAAGTTCAGCAGGGTCAGCATCAGGCTCAAATATGAGAGCAGGCCGAACACAAGGACTGATCACAGAGACAAACCCATCGGGCTCAAATATTGAAATATGAGTTCAGACCGAACACAGGGACTGAACACATGGAGAAACATGCGCGGATCAGCAGCAGGGATCGACATGAGCTGCAGATCAGCATGTGCAGGTGCATGTGCAGGTGCAAGGTGCAGCAAACAAAGCAGCAGCAGGGATCGACATGAGCTGCAGATCACAAACAAATCCTCATCAAGGGATCGACAGGAGTTGCAAATCAGCATAGTGGCACTGTAGCAGTGTCAGGTTGCAGGCAAACAAATGCACAGCAGTAGGGAATATGACAGTAGACTTTGCGCGATACAGCATGTGCAGTGACCGTGTGCAAGGTTCACTAAAACACAGCCAGCTCGAAGGAGATCAGACAATAAGAGCTGCAGATCAACAGTTGGCAGGTCAGAGGTCAGTGAACAAAGAATGGAAACAACAGCAAGGGCATGGACATGATGCTGCAAATCAGGCAATATGCAGGGTCAAGTTGCAAAGAGAGCAAACAGCAGCAGCAGGGATCGACATAACTTCAGATACAGCATTGCAGTGGCAGGTTTACAAAAGGTTCACAAACGAAAGCCGCGGATCAGGGATCGACGGTCGTGCGTAATTCACGGTGATGCGGCGAATATTGGATTTTGTGTTGTCACTCAGCACCAAGACTACGCCCAGTAGAGTTAATATAAGGGTTTTTATGCTTGTGTGTGTGCATTATTCTTCTTTTTAGTTTAACAGCAAGCATAGGCTCATGCAACACCACTCATGCTAGTGTCAAATACCTTTAGACATGTATGTAATGTATGTAATGGGGTAGGTACGTTTTTTTGGCACAATGTAATGTAATTAATGTAATGTACTGTACAGGACAGTGAAATTGGTTATAAGTAATGCTTAATGTAATGTAATGTTATAGCAAGGTCGCAGCTTCGGTGCGGCGTGGAGTTCACTAAGTTAAACGTTAAGGGAGGTACCAGACTGATATGCCAATCTCTACCACAGACAGCAACAGCAGCTACATCCATAAGCTTTCTCGATCAGCCGAGGTGTTGCCATCTCGTTGGACAAGCAGGGATTGCGGTACACTAGATCACTGCAGATCAAAGTAGGATTAAGGTGCTGGCGAAGGAGGGGGTCTTGGCAGGAGGCTGTGGTTATCCGATTTGAGAAGGAGGAATGATAATACAATGGTGATGAAGGAGTCGGTGAAAGTAAGTAGTTAGCAACAAAAGATGGTGCACCAATCTGTGGATTCAAGTGGAAATGACGAGAGAAAGCAGTTTCGGGTTTTAAACCAATTTGGTAAGTCGGGAATCAATAGAAGGGGGGACAGGGCCAGAAAGAAATCTGGGGTGATGGTAGGTTAGAGTAGAGTCGAGAGAACGTATAACACAGTGTGATACCAGAATTGGGTTGTCAGAGGGAATGAGCAATGAGATCGCCAGGCGAGCTCTGGAGACAAAGCTGGCACCGAGATCTTACAGGATGGGTTTATACCAAAAAAAATAAATAAGTATATTGGCCAATACTATATAACGTTTGGCGAGTGGAATCGTGATCGTGAACAGGTCAGTCAGGAGGTGTATAACAGCAAAGGAGATATGTAGGGGCTCGTGCGTGGATCTCGGTGCTACCAGCGCGTCAATAGTACTTACACAGCCCGCTCACCGTAAGTTAATCATGTGAGTAACAATACCCATTAATGATACAACACAATGGCGATGAAGGCGTCGCCGAACGATTGGTAAGCAATTCAAATGGACGGGGGGCCGGATTACCAAGCTAATCACAGAATTTAATAGCTGTCCCCACTTCAAGCGACTCAATCATAAGCAATCAAGCACGTAATCATGCGTTTCTTATATACTACGGAATAAAAAGGACTCCAGCCGCCATTCAATATATGTAATATCTCTAGCGAGCAAGTCCAAAGCGTAAGTACCAGGAATCATTTTGCTCTAAACCGTTCCGTGGAGAACTTGGTAGATGTTTATATAGCAATCAGAAATCCGTCCAGTGAGCGGGTTAAGACACTTCTTGCGGTAAGAAGAACAGTTGGTCTAGGCCAATACGACATGGCGCCGTTTGATGTGTGAGCCCAACTACAAACCTTAATTAACATGACAAGGGATGCGTAGTGATTCCTTGATCGCGATCAACGTATAGCGTACAACGTGTAGAAAAGAACAGAGAAGGTATGCGCATAAGGTCAATAAGTAGCAAGATGTGTTGTAGAAAAATGTGAAATGAGTGTGAAAGGAGCATAGTTGCAATTAGTGGATGAGAAAGATTACAACGAAACACTGACCACACCATGTACCTCGGAAGCTCATCTTCAACCGCGGCGGCAAAAAAAAAATTTGAATACCAAGAATCGGCAAAACCTACTAAAAACAGATTTGACCCCCATCGTTGCAAGCTAGATCTGAGGGGTTCAAATAAGGTACCAAGTCGAAATCTAAGAATAGCAGTTCGACCGCATCGTCAGGAATAAATGATAGGAAATACGGCACGTTTCCTTAACAAAAACCGTTCTCATTTGCGCATAAGGGGGAATATAATATGGTGAGTTTGAATGACAGGTTCGTTCAGATTCGGAAACCAAATGGACAAGGACGACCGGAGAATTCGGAAGTCCTCACCGGAATGTAGAATCGGGTAAAAAGTGGCTCTGTATTACGGCTCAAAAGAGTGAACGTAAATAAAAGACTACAAAGACATTCTAGTCTAAGTAATGACCTAGTACTAATAACAAGCAACTGCTTACCTGTTAAAGAAAACCCCCAAGCAAATCGTTATTTAACCGTGACGGGATAGCCCGACAATCGATGTTGAACAAGTAGGAAAAGTACAGTGTTAATTACACAAATACAGTAATCAATCACACAGGGAACAACTCCCTTACGGCCTCACAGTGTTGTATAATTAACAGACATAGTAAATTCGCATATCTCATTTGGCACATCGGTTACCAACATGTGCAACTCAGTTCAAATTGAAGTTTGTTTTTCCAATATCATCACTACATAACTGAACTAAATACGAAGGTACTACAAAAAAGAGAATGAAATGAAAGTACCAATTGAAATCGCACTCATATAACAATGACGTTGTGGTGCAATACTCACTAAACAGTAAAAAAAATGAAGGTCAGATACATCTCATCATACAAATGCGTACCAACTCTCCCTCCGTCCAAATGAAGGACACAAAGGTATCATCACTCGTTACAAAGAATTACAAAAAAACAATTCTCACTAAGGGGTCACAAATCTGTATGAATGGTTAGCATACGGTGCCTACAGCCTTTTGGAGCACAGCAAACAACATCCGTCAAGCCTCAGTCCAGAAATACTTAATTCGAGAATCCTGTCGTCAGGCCTCTTTCTTTATCGTTTCAAACCGTCGATTGCGTCGCGTACTATCCCGCGTTCCAGCAGCAAACCATATATTCGAGTGTATTGAAACATAAAGCAATTATTTGTACAGATTGAAATATGCGTGAAGAATAGCGTCATTAGTACAATAAAAACATATACCAGCGTTCACAAAGAGGCAGACATGACAGTATAAGTATCAGTATTGTGCGCACAGAATGTGTTTTGTTGACAAGGTCAATATGAAAAGAAGTTGGATTGTCGTGTATACAAACCTAACATTAATACCAACAGGCAGACTATATGGCAGGGTCTTGAGGAAGCAGACGAATTAATATGATGACGGTTTGATTGATATTGTGATATTTGTGATCATGAGTACACTAGCTATGAGTCATAGTAAGGAACGACCTATTCAGATCTATTCCGAACACCAGGATATTTTGTTTATGCAAATTGATGGTATGAGCAGTATTGTGCATGTAGAGCATAAGCCTCAACATTCCAGCAGGCACAGTTAATATATTCGAGATAATTGTGACGCACAGAATATGAGTTTGTGAGCGTTGATATGTGTGATCGAGGGTGCCGTTAGTCAAAATAATCCATAAACTAGGACCGAGTCAAGCAAGCATCGTGGAAGGCAGACTAAATTTGGTCTTGACGATCTCAGGTCCCTTAATGACGTTGATCACATCTAGCGATTGTGTCGGTGGACATAGCATAGCATCGTGGCAGTCAAACTAAATTTGGCCTTGAGAGACTCTGTCCGTAATGACGGTTGATCCATGCGATCGTGTCGCGAGACGTAGCATAGCATCGTGGCAGTCAAACTAAATTTGGCCTTGAGAGACTCTGTCCGTACACTGACGAGTTCAATCCCTTCGATCGTGTCGTCGAAGACGTAGCATAGCATAGTGGCAGTCAAAACTAAAATATTGGCCTTGAGAACTCTGTACCGTAATGACGTAGTTGATCCTTGGAAACGACGTAGTCACGAGTAAGGATGGACTGCAGATAATCAATATGGTTTGGCCACAGAGGAGAGTAGATTATCCTCTGAGACAAATACACTTGCACATCAAAGATATTGTATTTGAATAATGTAACTTTATCCAGCCGAACTGGCGGCATCATTGATAATTGTATGGACGACGAGGATAATCCATATTGCCGTTCCCCAATTCCAAGATCCATAGCACGACCATCGTAGGGCGATGGGCATACTAAATTACAGTCGTTTTGAATGCTCTGTCCTGAATGACGGTTGTCCATAGTGATTGTGTCATCCACACATACACGCATAGCGCAAAGACACAGACTAACCAACACTCATGAGTTAAACTAATTATTTGACGACATGATATCATATGCTCGCATATTGCTGTTCCCTATGTCACAAAAAAGATACCAGAATAATCACAATCGTAAGCAGACGCAAAATTCAAGTATTTTTCGGAAGCACATATCACGAGATGACCATCATAAAAACGTACACACCCTGGGTAAATATCAACAAAGCGCGGCTTACCTTTTTGCACGGACACCTGCTTGAACAACTGCGGACTTTAAGCGCAGTTTTTTTGCAAACCCCCGGGTTGGACGCAGCACGCAGTTATTTTATGCGCTGATTAGCACTTAAAGCGCATATTTTTGGTGTGTCATGTGCGCTAAACTGTGCGCTGGTGCAACAATTAAATGTTCCATAAAAAATATGTAAGATCCCGAGGACACACGGAAGTTTCGGCATCGGGGTCTTGCTGACCCATGGTGTCCGCTAGAAAAGACATGAATCCTTTTTCTGGATTTCGAAACGTCGTAAAAAAATTGGTTAATTCCGCCTGTTTTCCGCAATCGCAATCTCAATTAGACTTGTTTTTCAATCAATGCAATGCATTCATCGCAATCGGTCTTTATGCATGTTTATTTGTACAAATATGGTGCTGCAACAGGCACTAACCAGGGCCAGTGCGACGCCTGGACCCCCCAGCGCCTTGGGCTTTAGATACAACTTTCACCCTGCCAAACCATGCAAGCTGGGGCGAACAAACGAAGACGCATAAATCAAAGCTTGCAACGTACCCAGTAGCTACTGCAATCTGACCTACAGAAGTTCTATAAAATAAAAAAAAATACTTGTGCTGAATAAAAAACATCCTTTATTTTTTTGTGCAGTTTCGATAAGCAGGCTCTACCTGTCTCCTATAAGCCAGCCACAGGAGGGCACACGCCACAAGATTCCAGTAGTTACTGGAAAGAGGGTGTTTTATACACGGCAAGTTCCATGTGGCACTAACGGTTGTCTAACTAAGACACGCAACTAGCCAGGCGCTGGAAAGGGTGCCAAGAAACAAAAAGAAAAAAAAAACCCAAAGCAAAAAAACCGAAGACAAAAGCAGACTGGCCAAGGAAAAAAAAACCGAACGAAAAATAGAAAAAAAAAGAAAAAAGAAACTTTTTGAGCCCTCTAAAACTGGACGCGTATCAAGACGCTTTTTTTATCACGCTCCCTGATAAGGCAAGGGCCAAGAGCAGTTTATTTGTGACGGCTATTTGCAAAACTAAAAGCGCTGACGAACGATTGGTGTACGATACTTGTGTCCTTGATACTGCGGCTAGAAAACCCAATTTAGCAAGGACTGAGTGAACCGCTGGTGCACTAGGAAATAACGTTGTTCAGGTGTTTGGCTTGGCTATTCATAAACCGGCCGGAAGGAGTCTGCTGAACGGTTCCACGAGGGAAGTTCATGTTGGGGAGTTTTGTCTTCAAAAAAGCGCAAAACCTGGAAAGAAACAACGGCCGGGAGTGGAAAGATGTCCTTTTGTGTTGCGCTTTTCTGACTAAACTGAAAATAACTAAACCATAACATGCTAGCTGGAGAGGAAGCCAAGGAAATGGAAAAAGAAAGCGAACGCACCATAACAAGTGGGTTAAGAATTGCTTATCGCGCAGTTGGAGCATCCACAACCATTGTCAATGGCTAAGCGCTCATAGATGCGGCTTCAACGAAGATATTTGTACCGCGGGCCTGGGGCAGAGGACGGTCTTGTTGATAGGACACGGAAAGAAAAAACACAAGCTTTCGCGTAGTAGATTGATGAAATGAAATGACATTTGGATTTGAGTTTATCCCATGGAAATACGTATTCATATTTCGGTAGCCTTAATATTTGAAGAATTGTTGCCTAGAAAATTTCAGTTTCAGGCTGATCAGATCGAAATTCTAGAATTCCTGAGAAATTTCTGAGATTGGTGAAAATTTGGGCCTGGGAAAGTTGAATGTACAAACGAAAGAAGCGTACTAAACGCAATCAAAATCAAATAGACCCTTGGAATGCTCACAAAATTTGATATTCAATACTAAAAATAAAGGCAACTTAGATGAATGGCGACACAAAAAAGCAAAAATACATACGTACAAACCAGTATGGCGCAGGCAATGGGCTCTTGGTCTCACGACGCAAATCAACTAGAGCCAGGAAAGGTTACTCATAGATTGTAGAAAGCAAGGATACGAATCGGATCAACAAACGTCATTACACATGGAAGCGCAATGAAGTCATATCGACTACGAATTCATGGGCTCCTTAGTCTCACTATCTGTAGACTCATAGTTCTCTCACATTGTCATGCCATGTAGCGCTGTTCAAAACCATCATACACGATTCATTATGGCGCTTATAATGCGTCTTCAACAAGATGGACCAAAACAGTTACAAAACTGTAGGTAGTAGACCACCAACCCTACAACAAGTACAATTCTAAGAAAGACTGAGTAACTGGGCCCATAAAAACTCGAGAAGTAGCGCATCAAATATTCAGTACACTGGACTGCACCCTCGAGCAGCGCCTGATACACCTTAAGCCCAGCCAAAATCAAGAGGCAATGCAAGTGACAAGAATGCAGGAAAATTTGCAATCGAGAGTCAGTTTCCATCCTCAATCAAACCGAAATCACAATCCCCGCTGTACCTCGCAAAACCGAAAAAAACAACAAAGGAGAAGAGACCACCGCCACATGTTTATTAAAAGCTTCGCTCATTCACTTCCATCTTTGTCCTAAGGGGGATTGCTCCTGCCTGCACAAACGAAACATGAACATCTTGTGCTTCTGCGTCGCTTCTGGTCAATTGGATAGAGGTTGAGGATCGATGAGATTCCCGTCTAATCTGGTAGCATCTACGCATCATCATTCGAGACGGGTTTAATTCCCCGCCATTTCTTTCAGTCTTCGCAAAAACAAAAACCAAACTTTACATAATGGCTCCCATACTCCAACTCGAAAAAAAGCGTTTTGACAGATCTCTAATGTAAGCGATCTGCGAAGATGCTCGCAAATGCTGTAATCACTTTTTGTGCTTTTGTCCAACGCCCAAAATCGGCCTTCGAAATTTCCATCGCCCTGAACGGCCCAACAAATAGTTGCACACTGTATGAGCAAATCCCAACAGGGGGGGGGGGGGGGGGGGTCGGGATTGCTCAACAGTTGAACTGTTGAGGAGGGAGGGCGACGGACAAACCCTAACCTGGCTGCACACCTGGCGTGCCACATCGGCGAAAAGTTGAACTGTTGAAGTTGAACTGTGCCCACTGGAAACACTCGTGCCACGCTGGCGCCCACAGTTGAACTATTTTGTCCACTGGAAACACGCCCTTAGTCATCATATCTGTAGACGCAAGGTCGTCATCAACATCGTCATGCCATGGGCGCTGAGTCATCATCGACGCTAAGTCATGGGCGCTTAGTCATAATATCTGTAGACACAAGGTCATCATGCGCATAGTCATGCCATGGGCGCTGAGTTATGAAATCCAAGCCACCCTTGTAATTGGCTTATAAGGGCGCATTGTGGGTGGGAAGGGACCAGCTCGCTAAAGAATGAAGAGTCGGGGGTTCGACTCCCCCCTCGGTCGCTCTTAACGTTGCAGGTCGTCGTCAACCGCGATGGTAGCTTGTCCAGTTGAGGTAGGAGGCCGCTCCCCACCCGCGTACGACGGGCTCCCTTAACACCACGCCCCACCAGGCGTTATCATTACCTTTGGGTGGGAAGGGTGCCGGAGGGGTTCAGACAAGTCCTGGAAAATTGGCGGAGAGTTCGTTCAAAATCGGCGGCAAGGTTCAAGCTGTCCGAGGTTTGGGATGGTGAAGAGTGGGTTTGCGACAGGGCCAGGGGCCAATAAGGCACAGGGTTGGAACGTGACGGACAAACTAACAGACAGACAACGACCATTCTTGGCCTTTTCCTCAATGAGGAGCGGTCCACAGTCATTCGGACAAATGGGAGACTCTGGGGGCTCCTGTCCCCTAGAAGGGAGGGCTCCGCGAAAAGAAACGAAAGGAAAAGCAGTACGCCAAGTCAGCGTGAGTTAAGGAAGCAGTCCAAAGGGGGTCCTCGGACAACACCGTGGGGTGGGAAGGGGCTTACGGGGGGCGGAAGGTAGTAGTAGTGGAGGGCGGAATGGGGGGGAGAGGGGGTCAACGCACATGATGGGCAGAGAGCTGGCTCACATCCCTTAAAAGGAAGGGCTCCGCAAAAAAGTGTGCATGCGCAGTAGCAGGATTTCCGAGATGAGCTGCAAGAGGCCAACAGCTTCCCCTTTGAACTGTGGGCTTGAATTCAAACGGTGAATTCAAACGGTTAATTCAAAGAGTGAATTCAAACGGTGAATTCAAACTCTGGGCTTGAATTCAAACGGTGAGTGACCACGTGCGTTCGAACCAGGGTACTAATTCTTGCCAAATTGGTCAGCGCTTAAAGCGCACAAACCTCTAATTGGTCAGCGCTTTTTTGTGCAAAAAACGCAAAAACTGCGCGCTGCGCCCACAGGGGGTTGAAAAAAGTGCGCGAAACACGCAGAGGGGCTCAAAAAGGCAGCGCGGCACCGCTCTGCCGCGCGCGCTCAAGTACCCTGGTTCGAACAGGAGATCCGATTTGCAGATATTCACCCCTGGAGTGGCTACCCCTGGAGAAGCTTCCCCCCTCAGGTGTCAACGCACTGCATTATGGGCAGAGAGCCGGATTGATCCCGGCTTTAAAGCCGACAAGTTTGATTGCAAACCCTTGTTAAGGATGTCTTGTGTGGAGAGGCGTCGCTGACCAGGTCGCGCGCCAGCCTGGACAGACCCCGGCCTTGTGGTTGGGGAGGGCTGTCCAGAGTTGGCGGGTCCCATGCCAGGCTGGGTTAAGCCGGAGCGGGAGGCAAGTACCTGTGAAAACAGATGTGGTGGTGGTGGTGGAGGTGGTAGTGGTGAGCAAAGGCGTATGGTGGCAGAGGTGGTGGAGGTGGTGGTGGTGGTGGTGGTAAGCAAAAGGGTCAGATGGTGGAGGTGGTGGTGGTGGTGAGCTAAGGGGTATGGTGGAGGAGGTGGGGGCATAGGTGGTAGTGGTGGTGGTAAGGAAAGGGGTATGTCAGTGGAGGTGGTGGTGAGGAAAGGGGTATGGTGGTGGAGGTGGTGGTGGAAGTGGTGACCTGAGATTGTGTTACCCTATCTGAGGTGGAGGTGGTGGGTGGTGGTGGTGATGGAAGTGGTAGTAGGTAGTTTGTGTGTTGGTGTGGGGTGATGACAGGGTTGGTGGTGGTGGAAAGGGGTTTTGTGGTCGGTGATTGGGAGGCCGGGGGTTGTTGTGGTCCCCGGGGTATGGTAGCAGGCGGGTCCTGGTGGGTTCAGCTCACCGGGTGTCGTCTTGGTGGTGGTGGTGGCGGCCCGGGGTTGGTGTGGTCAGCCCGTGGTCTTGTGGGATACCCACAACAAAACAAAGGTAATGCGGCGCGGGGCCTCCCGTGGGCGTTGTCGTTGTGGTCCTGCGGCACGCGGTCTGTGGTGGTCTCCCGGCGTGCTGGTTTCTGGTGTGCTTGGTGCCGCCGCTGGTCTGCGTGTGGTTGTGGTGGTGGTGAGGCCCGCGGTCAGGGCTGTTGGTCGACCCAGGGGTATTTGGCGAGCTCGGTCTGGTGGTGAGTAAGGTGATATGGTGGCGTACTAAGAAGGGTATGATGGCGGATGGTATGGTGGTGAGGAAAGGGGTATGGTGGTGGTAGAAAGGGGTATGATGGCGGATGGTATGGTGGTGAGGAAAGGGTTATGGTAGTGGTGTTGGTGTTGGTGTTGGTGGTGAGAGCCAGGGGTATTGTGTTGTCCACAGGGTAGGTGGCGCAGATGGTATTGTTGTTGAAAAAGGGGTATTTTGGTGGTGAAAAGGGGTGTGGTGGTGGTGGTGGTAAGGAAAGGGGTGTGGCGGTGGAGGTCATGGTGGTGGTAGTGGTGGTGGTGAGGAAAGGGGTATGGTGGTGGAGGTGGTGATAGAATTGGTGACATGAGATGGTGTCAGAGGTGATGGAGGTGGTGGTGGTGTTGATGAAAGGGGTGTGGTGGTGGTCTGGTGGAGGTGGTGGTGGTGGTGGTGGTGTAGTTGAGGAAAGAGGTATGGTGGTGGAGGTGGTGGTGGAAGTGGTGACATGAGATGGTGTCGAAGGTGGTGGAGGTGGTGGCAGGAGGTGGTGGTTGTGGTGGTGGTGATGGTGGTGAGGAAAGGGGTATGGTGGTGGTATAAAGGGGTATAGTGGTCGGAGGTATGGTGTGATGCCAGGGTCTGGTGGCACTGGACATGCGGGGTTGTGTGTTTGTTGGTGTGGTGGTGCGGTGGTGTTTGTTGTGTGTGGTTTGTGTGGATCCGGAACGGGTGTGGCAGTGGGAGGTGGTTGTGGTAGTGGTGGTGTTAGTGTGGTGGTGGGTGACTGACCGGGTACCTTGGGCGGTCGTGGTGCGGCCGGGTTATAGTGGTGCGGTGTGTTCGGAGGTGGTGGTCGAGGAAAGTGTATAGGTGGTTGGAGGGTGGTGTAGAGGTTTGTGGCAGATGTGGTGTCCTAGGTTGGAGTCTGGTGGTGGTTGTTGTTTTGTGGGGTGGCAGGAGTTGGTGTCAGAGGTGGTGGAGCTGGTGGTGGTTGTGGTAGAGGTGGTGGCAGGAGTTGGTGTCAGAGGTGGTGGAGCTGGTGGTGGTTGTGGTGGTTGTGGTGGCAGGAGTTGGTGTCAGAGGTGGTGGAGCTGGTGGTGGTTGTGGTGGTGGAAATGGGTATGGTGGTGAGGAAGGGGGTGTGGTGCACATAGTATTGTGTTGATGAGGGGAGGGGTGGTTAGGAGTGGGGTGTGGCATGGCTTGGCGTGGCTTAGCTTGGTTTGGAGTGGGGTGTGGCATGGCTTGGCGTGGCTTAGCTTGGTTTGGTCTGGCGTGGTTTAGTGTGGATTGGTGTGGCTTGGCCTGGCTTGGCTTGGTGTGGCCTGGCATGGTGAGGTCTGGGGTTGATCAACAAGGAGCTGCCCTCGCACCTTGGTTGGGGGATGTGGACTAAGCCGTGTCTCAAGGGGCGCATCCAATAGAGTGAGCGCGGTTGATGATTGGAATGTAAACTTCCAATTCCCAGATGAATTGGCCTGCTTGCTGATGTCGTTGAGAAGCGTTATGGTAGCCTGTGAGATGCCCTTGTTCACCATTGCCCTGGGCAGGGGGATGGTTAGGGGGGCCTGGCCAGCAAGGGGGGCTGCGTCCACAGAAGCAGACGCCCCCCCCCCTGCCGGTGCAGTTACACCAGCTGCCGTTTGAAAGACAGAGGAGGGGCGACGCTCACCCAGGTGATGCTCACTGAACACGTTGAAGTCCGAGTAAGAGGACATTTGGCTCATGAGCGGCCGGGTGGCCTGGGGACCAGAGGGACTCTGTGGGAAGAAAGGGGAGCTGAACCTCTCTGAGATGCTATCCCGCCCCATCAGCGAAACACCCGAGGAGTTGCTGCTCTGCACCGTAAAGGATGATCCCCCTTGCTGGCTCCTCCTCGAGAATACCGTTAAATTAGAGGTGCTGCCGCCTGCACAGTGCAACCCACCTGGGATGTTCCGTCTCATTACACCCTGTGAACCCTCTGCATTGTTGCACCTCTCGACAAGGAAGGGCAGTGTTTCAGGTAAAGCCATGAAAGCTCGTCTTGAATAAGTGCCGCCACCCGATCCCTCCTTAGGGCTGATGACGTTGGAAGACCGCCGCTGCAATGTGCCAATGGTGAGAGGTGATTGGTACGTGGGTGGGTGGGTGGGTGGGTGGGTAGGTGAGAGGGCAGCTGTGTGTGGCGTGGATGGGTGGGTGGGTAGGTCGGTGGATAGGTGAGTGGGTGGTCTACACACAGCTCCCCCCCCCCCCCCCCCCACCCACCCCCTCCCCCCCCCCACACACACACACCATGCAAGGCCTCCTCGCCCACCGAGTGCAACACCCATCCATCCTTTCACCCATGCACCCACCCACTCACCCACCTACCCACACCACACCACACGCAGCTGCCCCCTCACCTGCATCACCCCATTGCTTGCCGAAAGCGACCCCCTCCCCTCCATAATCAAAGGCTTCCCAGTAAACGATGACCACGGGGAATCGCTGGCATGAGATGGTAGGTTCAAGATAGACGCCGAAGACACCCACACCCACTCACCCACCTACCCACTCATTCACTCACCCACCTACCCACTCACCCACCTACACTACCACCTACAACTCACCACTACCAGTCACCACAACCCACTCACCCCCTACCAACTCACCCACCTACCCACTCACCCACCTACCCACTCACCCACCTACCCACTCACCCACCTACCCACTCATCCACCTACCCACACACCCACACCACACCACACCACACGCAGCTGCCCTCTCACCTGCATCACCCCTTCACCTGCCGAGTGCAACACCCATGCATCCCACGCCCCTCCCACCACACGTCCATTCCTTTCACCCCCGCACCCATCCTTCCACCCACCCACCCACTCACCCACACCACACGCAGCTACCCTCTCACCTGCATCACCCCTTCGCTTGCCGAAAGCGACCCCCTCCCCTCCATAATCGAAGGCTTCCCAGAAAATGACGACCATGGGGCACCGCTGGAATGAGACGATAAGTTCGAGGCAGATGCCGAAGACGACGCCACCGATAACATTAACGCCATCGGAGATGAAGCCTGCCTCGGGAATGCTACCTGGCCCACCCTTGGCTGTGTGTGTGCCAGCTGTGTGTGTGCTGTGTGTGTGCCAGCTGTGGTTGTGTGTGTGCCAGCTGTGTGTGTGCCAGCTGTGTGTGTGCCAGCTGTGGTGGGGGACTGGGCCATGAGCATGGAGGTTCTGATCGTCGACGATTGCGGGGAATGTAGTATGCCTCATTCCGCTGTTCTATTTGGTGGCTCCTATCCGACGCACTAAACGGAACAAGTCGAGAAAGAGTAGTGGGGGCGACTCCTTGGCCGGTGCTTGGCCCTGGTGATGAGGATGCCTTGAGTGAAGCTGCTTTGCCTGGAGGTGGAATGGTGTCGGTATCCATCCACGGAAATAGGCTAGGCCGTCCGGCAGAAGGATGCGGATAAAGGCTCGGGGCATCGAGTGTGGCTAGCAACAATAACAATGGGTGGTGGTGGCAGGTTCACAAAAGGTTGTTGGGTGTTGTGTCAAAGTTGCTCTCCCGGGGTGGTGCGCACAATGGAGATGTTGTGGTGGTTCAAAGGTGTTGGATGGTGGATCAAAGTGGGGTTGGTGGTGGGATCAATGTCTCTTCCATCTGGTTGCTTCACTAAAAGAGTAAAGGTGGAGGTGGATCAAAGGTGGTTGGTGGTGGGTCAAAGGTGCTCTCCATCGGGTGTGCTGCACATGGGTTGTGGTGGGTCAAAGGTGGTTGGTGGTGGGTCAAAGGTGCTCTCCATCGTTGCTGTCCATGGTGGTGGTGGTTCCAGGTGGTTGGTGTGGGTCAAGGTGCTCCCATCGGGTGTGCTGGCACATGGGTGGTGGTGGGTCCAAGGTGGTTGGTGGTGGTCAGGTGCTCCTCCATCGGTGTGCTGGCACATTGGTGGTGGTGGTGCAAAGTGTTGTTGGTTTGGGTCAAAGGTGCCTCCACGGTGTGCTGGCCATGTGGTGGTGTTCAAGGTGGTGGTGGGGGTCAAAGGTGCTCTCATCGGGTGTGCTGCACATTGGTGGTGGTGGGTCGAGGTTGTTGGTGGGTGGGTCAAGGTGCTCTCCATCGGGTGTGCTGCACATGGTGGTGGGTGGGTCAAAGTGGTTGTGTGGGTCAAAGTGCTCTCCATCGTTGTGCTGCACAGGGTGGTGTGGGTCAAAGGTGTTGGTGGGGGTCAAAGGTGCTCTCCACTGAGTTGGCTGCACATGGGTGTGGGTGGTTCAAAGGTTTTTGGTGGTGGTCAAAGTGCTCTTCCATCGGGTTGCTGCACATTGGTGGTGTGGGTCAAGGTGGTTGGTGGTGGCATGGGGCTCTCCATCGGGTGTGCTGCACATTGGTGTGGGGGTCAAAGTGTTGGTGGTGGGTCAAATGTGCCTCCATCGTGTGGCTGCACATGTTGGTGGTGGGTCAAAGGTGGTTGGTGGTGGGTCAAAGGTGCTCTCCATCGGGTGTGCTGCACATGGGTGGTGGTGGGTCAAAGGTGGTTGGTGGTGGGTCAAAGGTGCTCTCCATCGGGTGTGCTGCACATGGGTGGTGGTGGGTCAAAGGTGGTTGGTGGTGGGTCAAAGGTGCTCTCCATCGGGTGTGCTGCACATGGGTGGTTTGGTTGGTGGTGGGTCAAAGGTGGTTGGTGATAGGTGGTGTTGGTTGTTGTGGTGTTTGGTTGGCTGGTGTGGGCCATAGGGTAGTGTGGGTGTAGTGCTTGGTGTTTGTTTGGCGGGGAGTTTTTTGTGTAGGTGGTAGGTGCTTGGTGGTGTTGTTTGGCAGTGGGTGTGTTTTGTAGGTGGTAGGTGGTAGGTGGTAGGTGGTGGGTTGGTAAGGTGGTGGGTTGGTATGCTTGTGGTGTTGTTTTCAGTTGTGTTATTTTGTAGGTGGTAGGTGTGTAGTTGGTGGTAGGGTGGTGGTGGTAGGTTGCTTTGGTGGTTTTTGGTTGGCGGGGTTTTTTTTTAGTTGTATGTGGTAGGTGGTGGGTGGTAGGTGTGAGTGTAGTGCTTGTGGTGTTTGGTTGCAGTGGGTGTTTTTTTGAAGGTGGGTGAGGTGTATGAGGTTGGGTGGAGGGTGGTGTTGGTTGGCAGTGGGTCATAGGTGGTAGGTGGTGTAGATTGGCAGTGGGTCATAGGTGGTAGGCGAGTTGTCTGCCCTCAAAGCTATATACAGGCTCCTGGGCGAGCCCTGGCATCAGGGGACTACTAGCTCGCGCAAGCGTTTGCCCGCCAAGATCCTTTTTTTGAGCCCCTCAGCCGCGTGTTTACGCGCATTTTTTCGAACGCTCACTGGGCGCAGCGCGCAGTTTTTGCGCTTTTTGCACTAAAAAGCGCTGACCAATTTGATGTTTGTGCGCTTTAAGCGCTGACCAATTTGGCAAGAAGTAGTACCCTTGAGGCGATTACCACATCCGCATGGCCACCCAGCCACCTAGCCACCTAGCCACCCAGCCACCTAGCCACCCAGCCACCTAGCCACCTAGTCACCCAGCCACCTAGCCACCTAGCCACCCAGGCACCTAGACACCCAGCCACCCAGCCACCTAGCCACCCAGCCACCCAGCCAGCCAGCCACCCAGCCACCGACCCCCTCACGCCCTTACCTGCCATTACCAGCGGCCACATCCTTAATGACTGAGTAGTCTGCACTTGGAGCTTCGTACACTTTCGTACAACCCCCACCCCCCCTCCTCTGCAATTGCAAGCAATCCCGTCTCCCCCCCTCCCCCTAGCATGCCTCCTCGTCCACCGAGTGCAACACCCACACATCCAACAACACCCACCCACCCACCCATCCTTCCACCCCCACACCTGTACCCATTAGCCTGCCCCTCACCCCTCACCTGCTTCCACCATCAGCCCCCTATCTTTGGTATTTAAATTCCCTTGATTCTGATGCCGTAACACGCATCTAACGCCCTCCCACCCACCCACCCACCCATCCTTACACCCCCCCACCTGTACCCAGTAGCCTGCCCCTCACCCCCTCACCTGCTATCACACCAGCCGCCTTTATCCTTCTTTAGTACGTACTTGATTCTGATGCACCGTACAGGTCCCTCCAGCCCAGAGTTCCGCATCCTGGGCACCCAGCCACCCAGCCACCGACCCCCTCACCCCCCACCCCCACACCTGTACCCAGTAGCCTGCCCCTCACCCGCTCACCTGCTATCACCAGCAGCCCTATCCTTAGGTAGTAAGTAGCTTGATTCTGATGCCCTGTACAAGGCCTCCAGGGCGCTTGTGGTGTCGTGATCGAGAAGGAGATCATCAAAAAAGGGATCTGGCATGGAGATGGGTTCAGACTCCGCATCGCGCGGGAGAGCAAAGAAAGTCCTGAAGCTGATAGAGGGGGAGATAGGGGGGGGGGAGGGGGGAGGAGGGATGGTTTGGTGAGTAGGGGAGGGAGAGGGGTGTGCAGAAGGGGGAGAGGGGGATTGTGTGTGAGGAGGGGAAGGGCGAGTGTGGGGGGGGGGTGGGTGGGGGTGGGGGGTGGTGGGAGTGGGTTG
>JACBWV010000839.1:2619735-2711118 GCA_013435795.1 Chlamydomonas sp. ICE-L
GAAGAGAGAGAGAGAGAGAGAGGGAGAGAGAGAGGGGAGAGAGAGATAGAGATTAGAGAGAGAGAGCGAAGAAGTAGATATAGTAGAGATAGAGTTGAGAGTAGATAGAGATAGTTTTATTGTGGCGAGTGTTTTTTTGTGGCGAGTTTTATTTTAGAGCTTGTTGTGTTGGTTGGTTTGTAAGGTTTGGGTGGTGTGGTGGTAGGAGGTAATGGTTTTAAGGGTCAACTTTAGGAGATAGATAGATGGATTGGTAGTGGATGGGTGGATGGTAGTAGATAGGTAGATGGTAGTGGATGGGTGGATGGGTGTTGTGTAAGCTACAGCTGCTGATCGTAGCTGAAAAGAAAAGCTATGCTGTGTAACAAAACCAAACCCCTGTAATCTTTCAGCAGTTCGGGCGGCCACCTCTCAATTGCCACTGTGGGAGTGTGGAGGGTGGATTATCCGATGCGGGTGTGCTGTGTCGTGTGGATGTGCTGTTGAGTTTGGGATGTGGTGTGGTAGGGGTGTGCTGTGGATGTGAGTTTGGAGTGTGGAGGTGCCTGGTGGATAGTGCTTGAAGTGTGAGTGTGGAGACGGAGGTGTGTGTAGAGTGCTGTTGAGCTGTTGAGTGGTGGAGTGTGGAGTGTGGATTGTGGCTTGTGGGATGTTGAGTGTGCTGGTTGAGTGTAGTAGTGTGGAGTGTGGAGATTGGAGTTGTCAACTGTGGATTGTGCTGTGGAGTGTGGAGTGTGGAGTGTGGAGTGGGAGTGTCATAGATTGTGACTGTGGGTGTGGAGGGGTGGGGAGTGGTGGAGTGTCAACTGTGGATTGTGCTGTGGAGTGTGGAGTGTCAACATGTGGATTGTGCTATGGATGGGGAGTGTGGAAGTGGTGGTGTGGCGTGGTGGATTGTGCTCGTGGAGTGTGGAGTGGTGGAGTGTGGGAGTTGGAGTGGTGGGAAGTGTGATGTGGATGTGCTGTGGAGTGTCCATTTTGATTGTGCTGTGGGTTGTGAGTGTGGATTGATGGAGTGGGATTGTGCTGGGGAGTTTGGTAAGTGTTGATTGTGGAGTGTGGAGGTGTTTGATTTTGGATGATTGCTTTGTGTTGTGAGTGTGAGAAATGTGGATTGTGCTGGTGGAGTGGTGGAGTGGTGATTGGAGAGTGTCCAAGTTTGGGATTGTGGCTGTTGAGTGGGATGTGGGAAGTGTGGAGTGTGGAGTGTGGCGGGTGTGGAGTGTTCAAGTTGTGGATTGTCTGTGAAGTGTTGGAGTGTGGATTTGTGAGTGCTGAGTGAGATTGCCCGTGAATATGAGGTGTTGTATGATCAATGGTGGACACGTGGTCAGGGGAGCCCATATACTACACAAAGACTTTCCCTAATCAGACTACACGTTTTCACAATTCGTCGCAGGTCCTCGTGTCGGTAAGACTCGGCCTACGCGTGTGCATGCTACAGTCCAGGGGTAGACAGAGACGCTAGAGGGACTTGCCCAACCTTGATATCAGGTGGCTTAGGCTTAACCATTTGCTGTTTATGTTGTTGACTGCTCGTTACGTACTGGTTCTCCCTGTGGACCTCAGCTGCCCGTAAGGGTAGTTTACAAGAAGAAGAAAAAAATGCAACTCAGTTCACTGGTACCTAGAACTCAACTTTTAGAAAAACTGAGAATTAAAGAAGGAACCACACGTGCAATTGCACTTAGGGAGTGGGAACCAAACCCCCATGATCTTCAGGCACTACCTAACAAGACACTACGAGACAGTTGGCTGACGTGTCAGGCTTTCATTTTTTTGTTGGTCGGACGGACGCTGAGACGGACAAATGGGTAAGCCTGGGGGCTCCCACCCCCCAGAACGGGGGGGCTCCCACCCCCCAGAACGGGGGGGCTCCCACTCCCCAGAAGGGGGGGCTCCCACCCCCCAGAAGGGGGGGCTCCCACTCCCAGAAGGGGGGGCTCCCACCCCCCCAGAAGTGGGGTGGCTCCCCCCTCAGAAGAGGGGGCTCGCCACTCCCAGAAGGGGGGGCTCCCACCCCACCAGAAGGGGGGGCTCCCACTCCCCAGAAGGGGGGGCTCCCACCCCCCAGAAGGGGGGGCTCCCACCCCCAGAAGGGGGGGCTCCCACCCCCCAGAAGGGGGGGCTCCCACTCCCCAGAAGGGGGGGCTCCCACCCCCCAGAAGGGGGGGCTCCCACCCCCCAGAAGGGGGAGCTCCCACTCCCCAGAAGGGGGGGCTCCCACCCCCCAGAAGGGGGAGCTCCCACTCCCCAGAAGGGGGGGCTCCCACCCCCCAGAAGGGGGGGCTCCCACTCCCCAGAAGGGGGGGCTCTGCCAAAAAAAAGCTCAGTCGGCTCTCCCTGTAGACCTAACCATATTTACGATTGTACTTGGGGAGTGGAATAGTTGAGTGCCTCAATGGTGCAACAAAAGATTGGTCGTTGGCTCCAGAGCAAGCAAACGGGCTGGCTACCTCAACCTAATAAGGCGTACTATTTATTTAGGAGTGGTTGTGCGATCCAAACCCAAAACCTCAGAGGCCATTCTATAGACCTCTTCAGAGGCATCTCCTTAACCATGCCCTCACCCACCCACCCACCTATTAGCTGTACATCCCAACACCATGCCCCCTTCCAAACACACCAACCACTTCCATCCCCAACCCCAAACCCAACTCCACTCCCAACCCACACCCCACGAAAGGCCATCCTTACCTGCCCTCCTGGAACAAGGGCTTGCTTCTTCACATTGGGTCCTTGTTTGAAGTTTCTCAACAAGGCTGCGGGGGGGTTGTCGCTCATGCTGGGGTCCTGGAGGAGGCCCCCAAGAGCGGCCGAAATTGGCCTGACCTCCTCAGGGGCAGCAGGTACAGGTGCATAGCCGGCTTTCCCCAGCTGCTTGGAACGGGCTTTCTGGGCGGGGGAATTAAGCATGCTGCTAGGCTAGAGTTGCTAGGGTCCGAGGCTGGGGTGAGGTCAATGCTGGGGTCGGGTCAATGCTGGGAGGATGAAAGCATGACAGCTAAGCTGAGCTAGAGTGGCTAGATTCCGAGGGACAGTTCAGTTCACTGCTGGGAGGCAGGAAGCATGACAGGTAAGCTGAGCTAGAATGGCCGAGGTCCGAGGGAGGGGTCAGGTTACTGCTTGGTGGCAGGAAGCATGACAGGTAAGCTGGTCCTGCCTGAGGGAGAGGAAGATTTTGCTACGAACAAATATTGGCTTGGCTAGGCTAAGCTAGGCTTGGCTTCAGGATGAGCTGGGTCCCTCTCTAGGAAAACCTTGGGGGCAGACTCAGTGTGGTGCTTGTGCAAAGAGGAGGAGGGTGGTGCTTGGGGATGCCTGGTGGGGCATGGCGGAGCTGCTGTAGCTCAATTATCTGCACATGCTGTGTGCATTAGACGTTTCAAGCTGCTCAGAAACACGATCGAGACAAGCACATGCACGAGCCGGTCACCCAGGTTGCTCTGATCCGGCGAGTTTCGCCGCAACGTTTTCTGCAACTGATGCTGATGATGATGGCGCTTATGATTCAAAACTTGCGAGATTAACCGGGCGCTGCAAGCAACGAGACTAACAGCAGGGGGGGTGTAATTCTAGCCAACGCAAGCCAGAAGACTTCGTCGAGGGAGAAGGAGAGAGAGAGTGTAGCGACCAGGGTCAGAAGAGAAGGGTAGCAGTATGCGCAAAGAAGTGTGGAAAAATCGGGCGCTTGAAAACGCCTATAGGGAGGGTGGGGGAGAGAAAGAATTTAGGGGGTCTCGGAAGCACTGGTCCCCTTCAAGTTGTAGTGCAGATAAATCCAAGCACCAGAGCTGATATACTGGTACATACAAGCACCCTCAGTGCTGACAATTGAAGCACCATCAGTGCTGATAAGCCTCAAGCACCATCATTGCCAATAGATTCAAGCACCGTCAGTGCAGAAGGGGGGGGAAAAGATAAAGCCTGGAGGGACGTGGTGTTAAGGGGACCCTCCCATTCGCCGCAGCTGGGGAAAGTCAGTGCAGATAAATTCAAGCATCATCAGGTCCCATGTAGCCTCATAAAATCCATAACAACTGAAATTTGATCTGTGATCAAGTTCGAGACATGGGGTATTATGAAGTCTTTGGGAATAAGAGACGAGTAAACAAAACAAGCTTTTTACCAATTTCACTGATGATTCCCTTTTGAATAGGTGATTAGGAGACAGCACATCATAATTGTATCGCCCAGACTGTTAATAAATTGATAAAGCAGCAATAATATAGGTTTGATCCCCTTTTGATTTGAGTTGATTTGAGTTGTAATGAGATGAGAAGACAGTTCCATGAATCCAATAGCTGCAAACAAATGTAAAAACGTAAAGACGGAGTTGTCTATAAAGCAGCAATAATATAGATTTATCTTCATCATGTGAAAAGCAAGGAAGAATGTTGGCAATTGCAACGGTTTTGACCGGTTATGATTGTATTGAGCAACTGGACGAAGTCTCGAACTCTTCGAACCTATAAGAATGTATATGAATGTACAATCGCTTACACTTTGTTGGGGCTCAGTTCACCAGTGCTTGTTTCTTAACCTGCCTTTCCACTGTTTAGGCTGCGTAAGTCCTATTAGCTTATTTGACTACCTCTGGACGATACAAATACATGCATAAGAATAGCCCACTCTTGCATGCTTCTTTACCGCCTCTTGAAGACGGTAGGCGGCCAGGGCTGACCAAGGTAGAGCTTGAAATGCACAGTAGAACCTTATAGATCAGACTGGTGCAAAAGGCAGCGGGGGAACTTTGTGTGTTCCATGCTTGGATTGCTCTCTCATGCAAATGCAAAATTGTGTTGGGTCTTACAGCAATGGTACCGGTAGTTACTGCTCGTTTACAGGACTACTTGTCTTGGAGGTGAGAAGTGTTGAACAAGAAGAGCGTGCAGTTCAACAAGAAGAGCGTGGAGCTCAGTATATGACTGGGTTGGGGACTTGAGTTGGGGCCTTCAGATGAGAGTCGGGACTTGGGAGCACCGACTTGGGAGGCGAGTCACAAAGGCGCGAGCGGCAAGCCAGTTAGAGAGTTCGAGTCCCTCTGGTTTGAGTGTTTGTGAACCTGGAAGTACGTCGAGCAATACATCGTTACGTGAAGGAGAAGCAGCAGTGCGGCACGAAACAAAATCAGAGAGCAACAACTCCGCAAGTCACATAAGTGGTCGCCACTCGAAACAGTCGTCCGCTTTGAATCTCTAGAGCCTTAACTTGCACCCGAAGAAACTTAATTCTGCTCGTGGACATATTTGTTAACCATGCCTAGCTACGAGGAGTCCGTCTCCTTCCTTCAGACGCTGCCCTCTTCGGAAGGCAGCTCAATTTACGAGCACTTGACACGAATTATCGCGAAGGTACATTTCCGCAGCTTCACATGTCAATCGCCTCTCGGAGTTCTCACCCTCCTACTGCTACGCTCAGGTTCTCGAGGAGAAGCCTTCCGCTGCTATCGATCTTTTGGAAACATCTCTCTTGACGAAGAAGACCGCCTTCAATGTGAAGGAGTCCTCCCCTCTAGTCCCCGTTAATGTGAGTCGTGAAAGAATGCTGCTGCTCGTTTGCGCAAATCAAAGCTGAATCAATGCATCGGGACTTCACCTTCACTACAGCGAGGCTAGGCCATTATATTCCATTAGCCCCCACCCATGGTGCATGCTCTCACATCTGATTCTGACAAAGCGGCCATTGACCTCTCCTCTCTGCTTGCAACGTGTTCAGGCTGGTGCAGATGCTGCTAAGACTTCATCAACTGCTAAGCTGTTTGGGTAAGTGGTTGGATGCGTCTGGTATTCCTGGTTTTTGCCAGGGGTAACATCACTCTAAGGATTGACCTCCTGACCTCCTTAGAGTGATATTTCCTAGTGTGTTTCTTGAACTATGTGGGTGGGTTGCTGTAGCCACCACATGTCAATAATCGATTCCTGGTGAAACTAGACTGAGTTGAGCATCACGAAGGGTTTTTCTGATGTTATGAGGAGCAGAGCTGGCGGAAGCCGCACAAATGGATGCAACCTATCTAGGCCCACAAGGGCTCAGAACTGGTCATGATAGCATGTGTTTAGGAAGGGTGTGACGTACGGGTTTGCCAGACAGGCTAAAAAGGACTCGATAGTCTCATTATCAGAGTTTTTTCAGTTCTTCAGTTCAGAAAGTGGGTTACCTGGTAGCTTCATGGGTTTAGGCCTCCTCCACGGACAGTGTCCTGGTAGCTTTAGTAAAGCCGCTCCGGGGTGTTCGGAGGGCAGCGCCCCTAAGACCTGGGGAGGTTGGGGGCCTCAGGTAGAGAACAGTACAGCCAAAACGGTGTCTCGGGTAGCGATCAGGATAGGTAGCGTGAAAAAATCTCTGCTTGTCATAATAGCATATAATAATTTAAGTTGCTATGGAGCTCAGATGGGGAACCAGTGATCAAGAAATGTTACTTATTATGACGAGGCGTGAGGTTGCGGGAGCAAGGCCATTAACTTGTCCTTGTGCCAACCACCAACGGGGCACCAATACTTTTACAACTCTCTTTCTTGACAGTCTCATTGCCAATACAAACACTTAGCTAATTCAATCTGTTTTTTTCTCTGCAGAAATCCTTACCTGCCTATTGACCCAGAGACACTTAGCTACTTCAATATGTTTTACACACACACAAACAAACAAACATGTGTATGTGTATGTAAACACTCAAGACACACAAACAAACAAACATGTGTATGTGTATGTAAACACTCAAGACACACAAACAAACAAACATGTGTATGTGTATGTAAACACTCAAGACACACAAACAAACAAACATGTGTATGTGTATGTAAACACTCAAGACACACAAACAAACAAACATGGTGTAATGTAGTATGTAAACACTCAGACACACAAACAAACAAACATTGTATGTGTATGTAAACAACTCAAGACACACAAACAACAAACACTGTGGTAGGTGTATGTAAAACACGCAAGAAACACAAACAAACAAACAGGTGTATGTGTATGTAAACACTCAGAAAACACAAACAAACAAACTCAAGAAACAACAAATCAACAACATGTGTATGTGTATGTAAAACCTCAGACACACAAACAAACAAAACATGTGTGTATGTGTATGTAAAACTCAAGACACACAAACAAACAAAACAGCTGTATGTGTATTAAACACTCAAGACAACAAAACAAACACAACATGGTATATGCTGTATGTAAACACTCAAGACACACAAACAAACAAACATGTGTATGTGTATGTAAACACTCAAGACACACAAACAAACAAACATGTGTATGTGTATGTAAACACTCAAGACACACAAACAAACAAACATGTGTGTGTGTATGTAAACACTCAAGACACACAAACAAACATGTGTGTGTGTATGTGTATGTAAACACTCAAGACACACAAACAAACAAACATGTGTGTGTGTATGTAAACACTCAAGACACACAACAACAAGTGTATGTGTATGTGTATGTAAAACACATCAAGACACACCAACAAACAAACATGTGTGTGTGTATGAACCACTCAAGACCACACAAAACAAACAACATGTGTATGTGTAGTCAACACCTCAAGAACACAAAAAAACAAACATGTGTGTGTGTATGTGAAAAATCAAGCCCACAAACAAACAAAATGTGTATGTGTATGGTCACCTCAAGACCACACAACAACATTGTGTGGGTCTGGTATGTAAAAACTCAAGACACACAACAAACAGTGGTGTGTATGTGTATGTAAACACTCAAGGAACACAAACAAACCAACCATGGTATGTGCTATGTAACAAACTCAAGACAAACAAACAAACATGTGGGTGTGTATGTAAACATCAACGAAACACAACAAACCAACAGTGTATGTGTATTGTAAACATCAAGACAACACAAACAAAAAACAAGCACACAAACAAACATGGTGTGTGTATGGTATGTAAACACTCAGACACACAAACAAACAAAATGTGGATGTATGTAAACTCAAGACACACAACAAACAACATGTGGTGTGTAGTAAACACTCAAGACACACAAACAGAAAAAAACATGGGTGTGTGTATGTAAACACATCAAGACACACAACAAAATGTGTATGTTTATGTAAACCACTCAAGACACACAAAACAAACACCATGTGTATGTGTATGTAAACAGCAAGACACCAAACAAACAAAATGTGTGGGTGGTATGTAAACACTCAAGACACACAAACAACAACAAAACATGGTATGTGGATTGTAAACACTCAGACACCACAAACAAACAAACATGTGTGTGTGTATGTAACACTCAAGACACACAAAAGGGCCAAAAAGGTGTGTGTATGTAAACCCACTCAGATACACAAACCACAAAACCTGTGGATGTGTATAGTAACACTCAAGAACACAAACAAAAAAAACAGGTGTATGGATGTAAAAACACTCAAGACACACAAACAAACAAACACACACACTCAAGACACACAAACACAAATAAACACACTAACATACAAACACTTAGCTAATTCGATCTGTTTTTTTCTCTGCAGAAATCCTGACCTGCCTATTGACCCAGAGACTGGAGAGCCAATTGAAGCTGAGACCCCCAATGATGTAAGGATGTATTCTTGTATATTGTTTATTATATATATATATAATGTATATTATTGTATCATGTATTCTTGTATAATGTATTCTTATATATATGTGTATATTATAGTATCATCAAATAGTACTGGCTCAACATTAGTAATGGTTCAACATTAGTAATGGTTCGACATTTGTAATGGTTCAAGATAAAAATAGTCTTCTTTGCATACTTCAAAGCAGTAGTAGACAGCTGCCCTGAATGAATTGATCATTTACCTCTAAGCCATAGTTTTCCTTTTCTGCAGCTTCTAGGCAGCTTCCTGAGCCAGCCACTGGGCTACGCCCCAAGATTTTGACAGTTCTGGGCAGCGGCTTCTGTGAGCTTCCAGACACACTAATAGACAGGCAGGGGATGTAAGGATGAAGAGCCATTGTTTCTTTTTGGGGCTACTCATAGCAGCAACCCACCAGCTCTAATGGCCAGACACTGGGTCAAACCCAAAGCTTGCAGCTGCATTGGAATGTCAGCTTGTCAGCTTCCAGACACACTAATAGACAGGCAGGGGATGTAAGGATGGAAAGCCAATATTCATTTTTTGGGCTACTCATAGCAGAGCCACTGTTTCTTTTTTGGGCTACTCATAGCAGCTTCCCACCAGCTCTAATGGCCAGACACTGGGTCAAACCCAAAGCTTGCAGCTGCATTGGAATGTCAGCTTGTCAGCTTTCAGACACACTAGCTAGCTTCAGGTTTGGCCCAAGGAGTTGGAAACGGACAAGCTAGCAGCTTCTCTAAACTCTTTGGCACTTTAATTATGCTCTTGATATCTGTGTAGTTGATATCTCTGGCACTTCAATTCTGTACTTGATCATTCTGTACTTAATCATTCTGTAATTGATCATTCTGTAATTGATCATTCTGTACTTAATCATTCTGTACTTGATCATTCTGTACTTAACCATTCTGTACTTGATCATTCTGTACTTAATCATTCTGTACTTGATCATTCTGTACTTGATCATTCTGTACTTGATCATTCTGTACTTAACCATTCTGTACTTGATCATTCTGTACTTAATCATTCTGTACTTGATCATTCTGTACTTGATCATTCTGTACTTAATCATTCTGTACTTGATCATTCTGTACTTAATCATTCTGTAATTGATCATTCTGTAATTGATCATTCTGTACTTAATCATTCTGTACTTGATCATTCTGTACTTAATCATTCTGTACTTGATCATTCTGTACTTAATCATTCTGTACTTGATCATTCTGTAATTGATCATTCTGTACTTAATCATCCTGTACTTGATCATTCTGTACTTAATCATTCTGTACTTGATCATTCTGTACTTAATCATCCTGTACTTTAACATTCTGGAATTCATCATTCTGTACTTCATCACTCTGTACTTGATATCTCTGGCGCTTTAATTCTGTACTAGATCATTCTCAACTTGAAATCTCCCATCATCTGACTCACTGAATTTGTGCTAGATCAACACCCCTCTCCCCAACACCACTCAGCGCTGCTCACCAACACATACCCCCCCCCCCCCCCCCCCCCCCCCACACACACACACACACACACACCTCCACCACCACCACCACCCCCGCTCCTGTTTGCAGTACCAGAGTGAAGATGTTTAGAATGACGCAGCTCTCCTTGATGCCCTGGGTGTGGGTGTGGGCCGTGAGGAGATGTACAACGTGTCAGTGGCTGGCATGGCCCTGGGCGAGTGCCCCAAGCGCACCACTCAACGCTGCTCACCAACACACACACACACACACACACACACACACATACCCCCCCTCACCACCCTCACCACCACCACTCAACGCTGCTTGCCAGCACACGCACACACACACACACACATACCCCCCCTCACCACCCTCACCACCACCACTCAACGCTGCTTGCCAGCACACGCACACACACACACACACACACATACCCCACCAACACCACCACCAACACCACCAACACCATCACCAACACCAACACCATCCCCGCTCCTGTTTGCAGTATCAGAGTGAAGATGTTTTGTATGATGCAGCTCTTCTTGATGCCCTGGGTGTGGGTGTGGGCCGTGAGGAGATGTACAACGTGTCAGTGGCTGTCAAAGCCCTGGGCGAGTGCCCTAAGCGCAAAATAGCCACCGTACGATTCTTCGGCAAGTTCTATGGCTTGCACGCAGACTACTACGTCTTTGAGACTACTCTAAAGAACGCTCCTGCAATCCCTCAGGCTCCAGGTATGTGTGACGTATAACAATCCCTCAGGCTCCAGGTATGTGTGACGGATAACAATCCCTCAGGCTCCAGGTATGTGTGACGTATAAAAATCCCTCAGGCTCCAGGTATGTGTGACGGATACCAATCCCTCAGGCTCCAGGTATGTGTGACGGATACCAATCCCTCAGGCTCCAGGTATGTGTGACGGATACCAATCCCTCAGGCTCCAGGTATGTGTGATGGATAACAATCCCTCAGGCTCCAGGTATGTGTAGGGAACGGCAAATCATATGATGTTGACCAAAGACGAGTATGATTTCATATGATATCATACAAAAATCATATGATTTAATATCATATGATGTGATGCCCCAGGCCAAAGTTACCTAGTCAGACCGCTGGCATCATATGATATCATGTGATGACATGATATCATATGATATCTTATTGCCGACCCCTAGGTATGTGTGACGGATAACAATCCTCACGCTCCCCTATCGATCACCACGTCTTCCTCATTGGTTACAGTATGTATAATTTCTCTTCAAACGCTCTGCTCAGAAATTGGTCTGTGTTGTATCATTTCTCATCAAGCACTCTGCTCATAAATTGCACTGTGTTGTATCATTTCCCTTCAAACGCTCTGCTCAGAAATTGCACTTCGCTGTATCAATTCTCATCGAACGCTCTGCCCATAAGCTGCACTGTGCTGCATCATTTCTCATTGAACGCTCTGCTCATACATTGCACTGTGTTGTATCATTTCCCTTCAAACGCTCTGCCCATAAGCTGCACTGTGCTGCATCATTTCTCATTGAACGCTCTGCTCATACATTGCACTGTGTTGTATCATTTCCCTTCAAACGCTCTGCCCATAAGCTGCACTGTGCTGCATCATTTCTCATTGAACGCTCTGCTCATAAATTGCACTGTGTCGTATCATTTCCCTTCAAACGCTCTGCCCATAAGCTGCACTGTGCTGCATCATTTCTCATTGAACGCTCTGCTCATACATTGCACTGTGTTGTATCATTTCCCTTCAAACGCTCTGCCCTTAAGCTGCACTGTGCTGCATCATTTCTCATTGAACGCTCTGCTCATACATTGCACTGTGTTGTATCATTTCCCTTCAAACGCTCTGCTCAGAAATTGCACTTTGTTGCAGGTTTGTTGTATCATTTCTCATCGAACGCTCTGCCCATAAGCTGCACTGTGCTGCATCATTTCTCATTGAACGCTCTGCCCATAAACTGCACTGTGTTGTATCATTTCCCTTCAAACGCTCTGCTCATAAATTGCACTGTGTTGTATCATTTCTCTTCAAACGCTCTGCTCATAAATTGCACTGTGTTGTATCATTTCTCTTCAAACGCTCTGCTCATAAATTGCACTGTGTATGTTGTTACAGTCCAGGGGGGCAGCCAAAAAAGCGGAAGGGACTTGCTAACCATGATATCAGGATGGGCTAAAACGAAAACATCTCTAGTGAACTGAACCCCAAACAATGACAACCAACTGGTGAACTGAACCCCAAACAATGACAACCAACATGGGCCCTGAGTTCGTGCCATAGTCATAATTTAATTTATATGATGCACTAGGAGATTAAATATACCATGAGTAATGATAACGCCTGGTGGGGCGTGGTATTAAGGGAGCCACGTTTTACGGCGGTGGGGAACATGCTGCTACTTTACCTAGATAAAGCTACCATGGCGGCTACTCTGCGAACCCAACCTGCTGTGTATTGTGGCTCTGTCTGAACTTGAGTAATGATAACGCCTGGTGGGGCGTGGTATTAAGGGAACCCATCGTAGGCGGGCAGAGAACGGTCTACCAGCTCGACTGGACATGCTACCATCGCGGTTGACAATAGAACTTGAACTTAGACAATAACGTGAGCAAGCTAGGTTGAATGGCTCCATCCTTCTCTGTTTGTTTTGGGGGCTACAAGTAGCAGCTTCTAGGCAGCTCCATTAGCCAGTCCCTGGCTCCAGCCTTCTCTGTTTGTTTTGGGGGCTGCGAGTAGCAGCTTCTAGGCAGCTCCATTAGCCAGCCCCTGGCTCCAGCCTTCTCTGTTTGTTTTGGGGGCTACGAGTAGCAGCTTCTAGGCAGCTCCATTAGCCAGCCCCTGGCTCCAGCCTTCTCTGTTTGTTTTGGGGGCTGCGAGTAGCAGCTTCTAGGCAGCTCCATTAGCCAGCCCCTGGCTCCAGCCTTCTCTGTTTGTTTTGGGGGCTACGAGTAGCAGCTTCTAGGCAGCTCCATTAGCCAGCCCCTGGGTCAAGCCCAAAGCTATCAGATGCATCGGAATACAAAACCCATGAGTTCCTTTCCTTACCTGAATATACACCATCAGTTGTTACATGTGTTACCTGAATTTACCTGAATATACAACCCACCAGTACCACTCCTTACCTGAATATACACCATCAGTTGTTACATGTGTTACCTGAATATATAACCCATCAGGACCACCCCTTACCTGAATATACACCATCAGTTGTTACATGTGTTACCTCAATACACAACCCATCAGTACCACTCCTTACCTGAATATATAACCCATCAGGACCACCCCTTACCTGAATATACACCATCAGTTGTTACATGCGTTACCTCAATACACAACCCATCAGGACCACTCCTTACCTGATTATATACACCATCAGTTGTTACATGCGTTACCTCAAAACATAACCCATCAGGACCACTCCTTGCATGAATATACAGCATCAGTCGTTACATGTGTTACCTCAATATACTCCATCAGTTATAAGTTTACACCATCAGTTGTTACTTGCGTCACCTGATTATACGACCCCATGACTTTGCAGATGGCGAGTGTCCCTATGAGCCTGGCACCGGTGCCAACGCCTACATCTACTACGTGTGCAACTATCTAGGTGGAGAATTCACCCAACTGCCTTTTGTGAAGCCTGATGATATCAAGGCTGCCCGCACCATCAAGAAGCTCCTCACCGGCCGCCTCACCTCAGCTGTCTCCACCTTCCCCACATTTGAGGGTACTGAGGCTAACTACCTGCGTGCACAGATCGCCCGCATCGGCTGCACCACCGTGTGCTGCCCTACCGGCCTGTTCGAGCCTGGAGAGGAGGAGGGCACCCTGGAAAAGAACGAGGAGTGGGAGGGCCTGCCTGGGAAGGAAGCCAACACCAAGGGTGCTTGGGTCCATAGGTACCCTCACATGAAGAAACAGGGTCGGTGTGAGCTGTACAAGCGCGAACCCCCTGAAGAGGAGGAGGAGGAGTTTGAAGAGACTGAGGAGGAGCAGGAGGAGGGGCCTGAGGCCTTGGGGTCATTGGAGGAGGACACTCCCTTGGCAGATGGTGCTGACCCCGAGAACCCAACATCGGCGTGGGGGCCTCTAGTTAGCTCCAGCAATGAGAATGTTAAGAACCAGGTAGGTGGGCTGCGGAGCTTCTTGTGGCCTGGCGCCGTGATGGCCTGCAAAGACAAGGCATACACCAATATCTATGTCGGATGGGGTGTCAAGGCAGCACCCTTCGTGCCCCAGCCACCCCCCCCTGTGGCCCAGGAGTTTGACCAGGGCAAAGTGGAGTCTCTTGAACTACCTCTCAAGCCAGTGCCCCCGCCCCCCGAGGAGGAAGAGGAAGATGCATAGGCAGCTCAGATCAGCAGTCTGCAGCTTCTAGGCAGCTCCCTGGGCCCCCACTCCTTGAAGAGGAGGAGGAGGCATAGGCAGCTTACGTCAGCAGTCAGCAGCTTCTAGGCAGCTCCCTGGGCCCCCACCCCCTGAAGAGGAGGAGGAGGAGCCATAGGCAGCTCCCGAAGAGGAGGAGGCATAAGCAGCTCACTTCAGCAGTCAGCAGCTTCTAGGCAGCTCCCTGGGCCCCCTCCCCCTGAAGATGAGGAGGAGGAGGCATAGGCAGCTCACTCCAACAGTCAGCAGCTGTGTAGCTTTTCTTTTCAGCTAGGAACAGCAGCTTTTAGGCAGCTCCCTGGTCTCTCTCTTCATCCAAACCTAACGCAACCGCGTGCACCTGGCAGATGATATCGTCAGCTTTCCAGTGCTCCTGAAATCGTTGGGTTTCTATTTCATCATGCTGCTGCTGCAGTAGCACCGCTTTTATATACGAATTTTGTACCCCTCTTATATCGTTATCTATTCTGTCAATCATTGGTTATACTGTTGCAGTGTAGCGAGGCATTATATTGTAGAATTAAATTATCACTGTAGCACGAACTCAGGGCCCCCGTCGGTAAAACGATTGTTTGGGGTTCAGTTCATCATTGCTTTTTCTTTTGAGCCCTTCCTATCGCGGTTGGGCAAGTCCCTTTAGCCTATTGGGCCTACCCCTGGACTGTAACATTCATACAGTGTAGCAAGGCTACTGCTGTATACTAACATGCACACTATATTTGGTTGTATCAAATCATGACTATCTATTAGTAGCATGAATGGATTTGGTTAAGTAAGTGACAAGTCTCTGTCACTTGGCCTCCGTGGGAATGCATGGTACAGTCTTTTCAATGTTTCAAACTGTTAATGGCGCATGGATGCCAGGATCCGTATTTAAGTTATGAACGTGTATCAGACAAATTAACCACACTGCCATACCCGTATCGTGTCGTCTTTCTTTGGAGCAGGGCAGGGGGCGCAAGGGTTATGAGGGCTGGGAGATTCGAAGCAAGTAGCTAGTAGCCACACGAGCATTCCGTAGCGGAATAGCTTATATAGCTACATAATATTCAACAACTTTTGCAACGGATCGATGCTAGGTACTCTACTACTCATATTCATGCGCACGCCAACTATGAGCCAACTGTTTGGGTGCAGAGCGAGGTGGCCGGAATCGTTCTACCAGCAACAGACTGGCAGAGACGCAGACATGCAGACACGGGTGGAACTGTTTTGGGGGGTCTTAAGGGGGCTAAAGCGAAACCATGGTTTGTCCAAGTTCAATTTAAAGTTTGTTTTCACAGCTTCAGCCTCTGAGCAGCATATAGGGCTGTTCAAAGCGCTACTTTTCACGTCTCAAACGCAGCTTTTGGAGGGTCTGTTACGATGCAAACGCAGTTTTTTGTTGACCGTTGGCTGACGTGTCAGGCTTCGTCTCAGGGGGGGGGGGGGGGGGGGGGGGGGTCGCCGATGGCTTGGAACAGTTCTACCTTATGGTAGCCGATTTGAATTTTGACTTGGCCAGCTTCGATATGACGGTATGTGTTATGGTACGACTATCTGGTCGTACCACATCTACCTCAGTCATGGTTACACCTGGCCAGGTCCACGACTCTGGACCTACCGACAGCTAGCAGGCCAGCGCCGTCTGCCAGCTAGGGCGTTTAGATTGGCATCGGTGGCCCTGAGACCGCCGGCTCCTATCGCTATTTGTTCTGGCCAGTTCGCCATGCTAGTTATCTCAATACTGTGTAACAACTGTATCATCGTCGACAGTCCCTTTGCCCCATCGTCTCCACGAGAAGCTCAAACACTAAAGTATGCCCAATGGCTTCGATCATTTCTGCTTCATCGTACCCGATTTGAATTTTGAATTGGCCTGCTTCGATATATATGCCTAATGGCTTGAAAAAATTCTGCTTCATCGTTCCAGATTTGACTGCCTTTACGTAAAAAAACACTGAGCATCACCAGCACCTTTTCACAACACAACATTAAAAAACTGCGGGTCTGTAAAGTTGAAAGTCTGAAAAAAAACCTGTTCGACCAAAATCAGACCTGCCGTTCGCCCACGAAAAACTCAAACCCAACTGTCCTACCCTGCTCCACAATCTAGCTGCCCCTACATTGCAGTACAGCGGTCGCCCTAGCTGCCCTTTCAATAAATACATGTTGGCGCAGCTTGTTTCCGAGTTGGTTCCTCTTCTACCCAGTGATCCTTGGCGCAGCTTGTTTCCGAGTTGGTTCCTCTTCTGCCCAGTGATGAACAGGGAACGGCAAAATGATATCATCCTCGCCTTTGGTAAAAAACAACATCAACATCAAGGGAGGGGCAACTTCGAACCAAAATGACCCCATCATCAAACCTTGTAGATATCATTAAGAGGATGAAGAATCCGGTCTTATTTCTTAATTTGGCCCAGTAGAAAAAAGTGCTGGCCCTCCAAAGTTTGGGCCCGCGGGGGGGGGGGGGGGGGGGGGGGGGGGGGGGGGGAAGGGGGGGGCTGAGGAAAAAATCCGACATTTTCAAAAAATTAGGTACTTTTCAGGCACTTTTTTTACAGCCCTCAGAATGACATGGGTATCAGCATGTATAGCGGTGCTCTCACGCGTTTTATGACTTGGTGACTACTTATGTACTCCCTTAGAACTATCGGCTCTCCTGAGCCAGCTTCCCGTGGGACTGAGTCATCTTGAGATGACTCAGTGGCAGCTTCCTGTCACCTACGTCTCCGGTCTGATCTGTACCCTGTTAGGTTCCTGTCTACCGCCTCCTTTCACCACAGGTGCCCCTTTATGGGTCTCCTGTGTCTGTAACGTTATCCTTGTCTCCGTGTATAGATTGGTGCGTCTGTTCCGCTGCTTTAATCTACTGTCCACTCTACCGGAGTGATTTCAAGCTGATAGGTTACTGGGCTCCTCATCACTACCACTGCTTTGATAATGCAACTTCCGCGAGGGCCTCCTGCCGGCCTTGTGAAACTTACCAAACTAAATGGTGTTTCATGGGCTCGTGGATCCGCAGTGTCATTGTGAGCAATGGATGCGACCGAATCCTCCCGACGGGGGTGCAGGTTCCTCTAGATTGGCTAGACGACTGCGCGCCAGCGGCCTCTGCTGTCGGAGAGGAGGATCCTTCCGCCATCGTGGAAGTAACCCCCCCCCGGTCATTCCTCCATCTTCTCTTCCTTTTCCTCCCCTGCCGTCTGTCGCCTCCTCCCGTCTGTCGTAGATGACTGTGACGTGCAGACTCAAGTCGGCGACTAGCCTGGACATCGGTGGAGATACCCGTCTTCATCTGCTCGCGTCCCTGACGTCGCAAACCTTTCTCCGGTGTTTGAGGCTCTGCCTGCATACCGGAGTTTGCCAAGCCGACCAAGCTCCCTGCTGATGTCTACGTCGTCTGTGCCCCCCCTTTGCTCTGCCCAGCCGACTGTTGGCTACTGGCATGAGCTTGCGCTCTAGTGGCTCTGTGCTACCTTCTGGAGAATTTTTTCAATCAAGCTGGCGGATCGCCGGCACTGCCGTAGGGTTCGCCAGAGGAGGACGACCTACGCCTGGAGATTCTGGAGGTGGTAGGAAGCAGGGGGGTATGGTCAGCACCACTCGGGTGCTGCTCCCTCTACCCCCCAACCGGGTGAGTCGAGCGATAGAGGGGGGGACTTGGGATTGACTGATAATCGACGGCGGGATATTAGGACCTTTACATGCCTCGGCTCTGCTCTTCGCATCCTAGCGATAAATTTTCGAATTCTGCCCTTGCGATTTGCGATTTTCTGCCATTGGTGCGATCTTCTGCACCAGGTGCGACTTGCTGCACTTTCATCCTCGTCTCCTTTTTCCCATACCTCAAATCTCGCCTTCGCCCCACCTTCTGTGATCCCAGGTCTCGCAGCGCCGGACTTCGCCCATGCTACAGGCCGAAGTGGACGCCGTCCTGGCCCTAGACCAGCGGCCGTGGAGGATCTTTGGCATGATATCTTGGTGGATATTTTTCTCTCTTAGGCTCCTTGTGACCCCTGGGTGCGTTCCGTGGTTCGACACAGGTTGCTAACTTTGTTTTCCTGTGCCCCTGGTTCCCCCCTTAGGTGTATGCCTTAGCTACGTGAGTTTGGGTTTCAAGTGTTTGAGTTCTGATAGGGCTAAGGATTTTTTAGTTAAGTGGTATAGAGGCGTGGTTAGAATCGGTTGGGCTGTGCATGCATTATTGATGGTATACATTGCTCAGCAGAGTGCGAGTGTGTTATCTACGTAACCGGCTGCCCGATCAGGGTGACAAGACTCTATACGAGTTGTTCTTTGGGGTTCTACCTGATGTATCGTTATTGCGCGTGTTCGGGTGCCCATGCTATGTTACCTTAGTGAATGGGAAGAAGCGCAATAAGCTTGACGAAAGGGCGTTATCTGGTAGACTGGTTGGGTATTCTCTGGTGAGTAAGGGTTATTTTGTTTGGGTTCCGAAGTTGCGCCAGGTGGTAGAGAGTCGTGATGTGCTCTTCTATGAACAGTTTAGCTATAACTGTATCCATGGGCTCTTTCCCTATGATGGATCTCAGTATTTTTCTCGCACCCCTGCCGCTATCATCGGGAAAGGGCTTGATACTACTGACAATGTCCTGGGCCTTTACCAACCCCGATTGTTGACCGCTTTACTGGTCATGGGATGACGATGCGTCCCAGGCCAGGTAATGATGGTGCTGTATCGCGTGCGGCGGCATTGGGCCAGGGGGAGTCTGATGTTCCTTCAAGCTCTAATTTATTCGAATCTCAGGGGGTCGCCGGGCCTTTCCTCTGCGCCACGTTTCGTCGGTGAAGTCGTAGGATTAGGACAGCCTCGGGTCATAGTGGAACCTAGTACAGGTCCACTGCCCACTAGTCGCCACCCCCCGTCCACCTATTCGGATAGCTCGCGGGAGTTGTTGATCACTTCACCCCCTGCTATACCTGGTGGTTTATACCGGACCAGGCATTGCGACGATGTGGCCGTCACAGATGATGTGAGTGATGACCTCGAACACTGGTCCGGGTCAGATACTGCGTATGGCTGGGGTGTTCCAGTGTACCCAGGCTTCGACGATTTAGAGGCAAAGGAGGCCGGCCTTGTTCAACCACGCATGAGTGCTGCGCTGGGGGCTTTATTACCGGTTACTGCTGATACTGCTGATATCCCCGCTGCCCATGTACAAGTACACTGCTTGTACGTGGGGGCTTTTATTTCTACCTCTACTGAACTCTCTTATAAAGCTGCAATGTTACCTACCAACCCAGACAGAGATCTCTGGCTGCAGGCTATGAAGGATGAGATGGCCTCCCTCCATGCTCATGGCACTTGGGTCCTCACTCCACAGCCTCCTAGGCAGAGGATTCTATCTGGCAGATGGTTATTTGTCAAGAAACATGGGGCTGATGGTTCTTTGCGTTTTTAAAGCTCGTTTTGTAGTTCGTGGTTTTCTGCAACGTCCTGGGCTGGACTACCATGATGTATATGCCCCCGTCTCCTCTAAAGCAGGTCTTCGTGTGCTCCTTGCTGCCATCACTCATAGAAAAATGTTTGTGAGGCAGCTGGACATCAAGACTGCATTCTTGAATGCCAAGCTGGAACCTGGTCTGGACCTGTTCTGCTACCAGCCTGAGGGCTTTCATGAACTTGGTCCTGACAATGTTCCCTTGTGTGCAAGCTAATTAAATCTCTTTATGGTTTGAAGCAGGCACCCAGGGCTTGGAGCAAAGATGTAAAGCAGGTTTTGGTTGCCCACGGTTTTACCATGTGCAAAGCTGGACCTGCTCTGTATTTCAGGAGGGATTCTACTGGTGGGTGGAGCTATGTCCTAACCTATGTGGATGACTTTATCTGTGCTTTTAGTGAGCTGCATAGGTATGCCTTGCTGATCAAGGCTATGGAAGCAGCTGGGTGGGAAGTCAAGGAAATGGGTGTACCTGTCCAGTTCCTTTCATTGGACATGACTTGTACACTTGATTCTGACGGCAGGTGTGTTAAGATCGACCTCTCCCAGCACTCCTACATTGTTGAGCTGGTGGAGCAGTTTGGTCTCACTGCTGCTACCAAGCCCAAGTTTTCAGTTCCCATGTCCAAGTGCACTGTCACTGATCCTCCTGGAGAACCTCTGGCCTCTAATAGCCAGTACCTCTCTCTTGTGGGGGCTTTGCTGTACCTGGCTACCTGCACAAGGCCTGATATTTCTTTTGCTGTTAGCTACCTGTCCAGGTTTTCTGCTCAACCCACTGCCCCCCTGTGGGCTGCAGCCAAGCGCTTGCTTTTGTATTTGAGAGAACATTCCCATCTGGGCATCACTTACACTCACAGCCCTGGTTTCTCTTTTACTGTCTTTAGTGACTCATCCTTTGCTGATGATGGGTCTGACAGGAGATCTCAGACTGGCTATGCTGTGCTTGCTGGAGGCTGCCTTGTGAATTGGATGAGCAAAAGGCAACCCCACTGTTGCTGTTAGCTCCAGTGAGGCTGAGTATCAGGCCCTGTCTCAGACTGCCAGGGAGGTGCAGTGGTTGAAAAAGTTGAGAATTGATCTAGGCTGCCTTGTGACCTGGTCACCATTCAGGGTGACAACTTGGGGTCCTTGAGCTGGCCAATGACTGTCAGCTGCTCCCTCGCAACAAGCACATTGATGTCATCCATCACTATATCCAGGAGCTGGTGGAGGATGGCCAGGTGGATGTTGCCTATGTTAACACTAAGGACACTGTGCTGACCCCTTCACCAAGCCCCTTGATCCTATGGTGTTCTGGCGTTTCATTCGCATGTTGGAATGACTGCTTCTCCTTAAACCAAATTTTTGGGTACGTGTATTCTAGAATTTTGGTTACATGTATTCTGGAATTTTTGGTTACATTTAGAGTTTCTTTAAGTTATCATTGATTGGCATAGGTTCCTATTCCCGGATCGGGTTTTCTATACCGTTGTTACCCGACTTTGATATTTAGTTGTCCTCTTATATCACTTGGCAAATTTTGATTCTTTGCCTTGCTTCATACCTTCCCTTACACCCTTCGGGTTTCATTTGAAGTTTCTCTCGATTTTTATTTTTCGGAGTTCTTTGATTTTTTTTTTTTTTAATTTGTTACATATAGTTCTATGTCACCAGTGCCATAGGTGGAGTAGTACTATTGTATGTCACCTGTGTCATAGGTGGAGTATCAGCATGTATAGCGGTGCTCTCACGCGTTTTATGACTTGGTGACTACTTATGTACTCCCTTAGAACTATCGGCTCTCCTGAGCCAGCTTCCCGTGGGACTGAGTCATCTTGAGATGACTCAGTGGCAGCTTCCTGTCACCTACGTCTCCGGTCTGATCTGTACCCTGTTAGGTTCCTGTCTACCGCCTCCTTTCACCACAGGTGCCCCTTTATGGGTCTCCTGTGTCTGTAACGTTATCCTTGTCTCCGTGTATAGATTGGTGCGTCTGTTCCGCTGCTTTAATCTACTGTCCACTCTACCGGAGTGATTTCAAGCTGATAATGGGAGTGGAACTAGGGTGATCCCCCAAGTGTTCCTCTACTAAATACCATTCCATTTATGCTATTGGAGTAGGGATCCACCACATATTATGCCCAGGGCAGAAGGGGGGGGGTCTAGGGTCTCTCTCTCTCTCTCTCTCTCTCTCTCTCTCTCTCTCAACGCCGTAACCAACACGAGTACAACGAAGTACTGAGTGAGACCTCGTGGTAGTTCACTGCTTCTTCTTTTTTGACTGACTTTTTTGACTGACTTTTATTTTTACTGACTGACTGATCTCCAAGCCCCACCAAACAATGTAACACTGGTGATGATGATTTTCTATGCTTCAAACATTCCCAATGGTCTCAAGACCAACCTCAATGGATAGGCCTTTGAAAACCCTGTAAAATGAGCCTAATTAGACACCATAGCACTGAGTGGTGGCTGAGATGGTGGCTGTACAGTGGGTTCCGGAGCCGGGGGGGGGGGGGGGGTCTGCACAAGGGTGCCTAAGCACTTTTTTGTGATGGGGTCTAGCACTTTTTTTTTTGCCCCCCCCCTGATCAACATCAACATAATTTGATATTCCGGTCCCTAGTGATGAACCTATCTTTGTGATAAATCTCCAATCTTCTAATCTCGCATCTACGCCAGGGTACTTCAGGTGGACCCCCGGCTGTACTGCGTAAAACGCAACAAATTTTATAGCCTGCCTTGTGTGACGCAACGGACTCTTCCTTCTGGTCAACGGGCCCTCCCCACGTGTCCTGCTACGCAGCGGACCCTTCGAAGTTGCGTCTGCGACGGAGGACGCAGCGTCCTGAACAACCCGCCGGCATCTAAACTCCTGTTTTCGGGGGCTTCAAGCAGCTTTGTCACAGAAATGATCTTGCAAAAGGATAGAAGAGGTCCAACTCCAAGAGCTAAAATGCCTTTGCCCGACTTGCCTGCATATTTATTTGCATCAAAATGTAAACTACCCAAACAAGCTGGAAGGCTGTACAACAATTTGAGCACATCCACAATAGGCACTTGCCACTACTCAAAGTCTGTACAACAAAAACTGTACTGTATTTTACACCCCCAGATATTCCACCGCACCTCAGACCTCACCCCACCCTGCCTCAAACCAGACCCCCCCCAACCCCTCGCCATTCGAACTGAATCCTCCGGATCGGGAGACCAACCTCCTGGGGTGAAAGTCCTTCCACAACTAAACAAAAGCTACGTTCTTCCAATGCCTGCATCCATCTGGTTTTTGCTATGCATGGTCCCAATTGGGCAGTACAGGGGTCCTGCCCCTAGCAGTACACACGCTTCCATCAGGTTTATGCTATGCATGGTCCTAATTGGGTAGTACAGGGGTCCTGCCCCTAGCAGTACACACGCTTCCATCTCATTTACGCAATGCATGGTCCTAATTGGGTAGTACAGGGGTCCTGCCCCTAGCAGTACACACGCTTCCATCTGCTTTATGCTGTGCATGGTCCTACTTGGGCAGTATAAGGGTCCTGCCCCCTAGCAGTACACACGCTTCCATCAGATTTACGCAAGGCATGGTGCTACTTGGGCAGTACAGGGGTCCTGCCCCCTAGCAGTACACACTCTTGCTTCTGATTTACGCAATGCATGGTGCTACTTGGGCAGTACAGGGGTCCTGCCCCCTAGCACTACACGCACTTCCATTAGATTTACGCAATGCATGGTGCTACTTGGGCAGTACAGGGGTCCTGCCCCATTGAAGTACACACGCTTTTATCAGATTAACACAATGCATGGTCCTATTTGGGAAGTACAGGGGTCCTGCCTCCTTTCAATACGAACGCTTCCATCATATTTATGCAATGCATGGTGCTACTTGGGCAGTACAGGGGTCCTGCCCCCTTTCAGTACACACACTTCCATCTGATTTACACAATGCATGGTGCTCATTGGAAAGTACGTGGCCCCTACCTCTAGCAGTACACACGCCTCCATCAGATTTACGCAATGCATGGTGCTACTTGGGCAGTATAAGGGTCCTGCCCCCTAGCACTACACGCACTTCCATCTAATTTACGCAATGCATGGTGCTACTTGGGCAGTACAGGGGTCCTGCCCCATTGAAGTACAAATGCTTTTATCAGATTAACACAATGCATGGTCCTATTTGGGAAGTACAGGGGTCCCGCCTCCTTTCAGTACAAACGCTTCCATCATATTTACGCAATGCATGGTGCTACTTGGGCAGTACAGGGGTCCTGCCCCCTTTCAGTACACACACTTCCATCTGATTTACACAATGCATGGTGCTCATTGGAAAGTACGTGGCCCCTACCTCTAGCAGTACACACGCTTCCATCTGATTTACGCAATGCATGGTGCTACTTGGGCAGTATAAGGGTCCTGCCCCCTAGCAGTACACACGCTTCCATCAGATTTACACAATGCATGGTCCTAATTGGGCAGTACAGGGGTCCTGCCCCCTTTCTGTACACACGCTTCCATCTGATTTACGCAATGTATGGTGCTACTTGGGCAGTACAGGGGTCCTGCCCCCTAGCTGTACACACGCTTCCATCAGATTTACGCATTGCATGGTGCTACTTGGGCAGCACAGGGGTCCTGCCCCCTAGCTGTACACATGCTTCCATCAGGTTTACGCAATGCATGGTGCTACTAGGGCAGTACAGGGATCCTGCCCCCTAGCAGTACACATGCTTCCATCAGATTTACGCAATGCATGGTGCCACTTGGGCAGTACAGGGGTCCTGCCCCCTAGCACTACACGCACTTCCATCTGATTTACGCAATGCATGGTGCTACTTGAGCAGGACAGGGGTCCTGCCCCCTAGCTGTACACACGCTCCGATCTAATTTACGCAATGCATGGTGCTACTTGGGCAGTACAGGAGTCCTGCCCCCTAGCACTACACACACTTCCATCTAATTTACGCAATGCATGGTCCTAATTGGGCAGTACAGGGGTCCTGCCGGTAGCAGTACACGCACTTCAATCTGATTTACGCAATGCATGGTGCTACTTGGGCAGTACAGGGGTCCTGCCCCCTAGCAGTTACACACGCTTCCATTCAGTGATTAACGCAATGGCATGGTCCCACTTGGGCATTACAGGGGTCCTGCCCCCCTTCTGTACACAACGCTTCCATCATGATTTACGCAATGTATGGTGATACTTGGGCAGCAACAGGGGTCCCTGCCCCCTATCAGTACACACTGACTTCCATCATATTTTACGCAATTGCATGGTGCTCTAGGGCAGTACAGGGGTCCTGCCCACTATCAGTAAACATGCTTCCATCAGATTTACGCAATGCATGGTGCTAATTGGGAAGTACGTGGCCCCTACCTCTAGCAGTACACACGCTTCCATCTCATTTACGCAATGCATGGTGCTACTTGGGCAGTACAGGGGTCCTGCCCCCTAGCACTACACGCACTTCCAGCTAATTTACGCAATGCATGGTGCTACTTGGGCAGTACAGGAGTCCTGCCCCCTAGCACTACACGCACTTCCATCTAATTTACGCAATGCATGGTGCTACTTGGGCAGTATAGGGGGTCCTGCCCCATTGAAGTACAAACGCTTTTATCAGATTAACACAATGCATGGTCCTATTTGGGAAGTACAGGGGTCCTGCCTCCTTTTAATACAAACGCTTCCATCATATTCACGCAATGCATGGTGCTACTTGGGCAGTACAGGGGTCCTGCCCCCTTTCAGTACACACACTTCCATCTGATTTACGCAATGCATGGTGCTAATTGGGAAGTACGTGGCCCCTACCTCTAGCAGTACACACGCTTCCATCTCATTTACGCAATGCATGGTGCTACTTGGGCAGTATAAGGGTCCTGCCCCCTAGCAGTACGCACGCTTCCATCTCATTTACGCAATGCATGGTGCTACTTGGGCAGTATAGGGGGTCCTGCCCCATTGAAGTACAAACGCTTTTATCAGATTAACACAATGCATGGTCCTATTTGGGAAGTACAGGGGTCCTGCCTCCTTTTAATACAAACGCTTCCATCATATTTACGCAATGCATGGTGCTACTTGGGCAGTACAGGGGTCCTGCCCCCTTTCAGTACACACACTTCCATCTGATTTACACAATGCATGGTGCTCATTGGAAAGTACGTGGCCCCTACCTCTAGCAGTACACACGCTTCCATCTGATTTACGCAATGCATGGTGCTACTTGGGCAGTATAAGGGTCCTGCCCCCTAGCAGTACACACGCTTCCATCAGATTTACACAATGCATGGTCCTAATTGGGCAGTACAGGGGTCCTGCCCCCTTTCTGTACACACGCTTCCATCTGATTTACGCAATGTATGGTGCTACTTGGGCAGCACAGGGGTCCTGCCCCCTAGCAGTACACATGCTTCCATCAGATTTACGCAATGCATGGTGCTACTAGGGCAGTACAGGGGTCCTGCCCCCTAGCAGTAAACATGCTTCCATCAGATTTACGCAATGCATGGTGCTAATTGGGAAGTACGTGGCCCCTACCTCTAGCAGTACACACGCTTCCATCTCATTTACGCAATGCAATGGGATGGTGATAGACGTGCTTGGGAGTAAAGTCCGGCAGCCCTTAGAGAGCAAAGCAATGAAATAGGGTTAGCGTGCTGGTGATAAGGGAGAAGACAGGGGTCCTGGCACTAATGTACACAAACGCTCCGGCTGATTAACGCAATCTTGCTACGTTGGGCAGTACAGGATCCTCCCCTACACGACCACACTTTCCATCGAGTTACGCAATCATGGTCCCCCCACCCCTAAAATTTGGCAGAAAGGTCCCTGCCGGTAAGTCGTACCAACGCTTCAAGCTGATGTACGCATGCATGTGCTACTACGTGGGCATACGGGGTCCTGCCCCTAGAGCAGTACACACTCTTCCTTCGAGTTACTCATCATGTCTACTTGGCCATACAGGGGTCCTGCACCTTCAGTATACCCTCCTCGATTTACCAATGGCATGTCCTACTTCCAGGAGTCAGGGGTCTGCCTCCTTCATACAAACCTTCACTCATATTTACGCATGCATGGTGCTACGTGGCATAACCGAGGGGGTCCTGCCCCCTTTCAGTACACACCTTCCTCTGATTTACACAAGCCATGGGCTCATTTGGAAAGACGTGGCCCTACCGTCTAGCATACACCGCTTCCATCGTGATTTAACGGCAATGCTTTGCACTTCTTTTGCAGAAAAGGTCCTGCCCGCTAGCATCACGCACGGCTTCCATCAATTTACACAATGCGAATTTCCCAATTTGACATACGGGTCCTGCCCCCTTTCTTACACACGCTTCCACGGATTTACACGCAATGTACATGTGCTACTTGCAGAACAGGGTCCTTTCCCCCTAGCATACACATCTTACCAGCTGAATTTACGCAATGACCATTGGGTGCGCCGAGGCAGTAACAGGTCCTGCCCCCTGCAGTAAACATCTTTCCAATCAGATGTACGGCAATCTCGTTGCGAATTGGGAAGTACGTGGCCCCTACCTCTAGCATACAACACAACGCTTCACATATATTACATCTCATTTAGCAATGCTGTGCTACTTGGGCATACAAGGGGGTCCTTCCCCCTACACTACAACGCACTTCCAGCTATTTTAAAAGACCTCATGCATGGTGAGACTTGGCATACGGATACTGCCCCTAGCCCTACACCCCTTTCCAGCTAATTAGCAATGCATGGTGCGACTTGGGCAGGATAGGGGTTCCTGCCCCATTGAGTCCAAACGCTTTTTAGCAGATTAACAAAAATGCATGGTCCTATTTTGAAGTACGGTCTCCCTCCTTGTATAGATACAAAAGCTCCTTTCCATCCATATTCACGCATGCAGGGCTACTTGCAAGTACAGAGGTCCTGCCCCCTTTCAGTCCACAAACTCCATCTAGTTTACGCAATCATGGGGCGAATTGGGAAGACTGGCCCCGTACCTCTACAGTACACACGCTCCATCTATTGACGCATCGGGTGCTACTTGGGCAGTAGAAGGTCCTCCCCCTAGCAATACGCACGCTTTCCATCCTCATTTACGCAATCATGGTGCTACTTGCAGTATAAGGGGGTCCTGCCCCAGTGAAGTACAAAGCTTTTATCAGATTAGACACAATTCATGGTCGATTTTGGTAGTCCAGGGGTTCCTCCTCCTTTTAATACACACGCTTCCATCATATTTACGCAATGCATGGTCTAACTTGGCAGTACAGGGGTCCTGCCCCCTTTCAGTACACACACTTCCATCTAATTTACACAATGCATGGTGCTCATTGGAAAGTACGTGGCCCCTACCTCTAGCAGTACACACGCTTCCATCTGATTTACGCATGCGGTGCTCTCTTTATTGCTTATAAAAGGGTCCTGCCCCCTAGCCGTACACACCTTCCATCAGATTTACGCAATGCATGGTCCTAATTGGGCAGTACAGGGGTCCTGCCCCCTTTCTGTACACACGCTTCCATCTGATTTACGCAATGTATGGTGCTACTTGGGCAGCACAGGGGTCCTGCCCCTAGCAGGTATACACAGGCGCCATCAGTTTTACGCAAGTTTCATGTGGCGACTAGGCATACAGGGGTACTGCCCCCGAGCGTAAACAGGCGTTCACCATCAGAAATTTATTAGCATGCATTTTGCTATTGGGAAGTCTGGCCCCTTAACCTCTACAGTACACACCGTCCATGCTCAGTTTACACAGGCATGCATGAGGCTCCTTGGGCATAACAGGGGTCCTGCCCCCTAGCACTACACGCACTTCCATCTGATTTACGCAATGCCTGGTGCTCCTTAAGCAGACGGGTCCTGCCCCCTAGCGTACACGCCTCCCCGATCTGATTTTACGCATGCAAAGGGTGCTACCTTGGGCAGTACAGGAGTCTGCCCCCCTACACTACCCCTTCAGCTCTTTACACGCATCATGTCCCTAATTGGGCATACAGGGTCCTGCCGGTAATCCGGTACACACACGCTTCAATCTGATTTTACGCATGCTGGTCTCTGGGGCAGTACAGGGTTCCTGCCCCCTAGCAAGTCACCTCTTCCCGTCTGAGTGCCGCATGCATTGCCTTTGGGCGTAAAACGGGGTTCCTTCCCCCTTGCAGTAATACACACTTCCATCAGAGTTTACGCAATGCATGGTCTAATTCGGAAGTACGGGGTCCTGCCTCCTTTCAATCCAAACGCTTTCCATCATATTTTTTAACGCATGCAGTGCTACTTGGCAGTACAAAGGGTCCTGCCCCCTTTTCAGTACACACAATTCATCTGATTTACACATGCATGGTCTCAGTTGGAAAAAGTTTTTTACGTGCCCCACCTCTAGCAGAACACGCTAGTCCAGCTGATTTCTCAATGCTGGGTGGCTCTTGGGCAGTATAAAGGGTCCTGCCCCTAGCAGTACCAACGCTTCCCTCCAGTTTTAACACAATGCAGTCCCAATGGGGCAGTACGGTCCTGCCACCCTTTTTCGTACACACGCGTCCCTCTGATTTACGCAATGTATGGGGCTACTTGGGCAGCCACAGGGGTTCCTGCCCCCTAGCAAGTACCATGCTTCATCAGTTTACGCATGCATGTGCGACTAGGGCAGTAACGGTTCCTCCCCTAGCAAACTGCTTCCATTCCATCAAGTTACGCAATGCCTGGGTGCGAATTGGGAAGTAACGTGGCCCCACCCTCTACGTACAAACACCTTCCTCATCTCATTTAACGCAATGCATGGGGCTACTTGGCAGTACGGGGGGTCCTGCCCCAGCACTTACAACGCACTTCCATCTGATTTACCAATGGCAATGGTGCGAACTTGACAGGACAGGGTCCTGCCCCCCGAGCTGTACACAAGCTCCCGATCGGATTTAAACGCAAGGCAGGTGGCTACTTGGGCAGTACAGGGATCCTGCCCCCTAGCACTACACACACTTCCATCTGATTTACGCAATGCATGGTCCTAAGTGGGCAGGTAACAGGGTCCGGCCGGTAAGCAAGTGACACACGCTTCAAATCTGATTTACACGCAATGCATGGTGCTACTCGGGGCAGGACCGGGGTCCGGCCCCCTAGCAGTACAAACACTCTTCCTTCCTGTTTCCCATCAAGGGTGCTACGTGGGCAGGACGGGTACCTGCACCCTTTTGCAGGTAACAACTTCCATCAGATATACTACTTGTGCAGTATAGGGTCTGCCCCTAGCAGTACACCCTCCATCTCATGTTACGCAATTCATGGTGCTACTTGGGCGTTTTAAAATAGAGAAAGGGCCTGCCCCTACAGTACCCCGCTTCTATCAGATTTACGCCTGCATGGTGCTACTTTGGGCGTACACAGGGTCCTCCCCCTTGCAGTATACACACTTCCATCCTTTACTCAATCCGTGTCCTAAGATTTGCCTTACAGGGTCCCGGCCTCCTTTCAGTACAACACTGCCAACAATTTACCGCCAAGCATGGTGCTACTCTTGGGCGTACAGGGTCCTGCCCCCTAGCTGTACACACGCTTCCATCAGATTTACGCAATGCATGGTCCCATTGGGCGAACGTGGGTCCTCCCTGCCCCCTAGCAGTACACACGCTTCCTCTGCTTTTTTACGCAATGTATGGGTGCTACTTGGGCATTACACAGGGGGCCTGCCCCCTACCGTACAACACACTTCCATCATATTTAGCAAGGCTTGTGCCACTTGGGCTACAGGTCCTGACCGTCCCTAGCAACTACACAACACCTTGCCATCTCCTGATGCCCCCTAGCTGTACACAACGCTCCGATCGATTTACGCAATGCTGGTGGCTACTTGGGGCAGTACAAGGAGTTCCTGCCCCCTAGCACTACACACACTTCCCTCTAATTTAAACAACACGCAATGCATGGTGCTACTCCTTTTGGCAGTACCTGGATCCTGCCCCCGATCGCTACAACACACTTCCATCTGATTTAACCGCAATGCATGGTCCCTAATTGGGAGGTGCCGGGGGTCCTGCCCCTAGCATTACACACCTTCCATCGATTTCGCAATGCAGGGTGCTACTTGGGGGCAAGTACAGGGAGCCTGCCCCCTAGCAGTCCACCACTTCTATCTATCTGATTTACGCAATTCTGGTGTTACTGACGTGGGCAGTACAGGTCCTGTCCCCTAGCAGTACCACAACTTCTATCTTATGTTACACGCAATGCATGTGTTTACGTGGGCAGCTAATGGCGTCCTGCCCCCTATCAACTACAACGCATTTCCTTCTGATTTATCCGCAGGCAAGGTGCTCTTGGGCAATACTTGTCCTACCACCTAGCTGTACACAAGCCTCCATCTAATTTACGCAATGCATGGTGCTACTTGGGCAGTACAGGGGTCCTGCCTCCTAGCAGTACACACGCTCCCATCCGCTTTACGCAGATCGGCTAGGTTGGCTATGGTTAGCTTTTTCCCATGCATTTAAACTGTCATTATGCTTGGCAGTCCAACCTACGTTGTCTAGGAGTTTGTCTTGGCACCACTCAGCAAGTTCCCTGAAAGATACAACCTTGTGACTGCACACGCTATACAGCACTTGATTCAGTGATGCTAGCTGAAGGAGTGCCTTCTCTTTCGCACCGGCATTCGGAAACATGGCTTTCATCTTTTCATCGAGAGCTGCGTTTGCTGCTCCATGAAGCTGGACATCAAAAGGGTTCCACTCCCGCATTAGCCGCCAAGCCTCCGCTGCCTGCACACTTGTTGTGTCCTTCCCAGTCCTCGGTTGTATCTTCTTGGAGAGGAAGGCCAGGTCCAAGGGATGAGGCTGATAGACATCGGCAAAGGCCAACATGGACTCTAACATTCGCTCCATGACAAGCACAAGAAATTTGCCAGACCTCACTCTATGTATGACCTCTTCAAAGTTGCCTTCGAATGGTTTGGCTGGATCAAGTCCTGAACCTACAATCTCACGAGAAGATTTGTCAAGACTACACATCCCATGAGTACCGAAGAAGAAGTTCTTTCCGCGGTCCGATAACACGTAGCTGTCCCAGACTGTTGAGTTATTGTAATCAAATGGGCAACACTTGTAGAAGTTGCAAGCTGATTGCATTTTCGTTGCCGGGTCACGCACAATAGACAGGAGCACTCCTCTAGCCGACGGAACCACCACTTCCATAAGCAGGTTGTCAAACTCTATATGATTCACCCAGAAATCATATGGGGCATTGCATACTCCGGGGACGCTAGTGCACAGCTTTTTTTGTGTTTTTCCCCCCTTTTTTTTTTTTTTTTCCCCCCCCCCCCCCCCTTCCTTCCCACCCCCCCTTTCCCAGATGCTCTTCCTGTCCGAACTGCTCCTGATGTCCCAGTTAATTTTCGCAACCGGAACAGACAGGTTGTGAGCGGTGGCCATCGAATGAAGAATTGATGCAAGCGTAGAAGACCCTGTTTTATGAGTCTTGATGAACAGAACCCCTCTGTTAGGACGGTGTTGGGAGTATTCTTCGGACGATACTACTTCCCACAGCTTCTTCTTGGCTTCTTCCGTAGTTATCGCTCCTTCATCCCACTTCCCTACCAACTCGGTAAGGGCTGGACCAAGAATGGGGACATATGATTTGTCATGCGAGTCATGCGAAGTCTCCCTTGACTCCACGATTTTGTGAACTTGGATGAGCCCGTTTAACTGAAGAGCAGATACACTCTCTCCTTGCACCGCATCAATGTCATCAGCATCAGCATCAGCATCAGCATCCGCATCAGCACCATCAGCAACAGCATCAGCATCAGCACCAACAGCATCACCAGCATCAGCAACAGCGGCCCTAAGAGCATCAGTATGAAAGGGTTGGTCAAGAAGGGCCATGGCGGAAAGAAATTTCACACTCTCCCTCAGTCTGCCAAGATGCCCCGGGCACAACACTTGGATTCCCGTAGCCTCCTTAGCCTTTGGATTCATCCGAGTCCCCTTGCCCATCCTCTTATCCCGACTCTCCCCCCTTCCCTCACCTCTTCTCCTTTTCTCCCCTCGTCACTCATATTTCTCCCCCCCCCATTATCACACCTATTACTCCCTTATTCCCCGCCCTGCTCTCCTTCTCTACACTTTCCCACGTACGCCTTCTTCTTTCATCAATCCAGCTCGCGCGCAGTTGATAGTCCAGATGTGAAGAAATGAGGGGGAAAACCTAAAATCCACCAGTTGATCAATCTCTTTCAGGAGACCCAACGCCAGGTCATCAATGTCTTTCAGGAGACCCAACGCCAGGTCATCAATTTCTTTCAGGAGACCGAACGCCAGGTCATCAATGCTGTGGTGTCGCACATGGTGGGCTGTGTGATGTGCTTGCGGGGCTCCTACTTTTGTACAGTCACACTCTTGCAGCATGGTGCCGGTTGTGTGGAAATGGAAAAGGCATAGGCTTTCAAAGTGGAAGTCAGAAATGCCCACAAATGCTGCACGCTTGACCGCCTGCTTTGCACGTGCTAGGTCTGGCCCCCTCTCCTCCTCATTCCCTGTGGATTTAGGTGATAGCACAATCATTAGCGAACGTGGTGGTTAGCCCCAGTGCAAGCAAACAGGATGCCCCCCTGAACCTCAAGCCTTGTAATAAGGCGTACTATTTATTTGTGTATGTATGTATTTATATATTTATTTATTTGTTTGTTTGTTTGTTTGTTTATTTATTGCATTCATTAGCGAGCAGCACAGTCTAATTTTTGGGAGACTATAGCACCCTTGTATTAGGCATATTATGGTGCATTCTAGTTGTATAAGGGTGCATTTACTAATGTTATTCATTCACTTATATTAACCTATACTAACCTTATACTTATACTAACCTTATACTAACTTCGCCTTTCCCTACTTATAAGGGTGCATTCTAGTTGTATAAGGGTGCATGCTGGGTCTATAAGGGTACATTGTGAGTGTGCATGCTGGGTGGGAAGGACGCCACTAGGGTGCAGAAAAGGGTGCGGAGGACCCCCCAAATTAGCAGTGGTGCTGAAAAAGGTTCTGAGGACCCCCCAAATTAGCAGTGGTGCTGAAAAGGGTACCGAGGATCCCCCAAATTAGCAGTGGTGCTGAAAAGGGTGCCGAGGACCCCCCAAATTAGCAGTGGTGCTGAATAAAGGTACAGGACCCCCAAATTGAGTGTGCTGAAAAGGTACCGAGGACCCCCCCAAATTAGCAGTGGTGCTGAAAAGGGTACGAGGACCCCCAATTAAGTGGTGTGAACAAGGTACCGAGGCCCCCCCCAAATTCGCAGTGTGCTGAGAAAGGTTCTGGCGGACCCCCAAATTAGCAGTGGTGCTGAAAAAGGTACCGAGGACCCCCCAAATTAGCAGTGGTGCTGAAAAAGGTACCGAGGACCCCCCAAATTAGCAGTGGTGCAGAAAAGGGTGCCGAAGACCCCCTAAATTTGGGGAGACTACAGCGCCCTTGTATAAGGCTTGTTAGTAGGGAACGGAAACTAATATAAGTGTTTGAAAAACGAATGCTAACTAATATTATTCTAGTGTTACAATAATATTAGTTTTTCAAATAAACTCAAAATTCTGGTGAGACGGCTAGTCTGTCTAATGTTAACGAACATTCCTGTAACATTCACTAATATTATTCATTCACAAATATTAACTAACATTCTTGTAACATTCACAAATAGTAACTAACATTCCTGTACCATTCACTAATGCTATTCATTCACGAATATTAACTAACATTCTTGTAACATTTACTAATGTTATTCATTCACTTATATTAACTAACTTCGCTTTCCCTACTTAGAAGGGTGCATTCTAGTTGTATAAGGGTGCACGCTGGGTGTATACGGGTACAGTGTGGTGCTGCATGCTGGGTGTATACGGGTACAGTGTTTTTCTTTGTGCAAGTGGGTGTTAACGGGTACAGTGTGAGTGTGCATGCTGGGTGTATACGGGTACAGTGTGAGTGTGCATGCTGGGTGTATACGGGTACAGTGTGAGTGTGCATGCTGGGTGTATACGGGTACAGTGTGAGTGTGCATGCTGGGTGTATACGGGTACAGTGTGAGTGTGCATGCTGGGTGTATACGGGTACAGTGTGAGTGTGCATGCTGGGTGTATACGGGTAACAGTGCTGGTCGTCATGCTGGGGGATATACGGGTACAGTGTGCGTGTGCATGTGGGTGTATAGGTCAGGTGAGGTGCATGCTGGGTGTATACGGGTACAGTGTGAGTGTGCATGCTGGGTGTTACGGGTTACGTGTGGTGTGCATGGGGGTGTAACGGGTACAGTGTGAGCGTGCAGCGGGAGTGTATAGGGTACAGTGCGGAGTGTGCATGCTGGGTGTATACGGGTACAGTGTGAGTGTGCATGCTGGGTGTATACGGGTACAGTGTGAGTGTGCATGCTGGGTGTATACGGGGTACGTGTGAGTGTGCATGCGGGGGTTACGGGTCCAGGTGATGTGCTGCTGGGTGAACACGGGTTTACCGTGGGATGTTGCATGCGGGTGTATACGGGTACATTGTGAGTGTGCATGCTGGGTGTAAAGGGTACGTGTGATGGCATGCTGGAGTGTATCGGGTACAGTGTGAGTGGCCTGCAGGGTGTATCGGGTACGTGTGCAGTGCTGCATGAATGGGTGTATCGGGTAACCGCGTGATGTGCATGTTGGGGTGTATACCGGGTACAGTGTGATTGTGATGCTGGGTGTATACGGGTACGGGTGAGTGGCATGCTGGAGTGTATACCCCAGGGTACAGTGTGAGATGTGCATGCTGGGGATACGGTGCAGTGTGAGGTGCATGCTGGTTGGATAGGGTACAGTGTGATGTGCATGCGGGTGATAGGGTACAGTGTGAGTGGCATGCTGGGTGTATACGGGCTACAGGTGAGTGTGCAGCTGGGTGGATACGGGCTACAGTGTGAGTGTGCATGCTGGGGTATAGGGTACAGGTGAGTGTGCATGCTGGTGATACGGTACAGTGTGAGTGTGCATGCTGGGTGTCTACGGGTCCAGGTGAGTGTGCATGCTGGGTTGATACGGGTACGTGGAGTGTGCATGCAGGTGTATACGGGTTACATGTGCGTGTTGCCTGCTTGGTGTCTTAGGGTACAGTGTGAGTGTGCAGCGGTGTCTAGGGTACAGTGTGGAGTGTGCATGCTGGGTGTATAGGGGTACAGGGGTGAGTGTGCATGCTGGTGATAGGGACAGTGTGAGTAGCATGCGGGTGATAGGGACAGTGTGCGTGTGCATGCTGGGTGTATAGGTCAGTGTGAGTGTGCATGTGGCGTATACGGGTACAGAGTGATTGTGCATGCGGGGTGTATACGGTACCGTGAGAGTGTGCATGGCTGGGGGTGGGTTGTGGGTTTGCTGTATACGGGACAGGTGAGTGTGCATGCTGGGTTATACGGGTACAGTGTGGTGTGCATGATGGGTGTATACGGGTACAGGTGAGTGTGCATGTGGGGGTATACGGGGACGTGTGGGAGTGTGGCAGGCTGGGGTATCGGGTACAGTGTGGAGTGTGGCATGCTGGTGTATAGGGTACCGTGTGCGTGTGCATGCTGGGTGTATACGGGTACAGTGTGAGGTGCAGCTGGGTGTATACGGTACAGGTGAGTGTCATTGTGGGTGTATACGGGTACAGTGTGAGAGTGCATGCGCGGTGTATACGAGGTCAGTGTGAGTGTGATGCTGGGTGTATACGGGTACAGTGTGCGTGTGCATGCTGGGTGTATAAGGGTACAGTGGAGTGGTGCATGCTGGGTGTATACGGGGGTAACAGTGTGATTGTGCATGCTGGGTGTATACGGGTTACGTGTGAGTGTGCGAGGGTGTATCCGGGTACCGTGTGCGTGTGCATGCGGGGTGTATACGGGTACAGTGTGAGTGTGAATGCGGGATATACGGGTACAGTCGTGAGTGGCATGTGGGTGTTTTACGGGTACAGTTGAGTGTGCATGCTGGGTGTATACGGTACGTGTTCGAGTGTGCATGCCTGGGTGTATACGGGTTACAGTGCGAGTGTTGCATGCTGGGGATAAGGGTTACAGTGTGAGTGTGCCTGTGGGTGTATACGGGTACAGTGTGAGTGTGATGGTGGGTTGATACGGGTACAGTGTGAGTGTGCATGCTTTTGGGTGGAATGATTTTTTTCAAACATAGAAATGCCTTTTAAGCTTTATGGCTGTAGGCCTCCTACAGGGACAGCGTTTAAGTGCTAATTATAGCTTTTTATAGCTTTCTGTAGCTTTTTGGGGCCATTTGGGGCAAAAAATAAAAACCCTTTTTTTCTTTCTTTTTTATAGCGATAATTTCTCGAAAATGGGGTCAAAACTAGCGATCGATATATATAGCGGAAAACAATATCCCTGGGGGGTGGGTGCTTTGATTTATTATTACCTTTAACGGCCCCACGCCCTTTCCTGAGCAAACAGCTCCTTGAAGGCCCAGTAGCACTCTTAAGTGGCTTGGTGCAACCCCAGTATGACGTGGTGCCCCCCAAACCACGCGTAGCGCAAAGCGTGGAGCTCGGGGGGGTCGGGGGGGAATTTCTGAGTAGTCTTGCCGGACACATGCGTCCCCATGCAGCGACGGAATGGCAACGCGTCGCATACACACTACAAATGTAATTTAAAATGGACTGAAAAAAGATATGAAATACATTGCCCTGCATATAACGATAATCAGATCTTTTTCTCCCGCTGCCAGTAGCAATCGCTACCTGGGACCCCATTTTGGCCAAACCGTCTGCTACCATGAGACTCTAATATCCCACCCGCCCCCCTAAACCCCGGCCCTTAGTGTTACCCAAAGTGCTACAGAGAGCCCACGCTTGAAAGACACCAAATCCCTGATCGCTACCAGAAGTCCCCCTTTCAGAAACTAAAAAAGCTCTACTGATAATTATATATACATTGCGTTTAATGATTATTATTTATACATTGCGTTTAATGATTATTATTTATACATTGCGTTCAAGGATACTTATTTATACATTGCGTTTAGTGATTATTATTTATACATTGCGTTTCATGATTATTATTTATACATTGCGTTTAATGATAATTATTTATACATTGCGTTTAATGATATGTATTTATACATTGCATATAATGATAATTATTTATACATTGCGTTTAATGATTATTATTTATACATTTCACATAATGATAATTATATATACACCCTGATATCTGTTTTTTAACTCAGTATCGCCCTTTGGAAGAGAGCAATAGTTAGGTCGTGAACATTGCGTTTCCTGTTGGCGACCTCTTACCCAAAATAGTGAGACACTCTAGGATTATTTTGAACATTTTTTGAACACATGTACATATATGTATACATATACTTGTACAGTCGCCCGTGTGGCCGGTGGCCACACCTACTCTCATGTAGACAAACCACCCCCACCCCAATCATAGTACGGTGCCCGTTTGGCCTTTGGCCACACCTGTTTGGGGCTGGGTTACATAATGGTTAACACTTGTACTCCCCCCCACCCCTCACTTGAACATACAGGCATGACGTTTCCCCCACTAAAAACACTCCCCCCCCCCCCCCCCCCCCCCCCTCCCTTCCATCCTGTTGGCCATACCTGTTTTGGGCTGGGTAACAGAACGGTTTACGCTGGTTTTCTCTGCAGTGCATGCAACTTAAAACGCTGACGGACGCATATCCCTTGCGATGGTCTCCCTCGTGCACCTACAAGCAACCACACACAACCGTACTTCCCCCCCCACACACACACCCCTGACAGTTATTTCCACCCCCACCCCTTCCAACCATGTTCCCCAACCACAAACATACTCCCTTACTCTTCCTGACATATTTCCTGACTCCATCCCTTCCCCCACCCCAGCCATCCCACCAGCCCCCCCACCCTCATCCCTCCCTTCACACGCACCCACAGGAACACACGTACTCCCTATCTGCCCCCCTTCACTTCAGCTGTGGGCTTTGCCATAGCTAAAAGCAAACAAAAGCGAAGTTCAGGCCGCATATCCAACCCATCGACAATGTTTGCCCATAACCCGACTCCGCTAATATTATCGGACCTGCTTCCCTGCCACCTCAGCTGCGGTCGATAGCCAACCCCACTGACAAAACTGAACCTGCGCAATCGCAACTGTACATAACTGAAGCTTCTCCTTAGCGAGCATGTATTCAGTTCGGCCGAAGAACATTCCTGTTCACCCGAACTGCTCCCGAAGTCAACTCGATCTGAGACTCGGAAACATTGCTAGGTTCATCCATTCAACTTTGTCGCGTACTCGCTATGGCACACTGCACAGCTACATGTTTCTCGATGCAGTGAGAAGAAGTTGCAGTCAAGAACTGATATGGGATGCTCGGTTCAAGTTAGGGCGAGAAAGCTTGGCGAGATTTTTCATTCTGTCAACTTCGCGACGTCCTTGCACAATGCGGAGCGACATGTTTCTAAGTGCAGTGGGAAGAAGTCGGGTTTGTGACATGGGATGGATGTGATTCGGACATTTCTGCTGACTGACCACGTCACCTTCCGTTGTGCACAGTGACAGGTCTCCTGTCGCAAGTGAAGGGGGAGGTGTTGCAGAGATGCAGGGGGAAAAGCTTGTAGGAAGACGAACTGTGGCCCTGCCAAAATCAGGAGAATGAACTCAGGTGGGAAAAGGAGAAATTGGGCGGGATGCGCAACAGGTGGAATACGCAGGAGGCGGAGGTCGTTTACGGCAGAATTTGCAGGAGGCCAAACAAGGCAAAAATTGAAGCAGGAGGGAATAAAAGCGGGAATTGGCTGGGCGGCAAGTCGGTTAAGTCGGTTACGCGATGACACCACAGCCACGACCGCGACCGCCATGATTTCTATATATATAGATATATGTATATATCCTGGGTTGAAATTCCTTTCACAACTAAAACAAAATGGCCCGCATATGACAAAGCAATGAGGTAGTGAAAAACTGACCTGGGGGTGCTGCATTGGTTATCATGTAGCGTGTCTGAAAGTTCCGAGGATTGTAGCAGCCGTAGGTAAATTGCTCATCGCTCTGTTGGCCTTGCTCGTCTGGTAGAAAGTGTGCCAGCCACTCAATCAAACCATCTGTAGCCACAGACAAGCTGCCGCGAGGGAATGCAGTTTTTCTCAACGTTCTCGTCACTTGCAACCCCCATATATCGTATTTGCACTCGAGGAAAAGATCCATTACGTGCTTCCATGGATGCTGAAGCATGACGACTTGGCTTTGCTCGATTCGGCTTGGCTTGGCTTGACTGGCGCCTCCCTTTATATAGCCACCAGGGACTGCTCTCACTCTCCTTTCTAAGTCATGCGCACCGTTCGCTTCCAGCCACACACCTGTGGGCATATGCTTTTGTACGTCGTCCACAAACCAGGAACTCGAGTTCTTTGAGAAGGACACAAATGTGAAACGCGTACCCTCAGGCAACGCCTTGGGTGCCGTCTGCGGCGACCTCTCCACGCGTCCCTCCCACTCACCGACTCCGTCTTCGCTAGGCACATAGCTCATCCTACCACGAGCCAAGGGTACCCAAGGTGCCATACAAAGAAGCCATGTGAGCAGTCTCAATACTTGCCCCTGCCTTGCACTGCTGCTTCGCGGGGTCATCGGAACCCTTTTATTTGTCTTGAACGGGTGTAGTATGGGTGAAAAGGGGTGCAGAAAAGGGTACCGAAGGCCCTCTAAACTTGTAGCCTTGCTGATGGGATCATGTGCGGCTTGTCGGAGTGGTGGAAGGAGGTTGTAGAAGGAAAGATAAATGCCGGTACAAGGCGCTTCCAAATGGGAATCCTCATCCCTCTTTCTGTGCTTGATCTACAGAAATCCTTTTCTCCCTTGACTTGGTCAAACTGCGAGCACATGTGGATGGTCTATCAGAGCATCAGGATAGAGCATCAGGCTAAAATAAAGCATCATCACATCTATTAATTGAAATTGAAATCGAAATTGGTACATCCGTGTAATACAGTTACTCACAGGACGTGAAGTTAAGGACACCATAGCGTAAGCCGGAGCTAGCTATAGTCACCATATCACATTTGGATGGTCTATCAGAGCATACGTATACAAGAAAGCATCATCACATCTATTATACTATGACATACTCATCCTTGAACCTTGTTGTTCGGTGGACGGATGACAATGGAACATTCATTATACTATTGTGGATAAATTTTAATAAATCCTTACATGTTCGATATTATCAAGCAACTCTTTCTCCTGTTCGTAAGAGCTCCGAAATAAATTGACCATGTTTTTAAAGCATCATCACATCTAATCCTCCCAGTCAACACTGCTATTTGGGGAGGTAATCGGCACCCTTTTATTTGGCTTGAAAGGGTGGCTTATGGGTGAAATCGGGTGCCACAAGGGTACCCAAGAGGCCCAAGACCCCCCTAAATTTGCAGTGCTAGGGCGAGTGTGAGACTCACCCTTTGAGGCGGTAATCCTCCTTTTCAAAAAACGAAATTTCAAAAATCCTCACCATACCCACAATAGACAACATACAACAAATGCATGTATGAACATATGGTTGGGTCCACGAAACCACAATGGAGGGATCCCCTGCACTCCATGGTTCATTCATTTATTCATTCATTCATTCATCCATCCATCCATCCATCCATTCCTTCATGCATCCATCCATCCATTCATTCTTCATTCATTCATTCATTCTTCATTCATTCATTCATTCATTCATTCATTCATTCATTCACTCATTCATTATAACTATTCATTGCTGCTAGATAGCCGTTCATTACACCAGCGATGAAGTTATTACATGTAGTTGAATTTCTTGGTCGATATGTGATGATGATGAATTGCTGCAGCTGTTACTGCTTTAATTGCTGCTACTGATGATGATGATGATGATGGAGATGAAAATGATGATGATGATTTCGGCATCATGACCAGCATCATGAGCTTGGACTATAGTGCGACAGCACAGAGGCATATATATATTACAACTTAGGAAAAGTTGTGTTGTGCGGCAGGTAGTATGTATGGCCCTCTGGGTAGACACAATCTAAACAGAATTGTAGTCCGTGACTCTCTACCTACAGCTTCATGTTGTATGTATGTTACAGTCCAGGGGTAGGACAGATAGGCTAAAGGGTCTTGCGCAACGGTGACAGGAGGGGTTAAAACGGGGGGGGGGGGGGGGGGGGGGGGGGGGGGGACTACTGGTAATGAACTGAACCCCAAACAATCGTTTTACCTACGGGGTCCTTAGTTCTTGCTACAGTGGGAATTTAATGAGTAAGTAGCCCATGAAGACACCCTCAAACACTCTTTTCCTATTCGGCTACAAGCACCAGCTTCTAGGCAGCTCCCTGAGAGTGCCACTGGGCCAAACCCAAAGATTCCAGGAGCACTGGAAAGCTGGCGATATCAGCTTCCAAGTTCCTAGGTTGCTCAAGGTTTGGATGAAGAGGGAGCCCAGCGAGCTGCCTAGAAGCTTCTGATCGTAGCTGGAAATAAAAACTGTGCCCTCACACCCTGAACAAGGCATGAAAGCCAAGAGTCACAAAAATTTGACACTCTTACGCACCTCAACGTGACGTGCGTAGAGCAAAGGGAGCCTGCCCGTTCGCTTGCGCTGGGGACGACTACCGTGGGTTTCGAAGTGCAGACCGCTGTTGCACCCGATCTCGGACTCCCGCGCAACGGCGACGGAGGAAAGTTCTCGGCCTATGTGTAGCTTACTTTAATCATCTGCACCACCAACATCCTGATTGCTTTCTAGTCGAGTCTTTATAAATAGCCTTTCTACACGACTGAGCCATGGGTAGCAATAATTTGCTGTTTGCATTCCTCACAATTATGTAAGTGGATTAGGGGGTTTATCTCTTGCCGCAGATAAACATCACGAAGGACGGTTTTTTTCAGGTATCATATCGGAAATCACGTACATTTTGAAATGTCGTCCCCCCAGATCTCACGCCGCCCTAGAAAAAGGAGTTTACCACCTGGCAGGCAGTCTTATTGCAGGCTGGATCCTTTTTGTAGTACCACATGCTCTCTAGTACCGTATGATGATCATACTATGATCCCTAGCTAGTATCTTAGTACCGTATGCTTCCTTTTACCCTATAGATTTTACCTAATTGAACGCCCCCTGGATTGTAACATACATATGCACATACTGACATACTGTCTGCATGCTCCTTGGTTAACGGGGTGGGTGTGTGTGTGGGGGGGGGGGGGGGGGGGGGGGGGGAGCTAGGACCAATTAATCGAGTGATTCTTTATCATACTGACAAGCAATCACTCAAGAACACGTACTAAGGAAGTCGCAATCCAAGCGAAACGTGGGGAGGGTCCGTTGACCTGAATGAAGGGTCTATTGCGTCCCAGGGCGCAGGCTAAACCATTGGTTGCGCATAAGGCAGCAGAGCTGGGGGTCCTCCTGAAGTACCCTGGTAGCAATCCAAGCGATAAGTTACGTTTTGAACAACCAACCCTGCCCTAGATTGTGAGTGGCTCCGTGTGTAGCATATGAAGCATTGAAATTGAAATTGAAATTGTTACATCCGTGTAATACCGTTACTCACAGGACGTGAAGTTAAGGACACCATAGCGTAAGCCGGAGCTAGCTATAGTCACCGTAGCATATGCAGCATATGACTACAGGTATTTACAATCTCTAATCGGGCACCACGTTTCCCCATTGGTCACACCGGACAGAACTTGAACTTGAACTAGACGGTTACATTGATCCAGCTCTTATTGATTTAAAATTAGGTGGCTGCCAAATCTTCCTCTTGTCAACAAGAGTGGTTTTAGGGTTTAGGGTTTTAGGTAGAGTCAAGTAAACCCTTGCTTTTTAGGGTTAAGACAGAGTCAATGGAACGGAGGGGCAGGGTTAGCCCAGTGCCTGCCAGATCGTCCTCCTGTCAATATTTGTGGATTAGGGTAGGGTATAGGATACCGTATAGGGATTAGGGAGAGATCATGGATCGGGGGCGCAGGGTTAACCAGTGCATGCCAGATCGTCCACCTATCAACATTCGTGGATTTGGGGTTTAAGGGATCAGGGAGAATTAATGGCCTCCTAGAATTACGGACTGGCCCCCTCAACCCCACGCCTTGTAATAAGTCCCTTTGTGAAACGAAATAAACTCAACATAGTAGCCATTCTCCAGTTTGTACGGTTACATTACATTACATTACATGTTAAAGTCTACTTGACACCGCGAGGGTGTATGAGACTCTGTGCTTTAAACAAAAAGAAACAGCACCCACAAAGCAAAAAAACCCATTACATCAGGGGTGTGTCGAGGACAAACAAACCAAACTCCCAACCACCGTTTTGGTGGCGTAGGTATTAAACCCCCTAGAGCAGGACCCAGATCTCAATCACTTACAGTGGCGGAGGTAAGAAGCTAACAAATGGGAAGTCACAAGAAGAAAAAAAGGGATTATAAATTACGGTGCCACTAAGCAGTCCAGGGCTTCCTGTCTTGCTCTTCTACAAGTAGAAAGATAGTCGGCTAGGTTGCTCCAAAAAGACTTAGTGCCATTTCCATTCATAAAGGTTCTGAATGTGGAATCGCAGAATTCCACATTCCATACGGTTAAGTCGGTATCCTCATGGACATGCCTATAAATATCTGTAAACAGCTTCTGGTAGCGAAGGCGAATATCATTATAAAAAGGGCACTCAAACATATGCATTTCATCCTCAGGTTTTTGGAACCCACACATTTGACAGTGTCTCATTGAGCGAGGGATGTGTGCTCTATCCACCACCCTCATTCTTTCTGTGTTCAGCCAATGGGAACCCAACGGTGTACGCAATCAGGAGGGATCCTTCACTCTCACGTCCTATGGCAGCCGGTGCTAATGTTCAATTTTCATTTTTTGACTTCTAGGCTCCCGTGCCACGTTCTTCCACGTGCCTACAGGATGGGAAATTCTAAAAAACCCATGAAATAATGGCCCCGATTTCCCCACGAGAGTGAACAAACGAAAGATGGGAGGAGGACATTCTGTTCAGGGTTTTCCCCCTCGCTATATATAACGATCGCTACTTTTGACCTCCTTCGGGCCCAAATTGCCGCTACACAACAAATATTTGTTTTTCCTAAATGGTTCTTATTGGCCTTTTAAAGCTCTATACAAATTTATATACACGCTGTCACTGGAGGAAGCCTAAAACCATAACGCTAGAAAAAACCCACTTTAAGATTTGTAACAAAACAACTGATTCTGTTGTAGTGGTAAGCTACAACATGATTTGTTTTAGGTGTGAGAGGATTTTCGACCCAGTATTATAGATTTTAGTGAAAGCGTGTGTGTGACCAGGGTTGTTCAAAGCCAGCTGGGAGTTTACATGTAGAGCCCCACACCACACCACACCACACTACACCACACCACACCACACCACTCGCCCAGCCACCCACCCAGTCACCCACCACCGCTGCCACCAAAATATGTGTGTACGCATCGACCTCCCAGCCCAAATGTGCGTGAAAACCTTTGAAAATCATGGAAACACGCGCACGACTCAGTCAAAATCTGGGGAAATCTGTCAATAATGTGCATGTAAACACACTTATCCCTGGAGTGTGCGTGTTGAACTTCCCTGTGTATGACCATGTGTTTGGCTCCTTGTGTGTGTATGTGTGTGGTGGTGGTGGTGGACTGGCGGTGGTGGACTGGTGGAAAGTTTGTAGGTGTGTGTGTGTGTGTGTGTGTGTGGTGGTGGTGGTGGTGGGGGTGGGGGGGGGAGGTGTGGGGGGTGGGGGGGTGGGGGTGGGGGTGGGGGTGGGGGGGGTACATGCATTTATGTGCGAGAGGGTGTTTGAGAACAAGCAGAGGTTGAGAAATGAGGGGGGGGAGGTGGTTAAGGGGAGAAAGGGGAGGGAGGGTATAAGTATGAATTTCAGTTGGGTTGTAAGGGGCGGGAAGTGACGGGAACTAATGGCAACCTGAATTTCAATCATTAGGGTCAGAGGGTCTGATAAGGGTTGTCGGCCCGGGCTGGAGGAAGCCGGCCAACCGCGGCCAACATGAATTCCAGAACGGACCCCCACGAATACCGACACCCGACACCCGCAGTACGACTCTGGAAATGTCTGGAGGTACCGTGGTAGGCTTTCATAAATTCCTTCAACATCGTGAATGCGGACCAGAAGCATCAGAGACTCCCCCGCTCGCACACTCAGAAACCAACTCCCTCGCACCCGGCCGAGTCCTACTCCTAACCCAATAGCCTAGCCCCCTTTACCCCTCCCACCCACACGTCTACGCCTTATAGCTTGGAATAATGATCGCCTCTAGGAGCTTGCACCCCCCCACTACCATGCCCGCTCAACGTGTCAGCACCTCTAGGTCTGTTGCGGGAACTGCACGGGTAAACTTCACGAGCATGCGAGATCAGAGCCGCGGCAACGCCCAGAGCGGTAGCATCATGCCCACCAGGGCCAAGCCAACCGGTAGGTGGTCGGCTACTGGCGACTGTCACGTAGCTTCGATACAACACACACCACCTCCATCGCAACCATCGCGGCAACCATCCACACACGCACTCGTAGTATCTCAGCGCTGAGCGATCGTGCATTCCTAGAGCTTTGGCCAAGCTTCCTCACCCACCACCACTCTACCACCCCACCACCACCACTACCCATACCCTCCCAAACCGTCCAATGGGGCGTAGACCAAGCAGATCTGCCATGGATCCGCATGAAAATGGCATGCAAGTTGACACACGTCCACCACGACCACCACGACCACCACCACTTCGGCCAACGCACGACAACGCCTGCTACCACCTGCCACCTTGGCAGTCGACGTGGATGAGTCTCCCGTGCTCAGGGGTGGTGCATGCTTGGCGTTTATCCGATCCCGATCCCAATCCCGATCCCACTGCGGGCATGCGACGCGATACCCCCGATCGAACATCCCACCACGATCCAGCGCAGACGCTGCAACAGCGTGGTAGGTTCGGTAGGTGTGTGTAGCATGCGCCGAAGTTGTGCTTCGGGTGGTACGCACATAGTCCCATAGTCGGAAGGTTCTAGTCGCGCACGTCATGCATCGGTCGCTCACGTCATGGACCACGTTAAACGTTAACCACGTTAACGAAACCCTGGCAGTGGCAACGGACGGATTGGCTACATACTCCCAAGCTTTACCGCCAGGGTTTTTCTGAAGGTGCTATGTATAGCCCAACTGCCCAACCATGTACCTTCGTGTTTTGTCCTTGAATCTCTTCGCCTGGCCCTTCGACAGGCTGGCGCCTTTAGCTCCGTACAGCTGACAATTCCACGTGGTACCCCACGCCGATGTACACATGTACGCGTCAGACCTGCTACTGTATAGAGTGCTACCCTTTTGGGGATGCTGCATTAGAGTCTTAGGGGGCTGCCTTTAGAGCCCCCAAAGCTGCTAGTTGCACTCCTTGAGCTCCTCTGAGCACCATGTTAAAGACACTGGACCATCTGTCTTTAAGACACTGGTTCTTTGTCCTTCCAGAAACCACAGCACACACACATACACACCTTCTCAAGCTGCTTGAGGATAGCATCCATAGCGCTTTCTGGTGCCGTCTCCACCACCACCACCGTCCTCCTCCCCCTCCTCCTCCTCAGTATCGTCATTAGTAGCAGCCCCCCCCATCCCCCCCACCACCAGTTACCAACTCAGCTCTACCAGCCCCATGAGCCCTACTTATTGATGCGACCCACATACCACAACAAAGAACACATTATGCATGCTACATGGCACATGTCATAATAATAAATAACGTGTTCGATAGTGTACGATAAGCAGCTGAAGGTTTAGAAATAAGCTTATATTAGATTACGTCATCATAGAATGTAAGAAGTAATAAAGACTAAGATAGCCTTCAAAACAGATGATTAGAAGAATAGAAAACTCTTAATTCGAGGATTCGAGGGAGAGAGCATATCCCTATCCTACTAATATATAACGGCACATTACCTACAAAGACGAACTATGATGATGATGATGATGATGCTTGCATTTAGCCTGCTACCCTGCTGGTCTCAGTGTTTGTAGTGTTTGTAGTGCTTGCAGTGTTTGTAGTGCTTGCATTAAGCCTGCTACCCTGCTGGTCTCAGTGTTTGTAGTGCTTGCAGTGTTTGTAGTGCTTGCATTTAGCCTGCTACCCTGCTGGTCTCAGTGTTTGTAGTGCTTGCAGTGTTTGTAGTGCTTGCATTTAGCCTGCTACCCTGCTGGTCTCAGTGTTTGCAGTGTTTGTAATGCTTGCATTTAGCCTGCTACCCTGCTGGTCTCAGTGTTTGTAGTGCTTGCAGTGTTTGTAGTGCTTGCATTTTTTCTGCTACCCTGCTTGTCTCTTGTTTGTAGTGCTTGCAGTGTTTGTAGTGCTTGCATTTACCTGCTCCCTGCTGTCCTCAGTTGTTTGTAGTGCTTGCATTGTGTGTATGCTTGCTTTACCTGCTAACACCCACCCTGCTGGTCTCCAGTGTTTTAGTGTTTTGTAGTGCTTTGGCGTGTTTTGTAGTGCTTTGCATTTATTAGCCTGCTAACCCTGCTGGTCTCAGTGTTTGGTAGTGTTGTAGTGCTTGCAGTGTTGTAGTCTGCATTAATCCTGCTACCTGCTGGTCTCAGGTTTTGTAGTGTTTGTAAAGTGCTTTGCAGTGTTTTTGGTGCTTGCATTTGGCGCAAACCCTGCGGGTCTCAATGTTTTTGTTAGTGTTTGTAGTGCTTGCATGTTTTGTAGTGCTTGCATTTAGCCTGCTACCACCTACCCTGCTGGTCTCGGTGTTTTGTAAGGTGCTTGTAGTGCTTGCATTGTTTTGTAGTGCTTTGCATTTAGAGCCTGCTAACTACCCTGCTGGTCTCAGTGTTTGTAGTGTTTGTAGTGCTTGCAGTGTTAGTAGTGCTTGCATTTAGCCTGCTACCCTGCTGGTCTCAGTGTTTGTAGTGCTTGCAGTGTTAGTAGTGCTTGCAGTGCTTGTGTGCTTGCAGTGTTTGTAGTGCTTGTTTGCTTGCAGTGTTTGTAGTGCTTGCATTTTTTTCTGCTACCCTGCTGGTATTAGTGTTTGCAGTGCGTGCAATGTTTGTAGCGCTTGCACTGTTTGTAGTGCCTGCAATGTTTGTAGTGCTTGCAGTATTTTTAGTGCTTGAATATTTCCTGCTACCCTGCTGGTCTCAGTGTTTGTAGTGCTTGCAGTATTTGTAGTCCTTGCATTTTTCCTGCTACCCTGCTGGTCTCAGTGTTTGTAGTGCCTGCAATGTTTGTAGTGCTTTCATGTTTCCTGATACCCTGCTGGTCTCAGTGTTTGTAGTGTTTGTAGTGCTTGCAGTGTTTGTAGTGCTTGCATTTAGCCTGCTACCCTGGTGGTCTCAGTGTTTGTAGTGTTTGTAGTGCTTGCAGTGTTTGTAGTGCTTGCATTTAGCCTGCTACCCTGCTGGTCTCGGTGTTTGTAGTGCTTGTAGTGCTTGCTGTGTTTGTAGTGCTTGCATTTAGCCTGCTACCCTGCTGGTCTCAGTGCTTGCAGTGTTAGTAGTGCTTGCATTTAGCCTGCTACCCTGCTGGTCTCAGTGTTTGTAGTGCTTGCAGTGTTAGTAGTGCTTGCAGTGTTAGTAGTGCTTGTGTGCTTGCAGTGTTTGTAGTGCTTGTGTGCTTGCAGTGTTTGTAGTGCTTGCATTTTTTTCTGCTACCCTGCTGGTATTAGTGTTTGTAGTGCGTGCAATGTTTGTAGCCCTTGCACTGTTTGTAGTGCCTGCAATGTTTGTAGTGCTTGCAGTATTTTTAGTGCTTGAATATATCCTGCTACCCTGCTGGTCTCAGTGTTTGTAGTGCTTGCAGTATTTGTAGTCCTTGCATTTTTCCTGCTACCCTGCTGGTCTCAGTGTTTGTAGTGCCTGCAATGTTTGTAGTGCTTTCATGTTTCCTGCTACCCTGCTGGTCTCAGTGTTTGTAGTGCCTGCAATGTTTGTAGTGCTTGCATTTTTCCTGCAACCTTGCTAGTCTCAGTGTCTGTAGTTCTTGCAGTGTATGTAGTGCTTGCATTTTTCCTGCTACCCTGCTGTCTCCAGATGCGCCCATGACTTGATTGAGTCGAAGGCTGATGCAACGAACAACATGCACCACGTGCTACTCACAAACGCAACACACAAAGCGCATGGCCCACATCATGCACCACACTACTATGATGATACTGGTTGCATCTATCCTGCTACCCTGCTGGTCTCTAAACGCGCCCGTGACTTGATTGAGTCGAAGGCTGATGCAGCACACGACTTGAACCATGTGCTATCAAACCATGTGCTATACAAGCACAAAACAAAAAGCACATGTGTTACCATCAAACCATCACAGCTACCATGACACCATCACAGCTACCATCAAACCATCATACCAGCACAACTTGAACCATGTGCTACACACAAACACTGAACAAAAAGCGCATGGCCCACATCATGCACCACACACAAGCACAAAACACATGACCTACACCCATCACCCCAAACCATCACTATCACCACCACCACCCATCACACACCATCCATCACTGCAAAACCATCGCTCACCATCAAGGAACGGCAATATGATATCATGCCATCATATGATATCATATGATGCCGGCAGTCTGACTAGGCAAAATTTACCATTCATATACAATATCATATGGTGCAATTTGTTTAATATTATACTCGCCTTTGGTCAACATCATATGGTGTGCAAGTCCCTATTCACCACCCATCAATCTAAAAACATCACCACCACCCATCACCCCAGAACCATCACCACCACCACCCATCACCCCATCACTCACCATCCATCACCCTAAGAACAACTAAACCATCACCACCACCCATCACCACCACCCATCATCCAAAAAACTTCACCCTAAAAACATCAAAAACATCACCACCACACATCACCACCACACATCACCCCATCACTCACCACCCATCAGCCTAAAAATATTACAACCACTCATCACCACCACCCATCACCCCAAAAACATCACCACCCCGAAACCCTAAACCTTAAAACCCTAAACCCTAAACACCTGCAGGTGCACGCGGAGCCACCATGATGGCAAACAAGGGCACTAGCGGGGCCACCACCCATCACCACCACCCATCACAACAAAGCCATCATCACCAACCATCACCACCAACCATTACCCCAAAACCATCACCACCCCTAAAACTTGAACCCTTAAATATTTTAAACACCTGCAGGTGCACGCGGAGCCACCATGATGGCAAACAAAGGCACTAGCGGCATTTTTGCTCCCTTGGTTGTGCTCACTCGCAACCTGACTGGGGAGAAGGAATTCAACAAGTTCCGAGGGAAGGCCATCTCGTTGCATTCACAAGGTGAGAGGCGACAGTTGTTATCTTGCGCTATCAAGTGAATGGTGGCAGTTGAATGGTGAATGGTAACAGTTGAATGGTGGCAGTTGTCTTGTTGCACTTTCAAGTGAATGGTGACAGTTGTCTTGTTGTGCTATCATGTGAATGGTGGCAGTTGAATGGTGAATGGTAACAGTTGAATGGTGACAGTTGTCTTGTTGCACTTTCAAGTGAATGGTGACAGTTGTCTTGTTGTGCTATCATGTGAATGGTGGCAGTTGAATGGTGAATGGTAACAGTTGAATGGTGGCAGTTGTCTTGTTGCACTTTCAAGTGAATGGTGACAGTTGTCTTGTTGTGCTATCATGTGAATGGTGGCAGTTGAATGGTGAATGGTAACAGTTGAATGGTGGCAGTTGTCTTGTTGCACTTTCAAGTGAATGGTGACAGTTGTCTTGTTGTGCTATCATGTGAATGGTGGCAGTTGAATGGTGAATGGTAACAGTTGAATGGTGGCAGTTGTCTTGTTGCACTTCAGTGAATGGTGACAGTGTCTTGTTGTGCTATCATGTGAATGGTGGCAGTTGAATGGTGAATGGTAACAGTTGAATGGTGACAGTTGTCTTGTTGCACTTTCAAGTGAATGGTGACAGTTGTCTTGTTGTGCTATCATGTGAATGGTGGCAGTTGAATGGTGAATGGTAACAGTTGAATGGTGACAGTTGTCTTGTTGCACTTTCAAGTGAATGGTGACAGTTGTCTTGTTGTGCTATCAAGTGAATGGTGGCAGTTGTTCTCACCTTTGGTTTCTCGCAACCTGTACTTTTTGTTACTCGTGACCTGTACTTGTGGTTACTCGTGACCTGTACTTGTGGTTACTCGTGACCTGTACTTGTGGTTACTCGTGACCTGTACTTTTTGTTACTCGTGACCTGTACTTGTGGTTACTCGTGACCTGTACTTTTTGTTACTCGTGACCTGTACTTGTGGTTACTCGTGACCTGTACTTTTTGTTACTCGTGACCTGTACTTGTGGTTACTCGTGACCTGTACTTTTTGTTACTCGTGACCTGTACTTGTGGTTACTCGTGACCTGTACTTGTGGTTACTCGTGACCTGTACTTGTGGTTACTCGTGACCTGTACTTGTGGTTACTTGCAAGCCGGCTGGGTTGAGGGACTTTGACAACTTCTGAGGAAAGGCTTTTTCTTCGCCTCTTCAAGGTGAGAGGTGACAGATGTGGTTGGGTCTGCAGGGTTTTGCTGCTGGATAGATGTTGGTGACAGTTGTCATCTGGCGCTATCAGGTGGATGGTGACGGTTGTGGTTGGGTCTGCAGGGTTTTGCTGCTGGACAGATGTTGGTGACAGCTGTCATCTGGTGCTATCAGGTGAATGGTGGCACTTGTGGTTGGGTCTGCAGGGTTTTGCTGCTGGACAGATGTTGGTGACATTTGTCATCTGGTGCTATCAGGTGAATGGTGGCACTTGTGGTTGGGTCTGCAGGGTTTTGCTGCTGGACAGATGTTGGTGACAGTTGTCATCTGGCGCTATCAGGTGAATGGTGACAGTTGTGGTTGGGTCTGCGGGCTTGCTGCTGGACAGATGTTGGTGACAGTTGTCATCTGGTGCTATCAGGTGAATGGTGGCACTTGTGGTTGGGTCTGCAGGGTTTTGCTGCTGGACAGATGTTGGTGACAGTTGTCATCTGGCGCTATCAGGTGAATGGTGACAGTTGTGGTTGGGTCTGCGGGCTTGCTGCTGGACAGATGTTGGTGAGAGTTGTCATCTTGCGCTATCGAGTGAATGGTGACAGTTAAATGGTGACCGTTGTCATCTTGCCCTATCAGGTGAACGGTTACAGTTGTCATCTTGCCCTATCAGGTGAATGGTTACAGTTGTACTCACTTTTGGCTTCTCGCAACCTGCACTTTTTGTTACTCGTGAACTGTACTTTTGGTTTCCTTCAACCTGTACTTTTCGTTTCCTTCAACCTGTACTTTTCGTTACTCGTGAACTGTACTTGTGGTTACTCGTGAACTGTACTTGTGGTTACTCGTGAACTGTACTTGTGGTTACTCGTGAACTGTACTTGTGGTTACTCGTGAACTGTACTTGTGATTACTCGTGAACTGTACTTGTGGTTACTCGTGAACTGTACTTGTGGTTACTCGTGAGCTGTACTTGTGGTTACTCGTGAACTGTACTTGTGGTTACTCGTGAACTGTACTTGTGGTTACTCGTGAACTGTACTTGTGGTTACTCGCAACCTGTACTTGTGGTTACTTGCAACCTGTACTTTTCGTTACTCGTGAACTGTACTTGTGGTTACTCGTGAACTGTACTTGTGGTTACTCGTGAACTGTACTTGTGGTTACTCGTGAACTATACTTGTGATTACTCGTGAACTATACTTGTGATTACTCGTGAACTGTACTTGTGGTTACTCGTGAACTGTACTTGTGGTTACTCGTGAACTGTACTTGTGGTTACTCGTGAACTGTACTTGTGGTTACTCGTGAACTGTACTTGTGGTTACTCGTGAACTGTACTTGTGGTTACTCGTGAACTGTACTTTTGGTTACTCGTGAACTGTACTTGTGGTTACTCGTGAACTGTACTTGTGGTTACTCGTGAACTGTACTTGTGGTTACTCGCAACCTGTACTTGTGGTTACTTGCAACCTGTACTTTTCGTTACTCGTGAACTGTACTTGTGGTTACTCGTGAACTGTACTTGTGGTTACTCGTGAACTGTACTTGTGGTTACCCGCAACCTGTACTTGTGGTTACTTGCAACCTGTACTTTTCGTTACTCGTGAACTGTACTTGTGGTTACCCGCAACCTGTACTTGTGGTTACTTGCAACCTGTACTTGTGGTTACTCGTGAACTGTACTTGTGGTTACTCGTGAACTGTACTTGTGGTTACTCGTGAACTGTACTTGTGGTTACTCATGAACTGTACTTGTGGTTACCCGCAACCTGTACTTGTGGTTACTTGCAACCTGTACTTTTCGTTACTCGTGAACTGTACTTGTGGTTACCCGCAACCTGGCTGGAGCTAAGGAGTTCCAAGGAAGGGCCATTTCGTTGCATTCGCAAGGTGAATGGTGTATCTTCATTGGACTTAAATTTTTTAAATTTCCCAATTATTTGAGTAATCTTTTGTTGGGCTTCTACATCCAAATTTCTTATTGATTAATTTCGTTGGGCTTCTACTTCCAAATTTCTTATTGACTAATTTCGTTGGGCTTCTACTTCCAAGTTTCTTATTGACTAATTTCGTTGGGCTTCTACTTCCAAATTCCAAATTTTAAATGTCTGAAATCACTGGACGTATCATCATTGGGATTTTACATTTATATTTTTCAATTATTTGACTTGTCTTCAGTGGGGTTAAAAATTACAATTTTTACATGTCTCAATCACTAGACTTATCTTTATTTGGATTTTAAATCTCAAATTTAAAATGTCTCAATCATTGGACTTCATTGGACTTCAATAAACTGAACCTTCCCATCCCACCACTTGCTTGCAGTTATCAAGGACTTCTGCATAATAACTGCTATAGCTGAACATAACTAATATAACTGTTACAACTATTACAAATGAACATAACTTATATAACTGTTCTCACTGTTATAACTGAACAGAAGTACTTCAAAAATACTGAACCTTCCCATCCCAAAATTTGCTTGCAGATATCCCAACACTTATTTTATCATTATATTATCCCAACACTTGCAGTTATCAAGGACTTCTGCAAACCGCTTGGTGTGGATAACAAGCAGGTGCAGGGTGTTATCCGTCTTGCGAAGAAGAACGGAGAGAAGTTGGGATTCCTGGCTTGAACAGGTGCTGGCTTGGGCTTTCGCAAGCCACTTGGTGTGGATAAGAAGCAGGTGCAGGATGTTATCTGTCTTGCGAAGAAGAATGGAGAGAAGTTGGGATTCCTGGCTTGAACATATGCTTGCATGTGGCTTCTGCAAGCCACTTGGTGTGGATGCGAATCAAGCGCACATTGTTAGCTGCCTTGCAAAAAAGGAAGGAGAGAAGTTGGAATTCCTGGCGTCAACAGATGCTTGCATGTGGCTTCTGCAAGCCACTTGGTGTGGATGTGAATCAAGCGCACATTGTTATCTGCCTTGCAAAAAAGGAAGGAGAGAAGTTGGTATTCCTGGCGTCAACAGATGCTTGCATGTGGCTTCTGCAAGCCACTTGGTGTGGATGCGAATCAAGCGCACATTGTTATCTGCCTTGCAAAAAAGGACAGAGAGAAGTTTGGATTCCTGGCGTGAACAGATGTCTGCATGGATAGAAACAGATGGACGGGGGGGCGTATACTACACGAAGACTTCCCCTGATCGGACACCACATTCTGCACCTCTACAGCACCCTTCCCACCCACAATGCACTCTTACGGGCCAAACAAAAAGGTGCAGTTGACCTGGCGTAGACCCCCTAAATTTGCAGAGATGGACAGTAGCCAGCATTGGATATCTTGCAGCATGGGCCTTAACAAAAAGTTGAGACAGGGATTGGACCAGTAATGATTACGCCTGGTGGGGCGTGGAATTAAATGAGCCCGTCCTTTGGCGATGGACGACGGGCTGCTACTTAACCTGGGCTAAGCTACCATGGCAGTTAACAGCGACCGCGAACACTTAGGTGCACCCGTAGGGGTTCGAACCCCGCATCTATTGTTTCGACGTGCTCTACCATTGATTGTACAAGGAGTCAAGACTGTTGAATAGATAAATAAATAGAACGCCTTACAAGGCATGAGGTTGAGGGTGGCAGCCCGTTTGCTTTCACTGGGACCAACCACCAATAGGGTGGGGTGGGGGGGCCTATCATCCCCCTGGAGGAGGTTTTGGGGCCTGTTCCATGAGTCGTCTGCACGCGACAATGGACTGGAAGGAGATATGGGCATAGGTGTGAAGGTCGGTGCAGAGCACTCCCCCCACACCCCATACGCCGAAACCCCACGCCCCAGACCCCACACCCCGCACAAGGAATCAGGAGTGTTGATTTCATCCCTTGCCACCTCCTCCTAACCTGAAAGCTCACACACTGTGTTTGTCGTGTTGGCCAATAGACCATGCCACCAACTGAACATCAAGTACTTTGTGTTCAGTTGGTGGCATGGTCTGATCACCACCATGACAAAACTGCATGTGCTGGTGACATGGTCTAATGACGACCATGACAAAACTGCAAGTGTGACCGGGTGATCGGATGTGTGACCGGGTGATTGATCGGATTAGGATCTCGATCCCCTGTGAGTAGCTCACCACTGAGGGGTGCGGGGGGTGGGGGAAGCTACCCTCCAGTGAGCTACCCTCCACAAGCCAGATCTCCTAGGGTCCACGGTGTAGGGTATAGGAAATCTGGCTTGTGGAGGGTAGCTCACTGGAGGGTAGCTTCCCCCCCCTCCGGTGCCGGGGGGAGGAGCTAACCTGATCCTCCACTAGCCTGAAAGCTCACACTGTGTTCCTGGAAAGGAGCACATGAGTATGGGCCTCAACACGCACACATGCAGCCATGCATGCGTGCGTGGGAATACGCACTGGAGTGTTTATCTGGGATGTGTGTATGCGACATGTTGATTTTATATTTGTGGGTGAGCAAGATTCATATTTTATTGACAGGGATGGAACTGGATGAGTGCACTCCGTGAGAGTAGCTAGGCTTTTCTTTTTAGTAACTCATGGAAACCAGGGAGCCTACTGCGCAAATTAGACAGGTTAGAAAGACTCAGGTCAGGTCCAGGAGAGTGTGAGTCTTGCTGCTGAGATCTTGGGGCATATCCCAGTGGCTGGCACAGGGAGCTGCCCAGAAGCTGATGCCCGTAGCTGGAAAAAAACTATAGAGAGAAGCCTAGGATTGGATTGTTCCATGGCTTTTCAGCCAATTCTGGGCTGCTCACTGTCTTAAAATTCCATGCCCCCCTGTGCGATACCCACGGAAACCAAGGAGCTTACTGTGCAAATTAGACAGGTTAGAAAGACTTTTACAGGTCCAGAATTTTAATTTGCCTTTAACATGTCTAGAAGAGTAGCCTAGGCTGAGGGCTAGAAGGGGACTTCAGAACATCGCTAAACATTGATGTGCCAAGCTGTGTAGTGAGAATTTCCCCCGATTTGTTGAGTACGTACTGCACAGAGTCGTGAGTACGAAAAGCTGTACGCAAAGCTGCACAGAATCGTGAGTACGCAAAGCTGTACGCAAAGCTGCACAGAGTCGTAAGTACGCAAAGCTGTACGCAAAGCTGCACAGAGTCGTGAGTACGCAAAGCTGCACAGAGTCGTGATCCAAGCACACATGAGGGCACGGTAAAGAAAGCCAGATAGGAAAGCCACGAGGGAAAGCCAAGCAGTGGGAGTGGGAGTGTGAACGCATGAAGTATTGGCAGATGAAGTGTCTTTCGTGAATGTGCTCAATGATGGTAGCCATGGCTGATAGCCTGGCTTGGGAGCATGCTGGTGTGCTTTGCCTGCTGGTGTACTTAGCCTGCTGGTGTGCTTTGGCCTGCTAGCCTGGCTTGGGAGCATGCTGGTGTGCTATCACCGTGAGTTGGGGGATGCACATGCAGGATTGGCAGACGAAGTGTCCTATATGAATTTGCTTAATGGCATTAGCCATGGCTGATAGCCTGGCCTGTGCGCATGCGGTTGTGCTGTCACCATGAGTTGAGGGATTAATAGTGATTTAGATTTTGTTTTCAACCTTGGTTACCCTTGAGGTTGTACCGCACGCAAGGGATTGGATGTACACACGTAGTACCGGGTCCAGTGGGTAACAGGAGTTGACTAGTCTCAGCATCGTGTGGTACAACATCAGGGCATACTGCCAAGTTTTTTTCCATATACATTTACCAGTTCATATTTTTATGATTATTTTTCTTCACCTGATTTATCCAAGCGACTTGATGATAACGAAGTTATTTGAGTTTGTACCTGCGGCATGGGCAAGAAGAAGAAGAATCGTTAAAGCATAGGGAATTTAGGATAGTGGCATGTAATTGTTTTTAGTTGCGTTTTCAGTTCAGTTGGATGTGCTGTAATATGGAGGTAGTGCTGGTCGTAATGCTCGCTTGCTGCCACATTGCCTCTAAAAAAATAAAAAAAGATAACGCCTGGAGGGGGGTGGTGTTAAGGGGACCCCCCCGAACGCCGCAGCTGGCGAAAGTCACCATGGCAGACATCGCCTTTATATTTCTGATCATTTTTGGACGAACCTACCTGGATGTTGTGAAGCAGGCTTGTCTTTTGCCGACATTTGTTTGGTAGTTGGAGGGGGAGGGTCCCCCGACACAAACCAGCGACACCGTGGACTTGGTTTGAATGGCGTTGCTACTCCTACGAAAGAGTAGGCGAACAATGCCATGTTGATGACAATGTAATGCAAGACCTGTCTGTCTGCACTTGAACTTGGTTACATGGCTCCAGCCAGGAATTCGGCTGCTCGTCGTCTTTGGTAGCAAAGCAATATTATTAGGGACCGGCAAATCATATGGTACTGACCAAAGGCGAGCATGGTACCATATGATATCCTACCAATTGCATCATATGATATTGTATGAAAATGGTTACCTTAGCCTAGTTAGACTGCTGGCATCTTTTGATGTCATATGATAACGTGATACCATATGATATCATGTTGCCGTTCCCCAAATATTATTCTAATGGTAGCCCTCATTTGTTTTCTTGCTAACTTTTTACTCAGACCTCCAAATGACATTCTTAGAGCCTCGAGTAGGCCTTGGTAAGAGTAATCTACATGGAATGGATATAGAAAAATGTCCTGCTACTGCTTTGTTTTAAATAATGAGAACTCCAGTATCTGGCCACCCCCCCTGCAAAGGTGAAGGGTGACTACGGTAGTTGGGCAACCCAAAGGGGGTGCAGAACTGATTTTTGACTCTCAGACAATCCCTATGTGGGAATTCCGAGGATGCCATTATGTGCGCCATATTGTACCCCCCCAGAATCCATACCTAAGTTTTTCAAAATAAATAAGTATATATATAAGGGGGGGGGGGGGGGGGGGAGCCCCCCCCGGGAGCCCCGGGGGGGAGCCCGGGGTAGGGCCCTGTTCGAAACTGCCCAAACTTATCCTACCTGTCACACACAAGTCACTCAAGCAAGTCTGAAGGTACACCCAGCTCAAACCAACCCATCTGGAGGGGTCAACGTCACCGGGATTAGTTGCGAGATACTGCCATCTCCATACCCCCTGCAGCCCTTCCCCACCCCAGTCTCGTTCCGGATCTCGCTATGGCTCGCAAGAAGGTTCGAGAACACGACGCGAAGCGCATATTGAAGGCCAGATTCAACGCCCTCTTCGCAGGCGTAGATCTGCCCATCCAAGTAGCCCAGGTGACTAACGAGACGGATTATTCTGCGCTGCTGCAAAAAAGCCCATGGCTAGGGGATACCAAGCTGGTGGTGAAGCCCGATATGCTTTTCGGCCAGAGGGGAAAGAATGATCTGGTGGGGTTGAACCTTAGCTATGCCGAGGCTCAGTCTTTCATCAAGGAGCGACTCAACAAGGTTGTCACTATCAACGGCTGCACTGGTGCCATTACGCACTTCGTAGTGGAGCCCTTCGTGCCCCACGACAAGGAGTACTACGTTTCCATCAACAGCAACCGCTTGGACTATGAAATTAGCTTCTCCGAGGCAGGAGGTAGGCACGTCCTAGGGTTTTTGGAGCATTGCAACAGCTCCATGTACCAGTGTAGGGGATCCAAATGGGTGGGCTCCTCCTAGATTGTGACACCCAAATTGTCTTTGGGTCAATTGATTTGCTGTGTCAGATCAGGAGTCAGATCGGGAGAAGCCTGCCTCTTGTGGTGCACCTTGGCCTATATAGACACAATTCAAGCAGGTCTATGTTGCATGACAGGGCCCCTAAATGGGCAGGGGTCCTCTTGGGCATCAGGCAGGGAGGTCCGGTTAGTATTAGAAGGCTCTCAGATGGGTCAGGCCTCTCCAATGCATCAGCTAGGCCAGTCCATGTAGCAGTGCACAGGACCAAAACGAGTTTTTGCAGCTTTATAAAAGCAGGAAGTAGGAGATAGGCAGGAAAAATAAGTTGGGCTGGGTCATGCAAAATGAGTAGGGACCGGCATATTATATGATGTAGACCAAAGGAGAGTATGATATCATATGACATCATACAAACTGCATTGTATGATATTGTATATAATTGGTAACTTAAGCCTATACGGACTACCGGCATTATATGGTATCATATTGCCGTTCCCTAGAAATGAGAGGGTCCCTCGTAAGGGCATCCTCAAAAGGCACGCAGAGTTTTTTGTGTGTGTGTTTGGAGGGTGTGAACTGTTGAGGTAGCTCGTCTGGATGATATACTTGCGGGTGTGTGGTATGCGGAAGTAGGTTGCCTTGCTTGACTTGACTTGACTTGGCTTGGCTTGACTTGATTTGGCTGGACTTGGCAGGACTTGGCCTGACTTGACTTGGCTTGGCTTGATTTGACTTGGCTTGACTCGGCTTGGCTTGACCTGGTTTGACTTGGCTTGACTTGGCTTGGCTTGATTTGACTTGGCTTGACTCGGCTTGGCCTGGTTTGACTTGGCTTGAGTTGACTTGATTTGGCTTGGCTTGACTCTTCGTCCTTGCCTCTCATTTCCTTCTGTAGGAGTTGACCTGGAGGAGCATTGGGATCAGCTGAAGACTGTGAAGGTGACAGGATTCGTGTGTCTCCGCTGTCCAGTCGTGTAGCTGGCCCATGTTGGTGCTAGCTGGGAGCCTAGGCCAAGGGTGTGTGTCGTGTGTCTACCGCTGTCCAGTCGTGTAGCTGGCCCATGTTGGTGCTAGCTGGGGGCCTAGGCCAAGGGTGTGTGTCGTGTGTCTACCGCTGTCCAGTCGTGTAGCTGGCCCATGTTGGTGCTAGCTGGGGGCCTAGGCCAAGGGGGGGTGTCGTGTGCCTACCACTGTCCAGCTGTGTAGCTGGCCCATGTTGGTGCTAGCTGGGGGCTTAGGCCAAGGAGGTGTGTCGTGTGTCTACCGCTGTCCAGTTGTGTAGCTGGCCCATGTTGGTGCTAGCTGGGGGCCTAGGCCAAGGGGGTGTGCCGTGTGTCTACCGCTGTCCAGTCGTGTAGCTGGCCCATGTTGGTGCTAGCTGGGGGCCTAGGCCAAGGAGGTGTGTCGTGTGTCTACCCCTGTCCAGTGGTGTAGCTGGCCCATGTTGGTGCTAGCTGGGGGCCTAGGCCAAGGGGGGGTGTCGTGTGCCTACCACTGTCCAGCTGTGTAGCTGGCCCATGTTGGTGGTAGCTGGGGGCTTAGGCCAAGGCGGTGTGTCGTGTGTCTACCCCTGTCCAGTTGTGTAGCTGGCCCATGTTGGTGCTAGCTGGGGGCCTTGGCCAAGGGGGTGTGTCGTGTGTCTACCGCTGTCCAGTCGTGTAGCTGGCCCATGTTGGTGCTAGCTGGGGGCCTAGGCCAAGGAGGTGTGTCGTGTGTCTACCGCTGTCCAGTCGAGTAGCTGGTCCATGTTGGTGGTAGCTGGGGGCCTAGGCCAAGGGTGTGTGTCGTGTGTCTACCACTGTCCAGCTGTGTAGCTGGCCCATGTTGGTGGTAGCTGGGGGCCTAGGCCAAGGCGGTGTGTCGTTTCACTACCGCTGTCCAGTCGTGTAGCTGGCCCATGTTGGTGCTAGCTGGGGGCCTAGGCCAAGGGGTAGTGTCGTGTGTCTACCGCTGTCCAGTCGTGTAGCTGGCCCATGTTGGTTCTAGCTGGGGGCCTAGGCCAAGGGTGTGTGTCGTGTGTCTACCACTGTCCAGCTGTGTAGCTGGCCCATGTTGGTGGTAGCTGGGGGCCTAGGCCAAGGGTGTGTGTCGTGTGTCTACCGCTGTCCAATCGTGTAGCTGGCCCATGTTGGTGCTAGCTGGGGTCCTAGGCCAAGGGGGTGTGTCGTGTGTCTACCGCTGTCCAGCTGTGTAGCTGGCCCATGTTGGTGCTAGCTGGGGTCCTAGGCCAAGGGGGTGTGTCGTGTGTCTACCGCTGTCCAGTTGTGTAGCTAGCCCATGTTGGTGCTAGCTGGGGGCCTAGGCCAAGGGGGTGTGTCATGTGTCTACCGCTGTCCAGCTGTGTAGCTGGCCCATGTTGGTTCTAGCTGGGGTCCTAGGCCAAGTGGGTGTGTCGTGTGTCTACTGCTATCCAGTCGTGTCAGTTAGAGACGTTAGTTTGTTATGGTAGTTAGTCAGGGTTTACCCTCGTGGTTTACCATCCCCGTCTTAATCTGCTCTCAGTTCTTTATCGCTACTTGAAAGTCTCCTTTAAGTTATGTTAAGTCTTGCCCTATTAATCACCCTGGCGACCTGTTGTTATTCCCGTTGAGGTCGAGGGTCCGAAGAACTTTCCAAAGCACCCCTGTTCACTGTCTAATGCAGGTTTGTTTCTAACTGCAAAATTTCGCATCATGCGATTTAATGAATTGGCCCTGCGATGAAACCCATAGTTTCGAGACTCAGCCCTGTGGGCTGGATTTGGCCTGAAGCTGACCTGGCCTGGCTGACCTGGCTTTTTTGGACTTGAATACCAAGGGATTTCGGAACCCTGTGACTTTTGCTCTTTCTGGATTCTGGGCAATTGGCTCCAGAACCAATATTGCGATGAAAGGGGGGTGGCCAATTTTCCTTCAAAATAATCCTGGTCTAATGTCCACTGCACCACTGCACCACTGTCCACTGTTCACTGTCCACTGTTTGATTGTCTACGCCTCTCGTTGTCTGAAGGTGGATGCTTTGCAAGCGGTGACTGGCGAGGTGGTTGCCCCCCTAATTGCCAGCTTTCCCCTTGAACTGAAGCCCCTTCTGGAGCAATTCATCTGCAATGTGTTCAAGGTGGGTGTAGCATTGTTTTTAAGCATTTTTGGCGGAGCCCCCTGGGTTACCCGTTTGTCCGTCTGTGCGTCTGTCCGATCGCCCAACCGATAAAGGCTGATATGTCAGCCAACTGTCTCATAACGAACTGGCTTCCGGTGCCAACACACTCCGCCAATTTTCCGCGTCGCTTGCAATGCTGCATAGGACTTGTCACTCCAAGGATGTTTTGTAGGTAGGGGTCGGCTCTGTAATATAATATTAGTGAATAAATAATATTATATAATATCATATAATATTAGAATGACGAGCCATCTCACCAGAATTTTTAATTTATTTGAGAAACTAATTTTTTGTGACACTAAAATAATATTAGTTAATATTAGTTTTTCAAACACTAATATTAGTTGCCGTTCCCTAGTTGCAGGTGTGTGTAGCATTGTTATTAAGGATTTACACTCCCTAGATGTGTTGTAGGTGTGTGTAGCATTGTTATTAAGGATTCCCACTCCAGGTATGTGTTCAAGGTGTGGGTAGCGTTTGTTACTTCATTTACAAATATGTTCCTATGGTCGCATGGGTGATTTCACCCCAGGGATGTGTTCAAGGTGGGCGTAGCGTTTGTTTTGAAAGGGTTATAGGTTAGTGCCCTCCACTGGTATAGGAAAGGGCCTTTTTCAACTATTGCGATGCTTGGATGTGGCCGGTCCCCTTGACATTAGGTGAGCATGTTTAGTGTTGTACTTCATGTACGAATATGTTCCTATGGTCGCATGGGTGATTTCACCCCAGGGATGTGTTCAAGGTGGGCGTAGCGTTTGTTTTGAAAGGGTTATAGGTTAGTGCCCTCCACTGGTATAGAAAAGGGCCTTTTTCAACTATTGCGATGCTTGGATGTGGCCGGTCCCCTTGACATTAGGTTAGCATGTTTAGTGTTGTACTTCATGTACGAATATGTTCCTATGGTCGCATTGGTGATTTCACCCCAGGGATGTGTTCAAGGTGGGCGTAGCGTTTGTTTTGAAAGGGTTATAGGTTAGTGCCCTCCACTGGTATAGGAAAGGGCCTTTTTCAACTATTGCGATGCTTGGATGTGGCCGGTCCCCTTGACATTAGGTGAGCATGTTTAGTGTTGTACTTCATGTACGAATATGTTCCTATGGTCGCATGGGTGATTTCACCCCAGGGATGTGTTCAAGGTGGGCGTAGCGTTTGTTTTGAAAGGGTTATAGGTTAGTGCCCTCCACTGGTATAGAAAAGGGCCTTTTTCAACTATTGCGATGCTTGGATGTGGCCGGTCCCCTTGACATTAGGTTAGCATGTTTAGTGTTGTACTTCATGTACGAACATGTTCCTATGGTCGCATTGGTGATTTCACCCCAGGGATGTGTTCAAGGTGGGCGTAGCGTTTGTTTTGAAAGGGTTATAGGTTAGTGCCCTCCACTGGTATAGAAAAGGGCCTTTTTCAACTATTGCGATGCTTGGATGTGGCCGGTCCCCTTGACATTAGGTTAGCATGTGTAGTGTTGTACTTCATGTATGAACATGTTCCTTTGGTCGCATTGGTGATTTCACCCCAGGGATGTGTTCAAGGTGGGCGTAGCGTTTGTTTTGAAAGGGTTATAGGTTAGTGCCCTCCACTGGTATAGAAAAGGGCCTTTTTCAACTATTGCGATGCTTGGATGTGGCCGGTCCCCTTGACATTAGGTGAGCATGTTTAGTGTTGTACTTCATGTACGAATATGTTCCTATGGTCGCATTGGTGATTTCACCCCAGGGATGTGTTCAAGGTGGGCGTAGCGTTTGTTTTGAAAGGGTTATAGGTTAGTGCCCTCCACTGGTATCGAAAAGGGCCTTTTTCAACTATTGCGATGCTTGGATGTGGCCGGTCCCCTTGACATTAGGTGAGCATGTTTAGTGTTGTACTTCATGTACGAATATGTTCCTATGGTCGCATTGGTGATTTCACCCCAGGGATGTGTTCAAGGTGGGCGTAGCGTTTGTTTTGAAAGGGTTATAGGTTAGTGCCCTCCACTGGTATCGAAAAGGGCCTTTTTCAACTATTGTGATGCTTGGATGTGGCCGGTCCCCTTGACATTAGGTGAGCATGTTTAGTGTTGTACTTCATGTACGAATATGTTCCTATGGTCGCATGGGTGATTTCACCCCAGGGATGTGTTCAAGGTGGGCGTAGCGTTTGTTTTGAAAGGGTTATAGGTTAGTGCCCTCCACTGGTATAGAAAAGGGCCTTTTTCAACTATTGCGATGCTTGGATGTGGCCGGTCCCCTTGACATTAGGTTAGCATGTTTAGTGTTGTACTTCATGTACGAACATGTTCCTATGGTCGCATTGGTGATTTCACCCCAGGGATGTGTTCAAGGTGGGCGTAGCGTTTGTTTTGAAAGGGTTATAGGTTAGTGCCCTCCACTGGTATAGAAAAGGGCCTTTTTCAACTATTGCGATGCTTGGATGTGGCCGGTCCCCTTGACATTAGGTTAGCATGTGTAGTGTTGTACTTCATGTATGAACATGTTCCTTTGGTCGCATTGGTGATTTCACCCCAGGGATGTGTTCAAGGTGGGCGTAGCGTTTGTTTTGAAGGGTTATAGGTTAGTGCCCTCCACTGGTATAGAAAAGGGCCTTTTTCAACTATTGCGATGCTTGGATGTGGCCGGTCCCCTTGACATTAGGTGAGCATGTTTAGTGTTGTACTTCATGTACGAATATGTTCCTATGGTCGCATTGGTGATTTCACCCCAGGGATGTGTTCAAGGTGGGCGTAGCGTTTGTTTTGAAAGGGTTATAGGTTAGTGCCCTCCACTGGTATCGAAAAGGGCCTTTTTCAACTATTGCGATGCTTGGATGTGGCCGGTCCCCTTGACATTAGGTGAGCATGTTTAGTGTTGTACTTCATGTACGAATATGTTCCTATGGTCGCATTGGTGATTTCACCCCAGGGATGTGTTCAAGGTGGGCGTAGCGTTTGTTTTGAAAGGGTTATAGGTTAGTGCCCTCCACTGGTATCGAAAAGGGCCTTTTTCAACTATTGTGATGCTTGGATGTGGCCGGTCCCCTTGACATTAGGTGAGCATGTTTAGTGTTGTACTTCATGTACGAATATGTTCCTATGGTCGCATTGGTGATTTCACCCCAGGGATGTGTTCAAGGTGGGCGTAGCGTTTGTTTGAAAGGGTTATAGGTTAGTGCCCTCCACTGGTATAGAAAAGGGCCTTTTTCAACTATTGCGATGCTTGGATGTGGCCGGTCCCCTTGACATTAGGTGAGCATGTTTAGTGTTGTACTTCATGTACGAATATGTTCCTATGGTCGCATTGGTGATTTCACCCCAGGGATGTGTTCAAGGTGGGCGTAGCGTTTGTTTTGAAAGGGTTATAGGTTAGTGCCCTCCACTGGTATAGAAAAGGGCCTTTTTCAACTATTGCGATGCTTGGATGTGGCCGGTCCCCTTGACATTAGGTGAGCATGTTTAGTGTTGTACTTCATGTACGAATATGTTCCTATGGTCGCATGGGTGATTTCACCCCAGGGATGTGTTCAAGGTGGGCGTAGCGTTTGTTTTGAAAGGGTTATAGGTTAGTGCCCTCCACTGGTATAGAAAAGGGCCTTTTTCAACTATTGCGATGCTTGGATGTGGCCGGTCCCCTTGACATTAGGTGGGCATGTTTAGTGTTATACTTCATGTACGCATATCAGTGTTTTTTTGTGTGCGACCGGTCGCCAAATCTGCGACCCAGGTGCGACCACCGTGCGACCCTCAGGTGTGCGAGTTTAGGGCGAAATGGGCCCTTGGTCGCCATGAAGTGCGACCGCGAGAGAGTGATTTGCGCCCTGGTCGAATATGTTCTTATGGTCGCATTGGTGATTTCACCCCAGGGATGTGTTCAAGGTGGGTGTCCCTTTAGCCAGTGATTTGTTTTCAAATCTGAAAGTGGGTTTTTTCTAGCTTGATGGTTTTAGGCCTCCTCCAGGTACAGCGTTTTATTGCTTAATATAACTCGTTGTAGCTTTTTGGGGCCAATTAGGCTATTAAGGGCCATTTTTAGCTATTTTGGGGCCATTTTAGGCTTTTAAGGGCCATTTTTAGCTATTTTGGGGCAAAAAATAACTACGTGTTTTTCTTTCTTTTCTTTTTTATAGGGTCAATTTCTCCAAAATGGGGTCAGAACTAGCGATCGCTATATATAGCGGAAAATATCCCTGCCTTGAGCCTATTTGGCTACCCCTGGACTGTAATAACATCCACATGCGCAACCGCAAATCTTCCATCTATGGAGACCCAACACCCACCCACCTGCCCATCCACCTACACACCCACCCACCCACCCACCCACCTACATACCCACCCGCATACTTACCACCTACACACCTACACACCCTCATACACACCTGCACACCCACCTACATACACACCCACTCACCCACCTACATACACACCTGCCTACACACCCACCTACACACTCACATACACACCTACACACCCACCCACAGACTCACCCGCATACTCACCCACATACACAGCTACACACCCACCTAACACCCACCTACACACCTATCCACCCACACCAGACACACCCACCTACACACTCTCCCACCTACACACCTCCACACCCACCTACATACCCACCCGCATACCCACCCACATACACAGCTGCACACCCACCTCCACACCTCCACACACACCTACACACTCGCCTGCACACCTACTTATCCACCTTCACACCTACACACCCACCTACACACCTACACACCCACCTACCTACACACCTACATACCCACATGCACAGCTACACACCCACCTACACACCCACCTTCACACCTACCCACCCACCCACCCACCCACCTACACACCTACCCACCTACACACCTACCCACCCACCTACACACCCACCCGCATACCCACCCACATACACAGCTACACACCCACCTGCACACCCGCCTACACACCTACTTATCCACCTTCACACCTACACACCCACATACACTCCTACTTACACACCTACTCCCCCCCTACAATACCCACCCGTCATACCACCCACATGCCCACCCACCTACACACCGACACACCACATACCCACCTACACACCACCTAACCTCCTACCCCCTCTATTCACCCACCCACCCACCTACTACCTATCAACCACCCACCCACCTACATCACCTAATACCCACACCGCATGCCCACCACCTCAAAACCTACAACCTCACCCACCCACCCACCTACACACCCACCTACACACCCACATACACACCCACCTACCACCCCCCACCTCCACCCACCACCCCCTACACACGCCACCCACATACACACCCACATACACACCATCCCACCTACCCCCCATCACACACCCACATACACACCCACTACCCACCCACCCCCTACACACCCACTCACACCTATCCGGCTACTCCCCACATCCTACCCACCAACTCCCCACCCACCTCCACGTTCCCCCTCCCCACCCACCTCACAACCCCCCACATTCCCACCCACTTACACACCACACCCCACCACCTACACAGCACACCCACCTTTACACCCAGCTCACCCCTATCCACTACCTCCCCACCTACCTACTCCCACCTCCACCACCACCCACACCACCTCACGATCACACCTCCCCGCGCCCTACACACCCACCCACATTCCCACCCCCTACCACCCACCCACCACCACACCGTACACCCCACATCTACACACCCCAGCGTTTACCAAAACACACCTATCCGCTATACCTCCCCACATACCTACCCACCTACGACACCACCCACTCAGTCATTCCCCACCCACCTCACCTCCCCCCAACCTCACACCTCACCTCCCAGACCCACCCTCCTCGCTCACCCTGACTCACTCACCGCTACCTCTCAGCCCCCCACTCCCTTCCCGTTGGTTTGTTATCTTGACGCCACCATGTTTGAGATGAACCCCTTTAACATAAACCCCATCAGAGGGATCTTATTCTGACCTACCTACTCGCCACTCCTCACCCCATCCCCACCCACCCCCTCACCTCCCCACTCACCCTAGACATTGCCTTGAACAAACCCCCTCTCACCCACCCCCCACCCCCCCACTGGCTACCTAATCACCCACTCCCCACCCCATCCACTCCCCACCCACCCACCCACCCAGCTGGCTACCTAATCCCCCACTCCCCGACCCACCCCCCTCCACACCTCCCCACTCACCCCTAATCATATGCTTGAACAACACCTACTTCACCCCCACCCACCCCCCCGCTGCTATCTAATCACCCCTCCCCACCCCCACCTCACCCACCCACCCCCACCCAGCTGCTACCTAATCACCCCTCCCCACCCACCCACCTGCACCTCCCCCTCACCCCTAACATATGCTTGAACCAACACCTCTCACCCCACCACCCACCCACCCATCTGGCTACCTAATCACCCCCTCCCCACCCCCCACCACCCACCCACCACCCACCCACCACACCAGCTGGCTACCTAATCACCCACGCCCCACCCACCCCCTCACCTCCCACTCCACCGCCCCGAGACTCTTCTGGACCAACCCCTCTCACCCACCCACCCCCCACTCAGAGCTGGCACCTAATCCCCACTCCACCACCCACCCACCACCTCACCCCCCCCCACCACCCAGCTGGCTACCTAATCACCCACTCCCCCAACCAACCACCTCTCCCACCCACCCACCCCCCACCCACCCACCCGCTGGCTACCTAATCACCCACGTCCCCACCCACCCACCTCACCCACCCACCGCATCTGGCTACTCTATCACCCACTCCCCCCCCACCCACCTCACCCCCCACCAGCTGACTACCTACTCCCCCCCTCCCCACCCACCCACCTCACCCACCCAACCCCCCAGCTGGCTACCTATCACCCATCCCCACCCACCCACCCACTCACCGCCCACCACCCACCCCCGCCAGCTGCTACACCCCTAATCACCCCCTCCCCACCCACCACCTCACCCACCCAGCTGGCTAACCTAATCACCCACTCCCCACCCACCTCGCTCACCCACCCCCCACCCGCGGCTACCTAATCACCCACTCCCCAACCCACCCACCTCACCCACCCACCCACCCGCTGGCTACCCTATCCCCACTCCCCCCACCCACCTCACCCCCCAGCTGACTACCTAATCACCACACTCCCACCCCCCCACGCTCAACCACACCCCCCCACGCCAGCTGCTACCTCTCCCACCCACGATCCCCACCCACCCCCACCTCACCCACCCACCCACCCACCCACCCACCCAGCTGGCTACGCTAATCACCCAACATCCCTCACCCACCCACCTCACCCACCCCCCACCCCCCAGCTGTCTACCTACCCACCCACTCCCCACCCACCACCTCAACCACCCACCCCCCAGCTGGCTACCTAAGAACCCACCCCTCCCCACCCCCCACCTCACCCCACCCACCCCCAGCTGCCTACCTATCACACACTGCCCCACCCACTGCCCCACCCCCCACATCCCCACCCACCACACCATGCTGGATACTAATAACCAAATCCACACCCACCCACCAGCTGACTACCTAGCACCCACGTCCCCCCACCCACCCACCTCCCCCAACCACCCACCACCCAGCTGATACCTAATCACCAAACTCCCCCCCCCACCTCACACACCAACCCACCCAGCTGCTACCTAATCACCCACTCCCCACCACAACCCCCCTCACCCACCCACTGACTCCTAATCACCCACTCCCCACCCGACCACCTCACCCACCCACCCACCCAGCTGGCTACCTAATCACCACTCCCACCCACCCACCCAGCTGACTACCCTATCAACCCACTACCCACCCACGCCACCTCACCCACCTCAAACACCCACCCCCCACCCAGCTGCGCTACCTATCACCCCACCTCCCCACCCACCCCCCAGCTGAGCTACCTATCACCCACTCCCCACCCACCCACCTCACCCCACCCCACCCACGCGCCCAGCCATGGCTACCTCATCACCCCATCCCCACCCACCCACCCTAACACCCACCCAACCCACCCGCTGGTCACTAATCCCCCACTCCCCACCACACCCACCCCTGACTACCTAATCACCCACTCCACCCACCACCTCACCACCCACCCCCCACCCAGCTGGCTAACTAATCACCTCACCACCTCCCCACCCCCCCCCTCACCCTCAACCCAGCTGGCTACCTAATCACCCACTCCCCACCCACCCACCTCAAACCCACCCACCCACACATTGGCTACCTCATCACCCCTCTCACCTAACCCACCTCACCACCCACCCACCACCCAGCTCTACCTATCCACCACTCCCCCCCCATCCCACCTCACCCCCACCCACCCACCTCACCCACCAACCCCACCCAGCTGGCTACCTAATCAACCCACCCCTACACCCTCACCCCACCACCCACCCACCACCCACCCCACCACCCAGCTGGCTACCTAATCACCCCACCCACCCCCCACCTCACCCCCCACCCACCCAGCTGCTACCTATAACCACATCCCCCCCACCCACACCACCTCACCCACCCACCAACGCCACCCTCTGCTACCTAATCTCACCCACTCCCAACTCCACCCACCTCCCCCCCCTCAACCAGCCCACTCCCTGGCTACCTATCACCCACTCACGCCTATCATCCACTCCCCACCCACCCACCACCCACCCCCACCCAGCGGCTACCTATCACCCCCACTCCTCCCCCCCACCTCCCCTACCACCCACCCACCCCCCAGACTTGCTACCTATCACCCTCCCAACCCAACCAACCTCCCGCCCCACTCACGCACCCGCACCCGTCTAGGTGTTTGTTGACATTGACGCCACCATGTTGGAGATGAACCCCTTCACCATTGACCCCAGATCCGGCCGACCCTTCCCCCTGGATATCCGCTTGGAGCTAGATGATACTGCCAGGTTCAGGTCTGCACCCAAGTGGGGCGAGGCTGAGTTCCCTCTGCCGTTTGGCCGGGACATGACAGCAGCAGAGGTGGGTGGGGGGCAGGTAGTGCTGATGTCTGCGTGCGGGCTCGTGGGTTGGTGCGTTGGGTTAGGGCCAAATATGTGCTCAGTTCAGTCTACAACCAGTGGGGCGAGGCTGCGTTGCCTCTGCCGTTTGGCAGGGGCATGACACAGCAGATGTGGGTGGGGGCAGTAGTGCTGGTGTGCACTGCTGCGCTCGTGGTTGGTGGGGTAGTGTTGTGGTAGGTTGTGTGGGGGTGGTGGCGGGGGTGGGTGGCGGAGGGCAGCGTGTTGGGTTAGCACGGGGTTGAGTGGGGTGGGTTGGGGGCGGGCATTGTTGAGTTGCGTGCGGGGCTTGTTGTGGTGGGTATGGGTTGAGTAGGGTCGGGTTGGGTTAGGGGCTGCGTGGGGTGGTGGCAGTGTTGGGCTATGTTGTGCGTGCTATGTGTGCGGGCTTGTTGTTGGTGGGTCAGGGATTGAGTAGGGTGGTTGGGGTTGAGCACAAGTGTCGGGGTCGTGGTTTTTGGGAATGGTGGGTGTGTGTGGACAGGGTGGGGGGTATGTGCGCCGTACAGTGTGTGGTTTGGGGTCCCGGAGTTTGGGTGTGTGTTGGGTCTGGATGGGGGGTGGGCAATGAGGTGTGGTGATTGGGGGGGTAGGGGGGGGGGGGGGGGGGGAGGAGTATTGGTATAGGGGTGTACTAATCTTCGCATCGGCGTACAGCTATACATCAACAATGACTCCGCTTCCCATGCTACACTTCCCCCCCCCCTGGGGGGGGTTTAAAACCGCCCCAAAATAGGTAGCTTAATCTGAAAACCAAACCTGGTCACACTTTCAGGAATACGTTCACTCTTTGGATGAGGCCACGGGAGCTTCTCTCAAGTTCACAGTGCTGAACCCTAAGGGTCGAGTGTGGCTCATGGTTGCGGGTGGGGGGGCCTCAGTCATCTACACGGACACAGTAGGCGACTTGGGCTACTCGCCTGAACTGGGCAACTATGGGGAGTATAGCGGTGCACCCAACACCAACGAGACGTACCTGTAAGTGTTGGGCCTAGGGTGGGTGGGAATGGGGCTGTGGTAGTGGTGGGATGGGGTGTATGGGTAGCCTCCGCCATCTACACCGACACTGTCGGCGACTTGGGCCACTCGCCTGAACTGGCACTATGGGGATATAGCGTGCACCCTACACCCAACGAGACGTACCTATAAGTGTTGGGCGCCTAGGGTGGGTGGTAGGGGCTGTGTAAGTGGTGGGTGGGTTGTATGGTAATAGCCTTCCGCCATCTCACCGACACTGTCCGGCCTTGGCCTCTCGCCTGAACTGGGCAACTATGGGGAGTATAGAAGTGCACCCAACACCAACGAGACAAACGTTTCCTGTTTTTTGTTTGGGCCTAGGGTGGGTGGGAGGGGGGCTGGGGTAGTGGTGGGATGGGGTGTATGGGTAGCCTCCGCCATCTACACCGACACTGTCGGCGACTTGGGCTACTCGCCTGAACTGGGCAACAATGGGGAGTATAGAAGTGCACCCAACACCAACGAGATGTACCTGTGAGTGGTGGGCGGACTGGCGGAGGGTGGTGGGGGGCAGAGGGTGTGGTTGTGGTTTGTGGGGGAAGGGGGGGGGGGGGGAGGGATGACTACTATGGGGAGTACAGCGATGCACCCAACACCAACGAGATATACCTGTGAGTGGTGGGCGGACTGGCGGAGGGTGGTGGGGGACGGAGGGTGTGGTTGTGGTTAGTGGGGGAGGGGGGGGGGGGGGGGGGGGGGGGAGGGGATGACTACCTATGGGGAGTATAGCGATGCGCCAACACCAACGAGATATACCTGTGAGTGGTGGGCGGAGGGGGGGTGGGAAGGGGGGTCGGGTAGGGATGAGATAAGGGGAGCCACTGTTTTTTGTTTCGTGCAGCGCATCGCAAATTGAGTGACTAGGTGTGACCCCAGTGCGACGTGCTGCCCCCCAACCCCGCGGAACGTGAAAAGCGGAGCCCGTGGGGATCGAGTGGAAGCTGGGGGGGGGGGGGGGGGCATTTCTGAATAATTTAGCCAGAGCCATGCGTCGCCATGCAGCGACGGACTGGCGACGCGTCGCACAAAAAAAACATTGTAGGGAGCCTCCGTTATGTTGAGAACGCCTGGTAGGGCGTGGTATTAAGGGGGCCTCCGTTATATTGAGAACGCCTGGTAGGGCGTGGTATTAAGGGGGCCTCCGTTATATTGAGAACGCCTGGTAGGGCGTGGTATTAAGGGGGCCTCCGTTATATTGAAACTCCTGGTAGGCGTGGTATTAAGGGGCCTCCGTTATATGAGAACGCCTGGTAGGGCTGGTATTAAGGGGGGCCTCCGTTATATTGAGAACGCCTGGTAGGGCGTGGTATTAAGGGGGCCTCCGTTATATTGAGAACGCCTGTAGGGCGTGGGTATTAAGGGGCCTCCGTTATATTGAGAACGCCTGGTAGGGCGTGTATTAAGGGGGCCTCCGTTATATTGAGAACGCCTGGTAGGGCGTGGTATTAAGGGGGCCTCCGTTATATTGAGAACGCCTGGTAGGGCGTGGTATTAAGGGGGCCTCCGTTATATTGAGAACGCCTGGTAGGGCGTGGTATTAAGGGGGCCTCCGTTATATTGAGAACGCCTGGTAGGGCGTGGTATTAAGGGGGCCTCCGTTATATGGAGAAACGCCTGGTAGAGGCGTGGTAATTAAGGGGCCTCCGTTATATTGAACGCCTGGTAGGCTGGTATGAAGGGGGCCTCCGTTATATTGAGAACGCCTGGTAGGGCGTGGTATTAAGGGGGCCCCGTCTTTCGGCGGTAGGGAACGAGCTGCTACTTCACCTGGACAAAGCTACCATGGCAGTCAACAGTGACCATTGAACCCCGCGCCTTCATCCTTTCAACGGTCCGTTGTCATCTACACTGATACTTTAGGTGGACTGGGATCAAGTTCAACTTAGATCCCTTGTTCTCACTGCCGTGAAATAACCTTTATATGTACCCCCCCCCCCCCCCCACACACACACACACCTAAAAATCACTACCACCACCATCACCACCACCACCACCACCACCACAATACCCGACCCCCCCCACCCCCGCCCCCCCCAGGTATGCCAAGACTGTGATTGACTGTTGCTCTGCCAGCACTGATGGCCGACCTCGAGCATACCCCCCCCCCCCCCCCCACACCCCCCCCCACACACACACGCACAGACCACCCCCTCACCCCCCCACATATCACCCCCCCACCCCCACCACACACACCCCACCGCCACCACCACCACCAGTTATGCCAAGACTGTGATTGACTGTTGCTCTGCCAGCACTGATGGCCGACCTCGAGCATACCCCCCCCCCCCCCCCCCCCCCCCCCACACACACACACACACCACACACCACACAGCACAACCACACAACCCACCCACCCCCACACATCAACCCCCACCCCCACCCGACACACCCCACCGCCACCACACCCACCAGGTATGCCAAGACTGTGATTGACTGTTGCTCTGCCAGCACTGATGGCCGACCTCGAGCATACCCCCCCCACCCCCCCCCACCCCCCACACACACAGACCACCAACCCACCCCCCACACATCACCCCCACCCCCACTACACACACCCCACCCCCACCACACACACCCCACCGCCACCACCCCCACCAGGTATGCCAAGACTGTGATTGACTGTTGCACTGCCAGCGCTGATGGCCGACCTCGAGCTTTGCTCATCGGTGGTGGTATTGCGAACTTCACTGATGTGGCCGCCACATTCAAGGTGCGCCAAGTTGAACACGTGAAACTTGAGTGAACGTGATAGCAGTGGTGGTTGGTGGCGTGGTGGGTGTGGTGTGGTGGGGGGATGGTGTTGCTCATCGGTGGTGGTATTGCGAACTTCACTAATGTTGCCGCCACATTCAAGGTGCGCCAAGTTGAACACGTGAAACTTGAGTGAACGTGGTAGCAGTGGTGGTTGGTGGCGTGGTGGGCGTGGTGTGGTGGGGGGATGGTGTTGCTCATCGGTGGTAGTATTGAGAACTTCACTAATGTTGCCGCCACATTCAAGGTGCGCCAAGTTGAATGTTGAAGACTTGAGTGAACATGGTAGCAGTGGTGGTTGGTGGGGGTTGGTGGTGGTATTGCAAACGTCACTGATGTGGCCGCCAGCAAGTGGCAATGTGGCCCCCATTTAAGGTGGGCCCAGTTGAATGTTGAAGACTTGAGTGAACATGACAGGAGTGGTGGTTGGTGTGTGGTGGGGGGAGGGGAGGGGGGAGGGTGTTGCTGGTTGGTGGTGTGGTGGGGGGAGGGGAGGGGGGAGGGTGTTGCTGGGTTGGTGCTGTGGTGGGGGAGGGGAGGGGGGAGGGTGTTGCTGGTTGGTGGTGTGGTGGGGGGAGGGGGGGGGGGAGGGTGTTGCTGGTTGGTGGTGTGGTGGGGGGGGGGGAGGGGGGAGGGGTGTTGCTGGTTGGTGGTGGTATTGCGAACTTCACTGACGTGGCCGCAACATTCAAGGTGCGCCAAGTTGAATGTTGAAGACTTGAGTGAACATGGCAGCAGTGGTGATTGCAATGCTACCTGCCTGTGGTGGATTGTCAGGTTGGGTGTCAGAAGGTTGATTTGTTGGTGGAGCCTCCTCTTCAAGGGGGTGGGAGCCCCCAGGGTTACCCATTTGTCCGTCCGACCGACCGACTGACTGACCGTCTGACCGCGCTGAAGCCTGACACGTCAGCCAACGGTCTCGTAACTAACTCGCTCCTGTTGCCACCTGTTGCTCCGTCGCGATCACTCTCAGCCAATTTGTAGCGTCGCATGCGACGCTGCATAGAACTTGTTGAAAATATACCTGCACCCAAGCCAAGCGTTTTAAGTCAGCGTTTAAGAGCTTACACTGCTTGCTCAATGCTGCCTGTCTGTAGGGCAGGGTACTTCAAATGGCCAAATTGGCCAGTGCTTTAGCGCACTTGAAATAAAAAAAACTGCGCTTTGTAGTGCAAAAAGCGCAAAACTTGCTTGCAGCGCCCACAAGGGGTTGCAAAAACTGCGCTTAAATCGCAGAGGGGGTCAGAAAATCAAGCGCTCAAAAGCGCAAAAGCGCGCGCTTTGAATTTCCCTGCTGTCGGGGTTATCAGGTCGGGTTTCAGAAGGTTAATTTTAAACATGTATACCTACATCCAAGCCAGTGATTTTTTAAGGAATTGGGCATAAACATTAAGTATATGGCAGCCATATACCCAGGTGTAGACTTTGGTGGGGCATAAACATTAAGTATACGGCAGCCATTCCAAGCCAAGCGCTTGGTGTTTGCGTGTAAGAGCTTTAAAGTGCTTGCTGCAATGCTGCCTATTTTGCCTGTAGGGGTTATGAGAGTGAGTTTAACAAGGTATATTTTGTGCATGAGTTGGTTGAAATTGAACGGTATCCAAGCCAGGTGCTCGGAAGTTTGCGAGTAAGAGCTTACGAATGGTTGCCACAAAGCCGCCTGTTTTAAGGTGATTTTGTTGTACAAACTGGACAGTTGGCTGCTCGGGCCGCTGGATTGGCATTGTTTTGTGTAATGTAATCCTGCCTGGCTTGGCTTGGCTTGGCATTGTTTTGTGTAACGCACTCCCTTCTGGCTTGGCTTGGCATTGTGTTATGTACTCCTGCCAGGCTTGGCTTGGCTTGGCATTGTGTTATGTACTCCTGCCTGGCTTGGCTTGGCTTGGCATTGTGTTAAGTACTCCTGCCTGGCCTTTTCTGATTTTGTGTAACGTACTCCTGCCTGGCTTGGCTTGGCTTGGAATTGTGTTATGTACTCCTGCCTGGCTTGGCTTGGCATTGTGTTATGTACTCCTGTCCGGCTTGGCTTGGCATTGTGTTATGTACTCCTGCCTGGCTTGGCTTGGCATTGTTTTGCTGATTTTGTGTAACATACTCCTGCCTGGCTTGGCTTGGCTTGGCATTGTGTAACGTACTCCTGCTTGGCTTGGCTTGGCATTGTTTTCTAAGTTTGTGTAACTTACTCCTGTTTGTCTTTCTGGATGTCTGTAGGGGATTATCTCGGCACTGAAGGAGCGATCAGAAGCATTGAAAGCTGCCAAGGTCAACATCTTTGTGCGAAGGTGAGCCAGGCGACCAAGTTTTTCTGTAAATGTATAGCAAAAGTTCTGAATTTCGTACCTCTGCTCTGTTTTTGTGTGCGAGGCGTTGCAAATTGAGCGACTCGGTGTGACCCCTGAACCTTGCGGAGCGCGAAGCGCGGAGCCTGGGGGGGCTTTCTGGGGGTGGTTGAAATGGTATGCGTGTTAGATACAGGGTGGGGGGCTGCTCAAGTGAAGGGGAAGAGGTAGGGGTAAGGGGTGTACGTTTCTGTGTTTGTGGGTGAGGAGGGGGGAGGGAGGGGGGGGGGGAAAGACAGTGTGTGTCAAGGGAATGGGGATGGGGGGCACGAAGATTTAGGGCAAATTAGGGGATCATGTAGGTCCTGGGGGGGGGGGGGGGGGGGGGGGGGGGGGGGGGGGGGGGGGGGGGGGGGTTATAGAGGGAGAGTAAGGAAGGGAAGGGGGCATGCGTAATGTATTTCAGTTATTATGGGGGGAATATCTCGACGGTGTGTGTACATACAAGGGTATTACCCATTCTGTATCCCAGACCAGGACCCAGGACCAGGGTGGGGGGGGGCCAACGGCCACATGGGCTACCGTACAAGTACATTTATTCATACATTCATACATATCATAACAGTTCACCTTCATATGGTAGCTCAATCATCATTGCATTCTGTCGCATACAGGGGACTGTAACATAACCAGAACCCAGGGCCTGGGTGGGATGGGTGGAGGGTGGCCACCGGCCACACGGGCAATGTACTAGTACATACATACATACATACATACATACATACATACATACATACATTCATACATACATACATACATACATACATACATACATACATTCATACATACATACATACATACATACATACATACATACATACATTCATACATACATGCATGCATACATACATACATACATACATGCATACATACATACATACATACATACATACATACATACATACATACATACATACCATAATGGTCAATAGGGGTAGTGGTGCATGTTCGTTTGGTCGAGGGTCGGTATCTCCCACCGACCCTAAGTGTGCCTACTTTATTTTAGGAAGGGCAACGCCATTCAAACTGAATCCTCCGGGTCGCTGGTTTGTGTCGGGAGACCCACCTCCTGGGGTGAAAGTCCTCTCACAACTTACAAAAAAATATTCACCCTGCCATGGTGGCTCAATCATTATTGCTTTCTGTCGAGGGACCGGCATATCATATGATTTTGACCAAAGGCGAGTATGGTATCATATGATATCATGCAAATTGCATCATATGATATTGTATATAACTGGTAACTGTAGCCTAGTCTGACTGCCAGCATCATATGATATCAAATTGCCATTCCCTACTTCTACCACATCCAGGGGAGGTCCGAACTACGACAAGGGTCTGGAGCTGATGCGTGCCGTGGGTGTTGAGATCGACATACCAATCAAGGTCAGTGTTGCGGGATGAGCCGGTGTAGCATGCTGAGGTCCTGTGGGGCTTGCAGCTGTGTTTGTGTGGCCGTGCATATGTGTTAGCGTGGTGTGGTGGTGGTGTCTGTGGGTGTGGGTGGGTGGGTGGGGTGGGGTGGGGGGGGTCAGGGATGTGATGAGATGAACATACTAATCAAGTTTAGTGTTGCGGGATGAGCCGGTGTAGCTTGCTGAGGTCCTGTGGGGCTTGCAGCTGTGTTTGTGTGGCTGTGCATATGTGTTATCGTGGTGTGGTGGTGGTGTCTGTGGGTGTGGTGGGTGGGTGGGTGGGGTCAGGGATGTGATGAGATGAACATACAATCAAGTCAGTGTTGCGTGATGAGCCGGTGTAGCTTGCCTGAGGTCCTGTGGGGCTTGCAGCTGGTTTGTGATGGATAGTGCATATTGTGTTAGCGTGGTGGGGTGGTGGTGTCTGTGGGTGTGGTAGGTGGTTGGTGGTGGTGGGTGGGGTGGGTGGGGGGTGGGTGGGTGGGGGGGGTGCAGGATGTGATGAGATGACATACCAATCAAGTTTAGTGTTGCGGGATGAGCCGGTGTAGCATGCTGAGGTCCTGTGGGGCTTGCAGCTGTGTTTGTGTGGCTGTGCGTATGTGTTAGCGTGGTGTGGTGGTGGTGTCTGTGGGTGTGGCTGTGGGTGTGTGTGTGGGGGGGGGGGGGTCAGGGATGTTGCTGAGATGAACATACCATCAAGGTCAGTGTTGCGTGATGAGCCGGTGTAGCATGCTGAGGTCCTGTGGGGCTTGCAGCTGTGTTTGTGTGCCTGTGCATATGTGTTTTGTGTGGTGTGGTGGTGGTCAAGTGGTGTTGTCTGTGGTGGAACAGGGGGGGGGGGGGGGGGGTGTTGGGGGGAGTGGGGGGGGGGGCGTGGGGGGGGGTGAGATGAAATCTGTCCCAAACCCAATCAATTTCAATGCAGTGTGGTCACATGTTCCCTGTAGAACGCCCCTAAATCTTCCCCCGCCCCCCCCCCCCCCCCCCAGTCTAACTATAAGGGTGGCACCCCCCACCCGTCCCTCCCCCCCAAGCCTAACTATAAAGGGGTGACCCCCCAGCCGGCCCCCCCAACCTAACTATAAAGGGGTGCCTCCCCCCCCCCCCCCCCCCCCCCCCCCCCCCCCCCCCCCCCCAGCCAAACTAAAAAAGGGGGGGCTTTCGTGCCGCACACTACAAAATCTGGTGGGCTACTCAATTTTGTCTTAAATCAGGCTTGAGTAGCCCACCCAGCTACACAACCTTGCCTAGAGAAATCTGAAATAAAAAACACTGAGTGTGGTGAGGTGAAAGTCACGATTGGCAAGTGGTCTGGCATGCCTCGAATTCCTACGGGTTGCCTACTTGGTTTTTTTAGGAATTACTTTTCTGAATTCTCGATGGGCCCTGTTTTATGTACAGAGTCCCACTTCCTAGGGTGAAATCCTTTCAATACAAATACAAATACAAGAGTTGCTTGATGAGCTGCTGTACTGCTTGATGAGCTGCTGCACAAGAGTTGCTTGATGAGCTGCTGTACTGCTTGATGAGCTGCTGTACAAGAGTTGCTTGATGAGCTGCTGTACTGCTTGATGAGCTGCTGTACAAGAGTTACTTGATGAGCTGCTGTACTGCTTGATGAGCTGCTGTACAAGAGTTGCTTGATGAGCTGCTGTACTCTTGATGAGCTGCTGTACGAGTTGATGATGCTTGCTTGATGAGCGCTGTACAAGAGTTGCTTGATGAGCTGCTGTTCTGCTTGATGAGCTGCTGTACAAGAGTTGCTTGATGAGCTGCTGTGTTTGTTGGTGTGTTTGTGTGGCAGTGCATATGTGTGCGTGTGTGGTGGTGGTGGTCAGGTGGTACTGTCTGTCTGTGTGTGGGGGGGTGGTGTGTGTGTGTGGGGGGGGGGGGGGGGGGGGGGGGAAAGCCCCAGTGATCCTATCATGTGTGCTTTCTCGTTAGAATTATTTTTTTTTTTTAGTTGTGAAACTTTCACCCAGAGGTGGTCTCCCACAACCCAGTGACACGAGATTCGGTTTGAATGGTGGTCACTCTCTAAATGATATGATCAGTTGGAAGCCCGCATGCAGCATAGGTTCAGATACCTATCCCGTTTCGATGAAGGAGTTAACTGTAGACCTTGAAATTGAAATTGAAATTGTTTACATCCGAGTAATCGCCACGTCGGACGTGAAGTGTAGGACACCACTGGTAAGCCGGTAGCAGTTAACAGCCACCATACGGTAGACCATGCATCTACACGCACATTTGCGGGGGGTTCAATCCCTCGGTGCCCTGAGCGCATCACGATCCATGTCAACACTAGTCACGTAGGCTCAATGTCCAGGTCATGACGTAGCACCCGAACTCTACTTCCCATAGGCCCCTAATACCACGCACCACCAGGCGTTCTCGTTACGGAAGGTGTTGCTTGTCCATAGTCAGGTTGTTACTTCAAACCAAAAATTCCGTTTCGACGAATGGCTCAATGGTGAAGCTCATTGAAATGATGAAGGTGCAGGTTTCAACCCTACGGGTGCGCTTAGTGTTTGCGGTCGCTGTCAACTGCCATGGTAGCATTGCCCAGGTAAAGTAGCAGCTCGTTCCCTTACCGTTGTACCACCCGAATGAAAAAAATCTCCAGATTTTTTGAACAGGATTGCCCCATTAAATCGCACCGTATAAAATGAGTCGGTTGCCTTGGTCACCAACCACATTTTCAGGTTTTATGAAAAACATCAAAAAGTTTAACATTCTATATTTTTGATGAATATAAGACTTATTTACACCGGACTTCTCACGAGCACTGAGCTCGCAATTCACGAAAAGGAGCTCAGGTTGGGCAAAAGCTACAATTAACGGTTAACAACTGATTCAGGGTTTTTGAGCTACATTTCAAATTTGAACCACTTAACATGTGCGTCTACATAGGTTTGGGAGCAAATTGTCGTCAAAAATTGGAGGCAAACATGTAAGCATCACAATGGACGAAACATTCCCCTCGGCACTTGTGCTATAATTAGCCACGGACCTCACCTCAGGGCCGTGCGTGGGGCAGGGGCGGTGGCCACCGGGGGGCGGACAGGGCGGGCCGGGGGCAGGACGGGGCGGGGGCGGGGGCCACCGGGCGGGGCAGTGGCAAGCAAAAAGCTGTTCAGCAGGACGGGATATACCGTTCACTCTGGCTGGGCCGAAACATGCAATACCTTGAACACTTCCGTAAAATCAACCGACACCTGATTGGCCTCATTTTTCTTGCATCAACTTCTTAAAAAAATTCAATCTACATACATACATTTCATTACATTACAGAAACGTTCAATACTGCTTAAAAATCAACAACCCTTCAAAAACTCTCTTTTTCGTCACTTTGTAGTGAACAATGCTAAATCATCAATCGATTAATTGGAATTCAATTAATTTAAAGCCTCCAGGCGCCTCTTCAGATTAATCCAATTCGAATTGATACATTAAGCATTACATGCATTCAAATCACGTTAATTGAATTAATGGAAAGGAAATAATCGATTAAAATTCACAACATTAAATACAATTCAATTCAATTAATAAAAATACATTGAATTAAGGATCCAAATCATTTCATTCAGGACGCGCCTCCAGGCGCCCTTAATAAGACAGGGCTCCCTTAATACCCCACCCCACCAGGCGTTATCATTACTTTTTTATGGAGTCTGGGCTTATTACCGTATAATCGCAGAATACCACGCCCCATCAGGCGTTATGAAAGATTAGAAAGATTACAAGGGGTTCATGTCCTAGCAGTGAAAAAACACCGCCCTAAAGAAGGACTCGACAAACCACCCGCCGTCTTCCGGCAGCGGGGCTCGAATTCCGGTGGCCGAAGCCTTAACCACCGTTATCATTGCCCAAAACCCAAGGGAGTGTCCCCTTCTTAAACCGTTGTTTAATCTCTGACAAACACCCCCGATCCGAACTCTGAGTGGCTCAATGGAAGAGTATCCGACCTTGATCGAAGGAGATGCCGGGATTGAACCCCGCCGGGAGCGTTTCGGTTCACACGGTGGCCGTCAACCGTATGAAACGTGACTGGTTCTAGCCTCGTTGCCAACCTCGAGCAAAGTGAGCTTACGAACCGTTGTCGATAAAACCACGTCCTTAGTAGGGTCAACTGTCCCCGGCAGTGTGACTTACTTGGATGTTCTAATTTTCAAATTTTTTTCTCTCTGACAAACACTCCTTTGCTCATCTCAGGTGTACGGGCCTGAATCCTCTATGACTGGGATTTGCTCTGAGGCGATAGCATATGTAAAGAGCTGCTAATTCAATCACCTCTGTAGCGCGAACTCAGGCCTCCGTCGGTAAACGATTTGGGTCCAGTTCAGCAGTGCTTGCTTTCGATTTAGCCCCTCCTGATATTTAGGATGCGCAAGTCCTCTTAGCCTATTTGGCTAACCCTGGACTGTAACAGAGAAAAACATTTGAATTGTTCATGTAACTGCCAAAGACGGTGAGCAGCCAAATTGCTGGCTGGAGCAGTAAATAAGTACATGGTTTTGCCTTAGTGGGCGTGAGGTTGAGGGGGCCAGCCCGTTTGCTTGCACTGGGGGCTGGACTGTAACATACACACATTGGTAGTCCGGACAAGCCTGGGTTCTTTGCCTACAAACATGGACTCTATCTCGGACTCGATCACGTGCATGGGGTTGGAAGAGCAGGGTTGTCCAAAGCCTTCCGGGAGTATACGTGGGCCACGCACATGCCCCCCCCCCCTCTCCCCCTCTACACGCACACACACAAACATGTGTAAACACGTGCGTCCCTATCAAAATGTGCGTGTAAACCTGCGGAAACCAGGGGAAACACGCACGTGTCAGTCAAAATATAAACAAAACTGTCAACATTCTGTCCACACGCGCATCCCAGTGAAAGTGTGCGTTCACACGATCTCACCCCCCTGGAACGAGTTGAGCCACCTTGGTGAAGAGCTGCTAGTGGGAGGGCTGGCCGGCCTGTCTGTTGGATATACTTGGACTTGAACTTGGCTTCATATCTCCAGCCAGCAATTTGGCTGCTCGCCGTCTTCGGCAGTCAAGACAAATTGTCAGGAATATGTAAACGCGAACAAATCACTTTATATTTCTTCATTTCTCACCATTTTCCATTATTATCTTTTTCTTCTTCTGAAGTATAAAGAACAATGCAAAAAACTAATTATATCCGGGAGGAGAAAAAAGATCAGTCCCCCCATCATATGCCTAAAATACCTGGGGGGGGCTGACCTCCTGGAAACCTAGTTAAATGGAAACCTTAGATGTGAATCTGTAACTAATCAAACCCGTTATATATTAGTAGGATGTGGAGATCCTCGATTGCTCGAATCCTCGAATTAGACGTTTTCTAAAAAAAAAAAACTTTGTTTGAAGTCTTTATTAGTTTTACATCTAGTTAGCCTCTTTAGCGATTACAATGGTCTAGTGGCAGACAAGATTGCTAAGGAACGAAGAGTCGGGGGGGTTCGACTCCCCCTTCGGTCGCTCTTGGCGTTGCAGGTCGTCGTTAACCGCGATGGTAGCTTGTCCAGTTGAGGTAGGAGACCGCTCCCTACCCGCGTACGACGGGCTCCCTTAACACCACGCCCCACCAGGCGTCATCATTACCTTTACATCTAGTTAAATGGAAACCTAGTTAAATGGAAACCTTATATGTGAATCTATAACTAATCAAACCCGTTATATATTAGTAGGATATGGCCGTGTGCACTCACTAGCTGTCGGCATGACCTACCCTAGTGGGAGGCCGACGCTATGACCTAACCTGCTTACGTTGACTATATATACGGGCTCCCGCGCCCGCAATGTAGCCAAGTGATCATCAGAAGATGCCGAAGGCATCAGAGTGTATGTACCGGTATTGGCTCACGTAACATAGATCTTACCTTGTGAAATTAGATTTTGATGAACTGCCACAAGCGAAATTCTTAAATTGAAGGAAATTTGAGCACGAAGAGCTGGTTGGCTCGGGTGGGGGGGTGGGGGTGGGGGGGGGGGCGGGTCAGATACTTTCATCAGGTGATTGGGCGGGTTGGATCTGGTTGTCGGACTGGATCGGATGTGTGGACTGGTCGAACTGGTTGGATGGCGTGGCTTGAATGGATCAGGGTTTGCCCTGGGACGGGTTACGATGTGTCGACCGGCCGAGGTCAGGCAGGTGGCCATAGTGACAAATATGTAAATTCTCGTCAGGTTTCTATCTCTCTCCGACCGACGTGGGAAAAGTGGTTGGAGAAGGTGACCGTCTCAACATCAAAAATGGGTTAGATCGATCGGGTCGGGATCGGTGGGTCGGGAACCGCTGGACGGATGTGATCGTGATGCACGGGCTCAAGGCCAAGGACGGCAACGTTGCGTCTGGCGAGGTAGCTCGAGGTAGCTGCCCGGAGTGGACCACCGCAGTCGCGGCCGGGTCGCGGCTGGTCTGAGTTTGAGGCTTTGTCCCGTCACGTGACGTTTGCCAGCTGCGCACCCCCCCTCTCTTTATTCCCAACCTTGGCCTAACTGGTACTAACAGTAACCCAACCATATGCCAACTGCTCCCAAAATATTGTCCGATTCTTAATATCAGTCGAAGCCGCCAACTCCCGACCATTCTCTTGAATTATCAGATCTCATAAACTCAAATCGCATGCTTGCGAATTGAATCGTTGATTGCCAGCCTCTCCAACTCTTTCGGCAGTGCTCGCGTGCCGCGCGCTACTAGTCGCTAGTCAATTGATTTCAGCCTGCCAGGCTTCCCAGATTTGTCGTCAAGCAGCACAGCAAACGCAAGATGAGCGGTAGGGGACATCAAGATGAATACAGCAACGCCTATGGCGCCCCAACGAGGGGGGGTCGTGGTGGTGGAGGAGGAAGAGGGGCGGGCCGCAGGGGAGGAGGCCAGGGAGGCCAGAGCCAAGGCCAAGGCCAGCAGTTCAACCAGCAATCTGGGCAACAGCATTATCAGAATCAGGCACCTCAGCAAGGTAACTGGAATGAGCCTGTGTACCAGGTGCCAAACCCACAGTTCCAACAACATGCACCTCAGCAGGGTAATTGGGTTGCAGATGATCAGAATCAGGCAGCCAAAGCAGCTTCAGAGGCTCTGAGCAGAGCACTGGGCAATGGGAATGGTGGACGTGGAGGCCGAGGCGGTGGACGTGGCAGGGGCAACCAGGGGCAGCAACATTATGAGTCAGGTGATACACTCATGCACTGAGACTAGTTCACTTGATCTAGGCCTTATGTATTTTAGTGTGGTGGTGGTGGTGGTGGTGGTGGTGGTGGTGGTGGAAGTGGACGAGGCAGAGGCGACCAGGGACAGCGACCGTACGAGTCAGGTGATACACTCATCCACTTATGTGGATTCTTTGATCTTGGCCTTATGTGGTGGTGGTGGTGATAGCAGTGGTGGTGGTCGTAGTGGTGCTAGTGGTAGGGGTGGGGGTAGTGGGCAGGTGGTGGGCGGGTAGTGATCTTGGTGATTGTAGGTAGTGGTGGTGGGGGGTAATGGTAGATCTACTACAATGGACTTTCCCACCTCTATATTATTAATGAATATTACACCAAGGTGTGGAGTACTGTCAGGAGTGGCTCTATGGGCTCCGCGTGATTTTGATATTGATAGATCTCTGAAGGAGATCGGTGGCACCATGCATTATAGGGGGTCCACATGTCAGGTACTGCTGTACATACCTAAGTAGATGAGTCGCATAATTCATGACAGGAATTGCCAATCTGTCATCAGAGATGCAGTTACACTTCATAATCAAAGCCCAATTTGAATTTGAATTCTTACATTTTTTCCAGTCAACTCTGAACTGCTTGCTGTCTTCGTATTCCAAGCCCCCTGTGTGATACCCACAGAAACCAGGGAGCATTTTGAGGGGCTTAAACAGCTTAAAGACTTTCCCAAGCTCAGGTGGACACCAGGTATCACATGGTGGCGTCAATATCAACAGACACCTGGGAGGGAGTGGGTGGGTGATGAGGACGGTGGGTGAGTGAGGTGGGTGGGGCGGTGATGTGAGGTAAGTGGGGAGGTGAGGTGGGTGGGTGGGGAGTGGGTGATTAAGTAGTGTCATCTCAATACCAAGCTCTGGTGGACACCAGAAATAATTGGTTCAAGCGATGTGTATTATTTGTGTTGAAATTGTGTATGAACACTGTTTCCTTCTTTGGCTACGCGTAGCAGCTTCTAAGCAGCTCCAATTCTCCGTCCCTGGTCCAAACTTTGAAGCTATCTAGCGAGTCTGAAAGCTGACCTTTTTGTTGGATTTGTGTATAGAAACTTTTTCTTTTTGAGCTTTGCGTAGCAGCTTCTAGGCAGCTCCAATTCCCCTTCCTTTGGCAAACTTGAAGCTAGATAGCGAGTCAAAAAGCTGACCTCTTTGTTGGATTTGTGTACAGAAACTTTTTCTTCTTCAAGCTTTGCGTAGCAGCTTCTAGGCAGCTCCAATTCCCCTTCCTTGGGCAAACTTGAAGCTAGGAAGCGTGTCAAAAAGCTGACCTGTTTATTGGGCTGGTGTATGAGCTATGTTTATTGGACTGGTGTATGAGCTATGTTTATTGGACTGGTGTATTCGACTGGTGTATTGGACTGGTGTATTGGACTGGTGGACTGGTATCGGACTATTGGACTGGTGTATTGGACTGGTGTATTGGACTGGGACGATGGACTGGTATTGGCCATTGGACTGGTGTATTGGACTGGTGGACTGGATATTGGACTGGTGTATTGGACTGGTGGGCTGGATATTGGACTGGTGTATTGGACTGGTGGACTGGATATTGGACTGGTGTATTGGACTGGTGGACTGGTATTGGACTATTGGACTGGTGTATTGGACTGGTGTATTGGACTGGTGGACTGGTATTGGACTATTGGACTGGTGTATTGGACTGGTGGACTGGTATTGGACCATTGGACTGGTGTATTGGACTGGTGTATGAGCTATGTTTATTGGACTGGTGTATAAGCTATGTTTATTGGACTGGTGTATGAAGTTGGCGGATGTGTAGATTAGGATCATGGTTTTTCTCAAGGAGCTGCCTAGAAGCTACTAATCGTAGCTAAAAATAAAAGCTATGATTGGAATGCTTAGATTTGACTGTTTATTATTCTGCCAATGACGGCAAGCAGCCAAATTGTTGGCTGAAGCCAGCAGCTGGCCCAGACAGCTGCCTAGGAGCTACTGCTTGTAGCTGAGAAGACAAGTCCTGTGCAGCGTCGCAAGCGACGCGGAAAATTGGGGGAGCGTGTTGGCAATGGAACGAAAGGTGGCAACGATGGAGCTGACCTAATCGAGTTAGTTACGCGACCGTTGGCTGACGTGTCAGGCTTCAAGTTTTTTTTCTTCTTTCGGTCGGACAAACGGAGAAATGGGTAACCCTGGGGGCTCCCGATCCCTTGAAGAGGGGGCTCCGCCCAAAAGCTATGATTCCAATATGCACCCCAATATGTCAGCTATTCTGGACAGCAGATAGTGTCAGCTTCAGAGGTTGTGCACTAGGCTGTTTTAGTCCTGGCCGAATCACCTGCCTGAGGCCCGTAGCTGAAAATAAAAGCTATGATTATTTGCAGCTTTGGTCCCAGGGTTGATTGGGTAGCAAGCCAAAGGAGCTGCCTAGAAGCTGCTGCTGGTTGCTGAACAGAACAGCTATGATTATTTGCAACTTTGGTTCCAGGGTTGATTGGGTAGGAAGCCAAGGGAGCTGCCTAGAAGCTGCTGCTGGTCGCTGAACAGAACAGCCATGATTGGGGCATAGGTGGAAGAATGGACAGGTTCACGAATTGACTGTTTAGTTGGCTGCTTAGTTGGTTAGTTGGTTGTTGGTTTGTTTGGTTGACTGCTTAGTTGGCTACTTAATTGGTTAGTTAATTGTTGGTTTGTTTAGTGGACTGCTTAGTTGACTGCTTAGTTGGTAAGTTGGTTGTTGGTTTGTTTAGTTGATTTTTTAGTTGGCTACATTGTTGGTTGGTTGGTTTGCTTAGTTGACTGTTTAGTTGGCTGCTGAGTTGGTTGTTCGTTGTTCGTTTCTTTACGGCCCCTCTGAAAGTAACCACATGTGACCTCACACCGACCAGGGATATGTTTTTCAAATCAAAAAGAGAAAATCTGTCGGTTTATTTTCCCCTCCTTTCCCCCAAAAGCGATCCTATTCCGTTTGGGTCGATTTAGGTCAGTTTAGGCAATTCAGAAAAAAGCTCAGCCAGCAATTGGCTGCTCGTCGTCTTAGGGAGAACACAAAATTCCATGAAAAAACCACATCAATCATCAGCATCACGCATCACAATCAATCATCATCACATCATCATCACATCACATCAGCACCATCACATCACATCATCATCACCACCATCATCATCACACCCATCCATCATCATCACCATATCTCACCGTCACATCATGTCAGTCATCATCACCACATCAAACATCTCATCATCCTCATCATCAGTCACCATCATACATCACCATCATCATCACATCATCACCATCCTCAACCGTCATCACATCATCACATCCCTCACATCATCATCACATCACAATCACCCACCATCATGCATCGCCACCACCATCACCATCATCATCACCATCATCTTCACCATTCATCACCATCACACCACCACACCACCACCACCAGCACGCACCACTCACCAGCATCACTCACCACCAACCACCACTCAATCATCACGCCACCACCTCCACCACCAATCAACCACCTACACCATCTCATCACCATCCTCATTCACATCAACCACACCACATCACCACCAACCACCATCTCCACCACCACCTCACACCACATCACCACCACACACCACCACATCACCATCATCATCACACCACCATCACCACCATCACCACCATCACATACATCACCACATCATCATCATCACCACCTACCTCACCATCATCATCACCATCATCTTCACCATCATCATCACCATCATCATCATCATCATCAATCCAAACGTAAGCACTGAACTTATCTCCACTTTGCTTTCCATGTAGGTCCCGACCCCAACCAACAGCAGTGGCAGGCTCAAGGCGGGTTCCCTCAGTACAACGATCGTCCCCAGTCCGCCTATGCCAGTGCCAACCAGAACCTCACCCCCCAGCAGCAGTACGCAGAGCAGGCAGCGCAGTATGCCCGCCCCATGTCCGCAGCCCCCCACGCTGGGGGGCAGGGACCGGCTCAGGGGCAGGGGCAGAACCCCCCTAAGAAGAACTCCCGGGGAAGAGGGGGTCCTTCAGAGCCTGTGCCCTCCGCACAGCCGGTCCAGGACGCCCGTGGGCAGGGCGCCGGACGAGGGGAGGGCTCCGGCCGCGGGGGCCATAAAGCCAAGCAGCAGCGCCAGGCTGAGCCTTCCGCTGCTGAAGTATCTCCAATTGGCTTGACCCCACGCTACGACCCCAAGCCTGTCAACAAGACAGCTCTCGACCATCAGAGTGACATCAAGTTCGCCAGCCTCAATATATCTCCACTCACCAAGAAAGCCATGGCAGAGGTGTTTGGGTACGAGTTCTGCACCAAGGTGCAGGCTAAGTCTATCCCGGCCTGCCTGCACGGTACCGACGTCATGGCCAAGGCCAAGACGGGCACAGGTGGGTACCCGTTAGGTGTGTGGTGGGTGTGGGTGGTGTGTGGTGAGGTGGGTGGTGGGGAGGCTTTTGTTTTAGAAAGGAACCAGCGTTTGGGTTATCGTTCTGTACCAAGGTGCAGGCTAAGTCCGATAGCCCCTGGCCCGCCTGCC